>CM076581.1:302907756-303275557 GCA_034641835.2 Pinus albicaulis
ATATCGAGGGGGGAGAGAGGGAAGAATATTTATTGCAATAGATGCATTGATTTCAGTGTAGATGGTGATTTCTAATCCTATTTTATTGCTTGAACTAGTGCATTGATTTTAGTGTAGATTTTTATTTCTAAAGATATTTTATTACTTGCACTAGTTGGATGGATTTCAATGTAGAAGATTTCTAATCCTATTTGACTAATTGCACTAAATGCATTGATTTCAGTGTAGATTGTGATATCTAATCTTATTTTAGTGCTTGCACTAGATGAATGAATTTCAATGTAGATGTTGATTTATAATTATATTTGATTGCTTACACCAAATGCATTGATTTCATTATATATGGTGGTTTATAATCATATTTGATTGCTTGCACTAGATGCATTGATTTTAATGTATATGTTGGCTTCTAATCCTATTTATTTACTTTCACTAGATGCATTGATTTGAGTGTAGATGGTGATTTCTAACCCTATTTGATTACTTGCATTAGATGCATTTATTTTAGTGTATATGTTGTTTTCTAATCTTATTTGATTTTTTTCATTAGATGCATTGATTTTATTGTATATGTTGATTTCTAATTTGATGTAATTGGATCTATGATGGGACATTAATTTTAAAGTAATTGGATTAATAGTGTGCATTGATTTCAGTGTAAGTACAAAAATTTGTTAACAATGTAGACTTACTTTTGTGTTATAGTAATTAAAACTAATAATATTGGAGAGCAACGAAGACAAGGTATGATGTTTACTACAACAGGTCAAGCTAAATATTTAAATGGTTTATGAATTTCAATTGTCTTTTTCATGTAATCGATATGAAAATATGACAAAACTAACAAGGGTGACAATAAGAATAGTAGAAAATAGTTTGAGATTGATCACAATGAAGGCTATTTGTAATTTACTACATTCTTATTATTCACATTTTTTATCATTCAATATTATTACATTGTCACTTTTCATTAAAAAGATTTATTTCATCATTTTTGATCTTTAGATTTATTTTAAAATATTTATCATCTCAGGAAGTTGAGGTAACTAAGAAAATTTAAAATCAAAATGAATCGATAAATCTCAATACTATTTAGCATATTTAAAATGCTTATATTAATATTAGATGTATTTTGATATTATTGATAAAATTAATCATATGTTCCTCATATTATTGATAGATTTTCCTTGGTTGCGCACGATTGAAACCAGCCTAGATCCATCTTAACTCTGGATCTATCAAGCGCCAAGAGGGATTAAATCTCTCAAGCTGCAAACCATTCCTCAAGTTTTGCACTCAAAAAGGAGGTTTGCACCTCTAGATACTTGATCCCTCTTGGTGCTTGATAGATCTGGAGTTAAGATGGATCTAGGCCAGTTGAATAACAAATAGGGTTAATATTTTATGTTTAAATTACGTTAGATTTTAACTTATGACTATAGATTTCTATGATCCAAATTTTATGTATTGTCATAGTTTTATATTATCTAAATTCTATTTATGTAGTTATATAAGTTGTAAATTTGTTGATGGATTTAGCACATTTAGAAATGGAAAAATTTGTATCGGGAACCCAAAAAAAAACAGTCATCTGATTAAATTAATTAGGGTATTGGTCAGAAAATCTTCCCATTTCATTGAACGAATTAAATTAATTAGGCTGCTAACTTACCATCTCACTAAACAAATTCAATTAATTAGATTGCTAGTGAATTGTAAGAAAAAACTTTTTTTTTTCTATGTAAAACTAATTCTATTATGTATAAAAAGTTACTAGTACAAAACTGCCCCAGTGTCAGCTGTGAGAGCCTGACTACTGGGCTTGATGAACAAGCTAGTCAACGAGAGTCTGGACCGCCCTATATGGGAAACTAGTCCTTTTAACAAAAAAGTCTTGGCCGCCCTTGAAAGGGAAACTGGCCTTAAGTTCATGCATAACAAGGTAACATAGAAATAAGAACTGATATTAACAATCAGCCATTCCAGCTGAGCCTTAAGACCAGGAAGCAAAAAACTCCAACAATAATTGAACAGAAAAACCTGGAGAGTTTGAGAACTGAAAGTGTCACTGTTCATGTGTTGGAGACAAAGGTTCCTCCACGATCCTGCATCCATAATCATAATCATTGCTGCTGTCGTTCATGCCAGCTTGGCGCATATCTTCCATGATAGGGTGTTCAACCTCCTTGCTTACCGCGTTCTGTGGAGGGAGATTGGAAGCTGCAGGTAGGACCTCTCCGACGGGGAAGCTTGAGACCTGAGGGGGCAAGGGAGAGGATGGGCGGGCAGGAGCGAAGTTAGGAATCTCTTCACTGAGAGTGATAGTGATAAATGCAGTAATAATGGACCTATTAGAGGAGCAGTCGAAACAAAGCTCAACATGCTAGGAGGATTTCCAAATGAAGGGCCCAGCAAGCGCATGAGAGACAGGGGGGAGAGCACTGCCTGAAGGAACAGAAGCCGTGGGAGGGGTTGATGGAGCAACACGAACAGATTCCGAGAGGTGCCCACGTCCTCTTCCTCTGCCGTTACGTAGAGCCTGTGGCTGAACATGCTCCTCATTAGTGGAGGAGGATCCCGAGGTGGAGCTGAGAGAAGGGCGGTGATAAGTGGCAAGGCCCCGACTAATTCCTCGCCTGCACCGCATTCTATGGCGGAGACGAGGCATGGAGATGGGGGAAAGGTGATGGAGACACGAGCAGAAAGGATGGACTGAGAACTCAGGATCCCTGAGAGAGGAGTGAATACCGCAGAAGATTGCCAACTAAGCAAGAACAGGAGAGTCCAGACCACCAAGATGATCTGCCGAAACTCTGGGAAGAGGATTAACACTGCAGAGGGAGCTGTGAGAGTAGTGATACCCAGGGAGAGTCTCAAAACATGCAAGAAGGTTGCACTGACGACCTGTATGGGTTCTCATACTGGAGTCTGCAAAGCCAGGAGGGCATTTACCATGGAGGGGAGTCGGAGATCTGCCACAACAAACACAATCATGCGCACTATCCATATTGAATGCCAAGACCAGAAGAACCTCCATATGAAATGGCATTGTGAGACGATCAAGAGAATAATCGCCTGCCTGAGTTGGTGAGTAAATGAGATCATAAATGCTGGTACAAGGAGCCATATGGGCTTCCCATGCGAGCTCCTTTGGGAGCTGCGCAGGGACCCTTGTCCCATCAAGCAAATCAGGCATCCGCATCCGGAATGTAAGAAAAAACTTTAATTAACAATAATACATTTCATTTGACATGCCTGTAGAATAGATGATGTGCCTTGGTTTCTGAGGTATATAAAAATAACCACTATCTAAGCACTCGCTAATGTGATATCTCTCTCGAATTAACAACTCTATTTTTTACCCACACCGTAGAATGAGTTCAAAGTTACAACTTTCTATAAAATATAGAAAGCTTTTTATAATGTTGTGGTGGTTTTTAGTGTAGCTAGAGTGTCTGTCGTAGCCAAGATTGGTAATGGGCACGTATGAAACTCGGTTTTCTCAAACAAGAATCGATAGTGCTCTCTTTTCTACTTCCTTGGTCTAAGCGTATCGAAAAGAGCTATCAAACTATTTTCCCCGACGAAGGTTGGAGAAATATTTTAGTATTGATTTGGTTTTGAGTGAGGTTAAAATTCCATTTATAAATATGTGAATAAAAATTGTTTTATAATCATTAAAAAAAAAATTCATATATTGAACATAGACGATTTGATGAAATAAACAAAAATCCAATAACAATAGTAGAATTCTATAAGCCCATAATAATAATACGTGGTTAAATAGTTAGTTTTTGAAGTCTAGTCGAGGCTCTGGCATGCAGCTTGAAAAATATGAGTCAAATATGAGGTATATGCCATTACAAGCGCCTCTTAAATAATCATCTGGATCGTTGGAGAAGGAGGTCCCCAAGAAACCCACGTTTCATCCATAATGACCTCACCTGTAACAAATTCTTCAGTGCTTTTTTCCTATGTTGTTTGGTCTAACAAATTCATCAAAGCTTGTTTCCTATGTTGCTTGTTCACACAAGCCATTCCACCAATAGATGAATCTACTTATGAGTATATTTATGATTTTTAGATTGTTTCAAATTTTAAGATTAAATGAGCACAAGAACAAGGAAAAAAATGGCAAAATCCAAGCGGTGCTTTTTGGAATTATTCCCAATTTTATCAGATTTATTTAGCTATGATTTTTGTTTTACCATATTTTCCTAGTGCTTTAATATTTTCTCCAAGTTTTATGTTATGATGTTGCTTTGTGCAGGAATCTCCCGACCAGCATTCATCTCTTCTGGTTTGCTGCAATAGTCTAAAATGGTGTTAGATGATATAGTGTTGCCCTGAATAGACATACCAAATATATTTTTGTCATGAAAATCAAAATTAAACTAACTCAACTCACTCTAGTAGCTTATCTTAAATGAAAGCTATTATATATAACGCTACCCCAATAATTGTTTCCCTAATCTTCTGGTTTACATATTTTTGCAGTGATTTTTTTCTTTTTACATATTTTTGTAGTCTCTAACATGAACACGTAATCATTATTCACCATCTTTTTGAACAACAAAAATTGGCTAAAGTGGCTATTAATGACAATCTAGGTTAGAAAATTAGTTTGAGGAGGGTGAGGTATATACCTTGATGCAAAAAGGTGGGGTAGGAGAAATATGTGGCCTTTACTTCTATTATTGTCCAAGGAGAACTAACTGCTGCTATCCAAGAAGAATAAGTCTCTTCCTATGTCACCCACAAAAAAAAAGGTGATAGAGAAAGGAGAGCTGCCTGCTACTGTCCAAGAAGAAGAAGTCTCTTCCTATGTCAGGTGATATAGAAATGTAAGTATAGTTACATCATAACTTTGTATTCATATTTGTTGATTTTATTTTAAGAAGAACAAAATTCAGTTTTACACATACACATCTGCAATTTTTTACAGAGTTTTGTAACTTTCATGATATACCCTTTAACTTTCATGATATTACCCAGCTACAGGTTACTAAACTCATTACTCATTATTTAGCGGCCCACCTACTGACTAAAATCACATTTCTTACACTACCCACCTACGGATTGAAATCACATTTCTAACACCGCCCGCATGACAGAACTAAAAAAACAGCATTAAAAAAACATCACAACAAATTACTAAGAGAACACACAAGAAATATATACGCAGATGGACAGTTACATCAAAAACTGTATAATTGATTTCTAAGTAATTCTATTGAAACTAAATATACACCAATGATTAATTTTTTAACACTCTCTCTCAATTTTTAGGGTTACATTTTTTTATGCCTAAATTTTGACATTGAAATTCAAAATTAACTTTTCCTAGGGATTTGGTGAAGATATTTGCTAAGTGTTTCTTGGAATCACAAAATTTGAGAACAATATCACCATTTTTTATGAGTTCGTGAATGAAGTGAAAACAAGTGTCGATATGTTTTCTCTTTTGATGAAACACATTGTTCTTTGACAATGAAATAGCAGAAGTGTTGTCACAAAGGATCCAAATAGGTTCAATTTTTGTATATCCGAAGTGAGAGAGAAGTCTCCTTCACCACATTTCTTAACATGATATTGAATTCGCTGCAACTTACTCGGCCTCTGTTGAAGACAATGCAACTATGGGTTGCTTTTTGGATGACCACGAGATCAAGTTTCTGTGAAATAAAAAAACATAGCCAGAAGTTCTTTTCTGATCATCAATACATCCTACATAATCACTGTCTATATAGCCAACAAGATTATTGTTTGTAGAGGCTGCATACGATAAACCATAAATAGATTTACCTACAATGTATCTTAACACCCTTTTTCCAGCTTTCCAATGAAAGTCTTTAGTAGATTCCATAAACCTGGAAATATAACTATTGCAAATGCTATATCAGGTCTAGTAATAGTTAGATACATAACACTACCATCAAGTTGCTTATACAAAGTCGAATTAACAACAATACCCACATCATCTTTACTTAACTTTGTATGAACTTCAATAGGAGTATCCACCAGTTTACACCTGTCCATCTTAAAATTTAACAAAATGTCAGTAGCATACTTCTGTTGACTCATAAAGATACCATCATGTGTTTGTTTCACTTTGATACCTCAGAAGTATCTCATTAATCCAAGGTCTGTCATTTCAAATTCATTTTTCATAGTAGCTTGAAATTCATCTAACTACATGTTAGTTGTATAAATTATATCATCAACATAAATACATAGTATCAACATATTACCTTGATGCTAATTCTTGATATACAAAGTGGGTTCATAGTCACTCCTTCTAAAACCATTATTTAGCAAGTGATGGTCTATTCGGTTGTACCAAGCTTTTGGAGCTTGCTTCAAGCCACACACTGATTTCTTCAACTTGTAGACCTTACTTTTTTTTTTTTTTTTTTCGAAACTAGGTGGCTGATCAACATACACCTCTTCATTCAAAAAACCATTTAAAGAAAAATACTTTACATCCATTTGGTAAGTTGGCCAGTTTTTCTGTGCTGCAATAGCTAATACAAATGGAACAATATCAATTCTTACTATAGGTGAAAATATTTCACCATAATCTATGCCAGGTTGTTGTGAAAAACATTTGGAAACTAATCTTGTTTTTTTCTTATCAAACTCACCTCTCTCATTTAACTTAGTTTTAAAACCCCATTTGACACCTATAGAATTTTTATCATCAAGTAGATTAACCAAATCCCTAGTTTGATTTCTTTCAATAGCATCAATTTCATTATTCATTTCATCTACCCATTCTTTGTCCTTTATAGCCTCTTCGAAACAAGTAGGTTTAAATGAAAGAAATGAAAAATTTATAATATGATCAACATCGTCATGTGCATAAATATCACTTAAGCTTCTCATTTTAGGATTATCAGAATCAGACTCTCTTAAAGATGATGAACTGCTACTACTTGATGAACTATTATTGGTTTTGTCTTGAACGTGTAATATTTGAGTGCTAGTCATAGATGTTTGATGTTCATATAACATAATAAAAGGATTAGGATAGGTATTGTTCTCCATTTCATTCTAATATTTTTCTTCTAGAAATTTTGCATTTCGACTTACGAAAAAATTCTTGTTTATAGGATTAAACAAATTATGTTCTTTAGAGTGATCACTATACCCTATAAATATATACTTTTTTCTCCTATCATCAAGCATATTTCTTAATTTTTTTGGAACATGAGCGAAAGCAATACAACCAAATACTCGAAAGTGTGAAACAATTACCTTTTTTCCACTACATGCTTCTTCAGGTACAAAACTTTGAACACTGGAAGTTGGTGATATATTCAAAATATATATCGAACATGCAACTGCTTTATACCAAAAATATTTAGATAAATTTCCTGTTCTGAGTAGACTTCGAGCCATATTCATAATTTTTCAATTCTTTCTTTCCACAACTTTGTTCTGTTGTAGATTATAAGTGGTTTTCATATGTTTTTTAATACCATATTGTTTACAAAAATCAGTGAATTTGTTAGATTCATACTCACCACCTTTATCAGACCTGAGAACTTTAATAAAATTGCCACTCTATTTTTCAACCTCAGATTTGAACTCCTTGAACTTGGAAAATGTTTCGGATTTGTATTTTATTAAATACACCCAAATTTTCTTGCTAAAGTCATCAATAAAAGTAAGAAAATAAAGACTTCCAAAACTGATTTTTCTTTCATTGGACTACAGAAATATGTATGCACTAACTCTAGTTGTTCTTTAACTCTATAAGAGGTTGATGCAAAACTATCTCGCTTATGTTTACCCATTTTACAAATTTTACAGGAAGAGACATGGTCAAACAGAGAAGATAAACCTTTTACCATAGACTGTCTTTGCAACAAACTCATAATTTTGATAGGTAAATGACCATATCACGAATGCCATAGATCAGAGTCATTTATGGTTGAAACATTATGTGCATACAACTTCTCACTTTTCATTTGTAATTGATACAACTTGTTCTTTTTCATATGAATCTTTGCAACGAGCGATTTATATTGATTAGAAATCATGCAACTAGTATTGTGAAAGCTAACATCATAACCATGTGCATCTAACTGACCAAAACTCAACAAATTATGCTTGAAATTTGGTACAAAATAAAAATCATAGATATTCTTCACAACATTTTGTTTGGTTAAGACAGGTACAACACCCTTTCCTGAAGCTTTAAACTGACGATCATCACCTAAACCAATAGAAGAAATAAAAGATGGATCAAGATGTGAAAACAAATCATTATGACCAGTCATATGAATACTACATCTATTTTTTACAATAGTGACATTGAATTTTTGATTTATCTATCCACCTACGACCATGATCAGTTTGAGACTGCTCTGAATGTGATTGAGTTACATGTGATTTATCATCAGACTAAGACTGTCCTCTTCCTTTTCCTCTCTTGCCATGAAAACCTCTACCTCTACCTCTATCCATGGAATATTTAGATTTGAAAGAATGCTCTAAAGTACTGACATCTAAATTAATTCTTGCTTCATGATCCAATAAAGAACAAATTAATTCTTCCATAGACAATTTTGTTAATTATCTCCACTCAAAAATAGTAAATATCATGTGAATTTTCTTAGGCAAACATATAAAAACATTTTCAACAATTCTTTGATCTTCTAGTTCTTCACCATTCGTCCAAAGTTGATTAAAAACACTGCTAACTTTAGTCATGAACTCATTCATTTTAAGTGTTTCAAATTTTTTTATGAGAGTTTTCAATTTCACCATCTTTACTTTGTCATTGCCTTGATAAGAAACCTTAAGTAGATCCCATATTGATTTATAAGTATTAGTAGTAGTAATTTTAGGAAAAATAGAGTCATATAAGGAATTTAAAATGCAGGACTTTGCTCTACGGTCTTTTTGTTTAATTTTATCTATTTTTTTTCTTTAAGAAACACTCATTGTAACAATTATATTTGCGCCAGGATCTATGAACCCCATTTCGATAGTTTCCCAACAACATAAACCTTATAAGCATGCCTTCATTTTTTTCCTTAAGAAACACTCATTGTAGCAATTATATTTGGGCCAGGTTCTTTGAACCCCATTTTTATAGTTTCCCAACAACGTAAACCTTGTAAGCATGATTTCATTTTAAGGCTCCAAAAATCATAATTTTTCCCACTAAAGAGAGGCGTAGGGATGGAAAACTGACTTTTCAAATCCATATTTCAAGAAATCAGAAATTTGACTCGAAACAATACCCAACAGGAAATAATAATAAAGCAGAAATACATATTAGAGGAATTTTTAGGTCTAAAATGGGACTCCTAAGGAAATTATAAAATAATAGTGGAAATAATAAAACAATATTTGATGACATCATCAAATTTTAGAGGGAAAAAATAAAAAAAACTATTTTTTCAACTCATATTTTCAACTTATCTTCCAAAGTTTTTACTCAAATTTCAAGCGGGAGTACTCATTGCATGAAAAATTTAATTCCTCATCCAAGGAGTCCCCATGTTGCATACTTTCGATGGGTCCCTCTACAAGAAAAATGAGAAATACATGAAAAAATTGATTGTAATCATGTTTTTTAATTTATTTCTCATTTCTTGTGTAGCAGGGTTCATTGAAAGTATGCAACATGGGTACTCCTTGGATGAGGAATTAAATTTTTCATCCAACGAGTACTCCTGCTTGAAATTTTAGTAAAAACTTTGGGAAATAAGTTCAAAATACGAGTCCAAAAAGTAATTTTATTATTTTTTTATCATTTTACCCTTTTACTTTAAAAATGGTGATTCATCCCCCACGGTTGACATCATCATTTTGAATACTATTGGTTCTTTTAAAGTTTATTTTTGTTGTACATATTTCTTAGGAGGCCCATTTTAGACCTCAAAATTCCCCTAATGCATCAAAACAGATGGTGTAGTGGGAGATAACACTCGCCACAATCTACGTGCTTAGCCTCAAGGGCATGTACAAGATTTCTCTCAGACTCTAATCCCCCCCTTATAGAGGAACACTGCTAAGATAACACATCTCATAAGAAAAAATAACAACAACAAAATAATCTCATAGAAGATATGTGAGACAAATTAATTATTTTGCATCCCAGTAATTCTCTACTTGGTATTCAATAGCCCTGCAATTTAGAGATTGTAATAAATGGCATTCCATTGATCGCAGATCCAAAAATAAGAATTAGCAACACAGCTCCAAAAAGAAAATCCATGAATGCGTGAATCATCTTTAAAATCCATAAATGCATGACAGATTGAGCAACAACGGCAAGGGCTGTAAGGGAATCAAATTGAAAATCTAGCAATGCGTGACTCCTATTTAGTAGTTGGAACATAACAGTGCCTTCACATACACAGCGGGGTCCATTCTTCTCCCTCAACGATAGAATCCTCCTTCGACGACAAGCTAGATTTATCAACACACGATGAATGATTTGTGGTGTGGCCAATAAAAACAACAGGAACTAAACTGAGGGACAACCAATATACACAAATATAATCCTCACAACGAATTTCCATAGTGGATTTGATGTCGTGACAGGATTAAAAAAATAGCAGAGCAAATTACTTACAGCACACAGAAATAGTCTTATTATGGAGAAAACTATATACAGAGATGGACAGTTACAAAATAAACTATTTAACTAAATTCTAACTAATTTTATTGAAACTAATTATAAACTAATGATTAATTATTTAACACCGCCTACTGATTTAAATCACATTTCTAACCGCTAATCAACCACATATTGTTTTCTAGTCTTCTGGGTTTAACATCCTCTACAATCTGAAGGCACAAAGTACCTAAGAACTGGCTTGGACATAGATAAACATAAAACATGGTCAAGTGGTGAAGTGGAAGGGCACCGTGTGGTAGAAAATAAAGGTGTGGCAGTATGTAACACCCAACAAATTCAAATTAATAGGCAACTAATAACATGCCAACATGGAAGAAAAAGAGTTTGTTCAAAGAATATTATAAGAAATATGATATATCCCATTTAATATTAGAAGAATAATGATAGAACTAATTCGAGCATTAGTTTGATCATAAGAAATCTTGGTCTGAAACTTTGATTAAAACACACAATTTTTTTCACGAAAATGACACAACTGCAATAAGACTTCAAATTTCATCCACCAATAACGTCTGAATAAATAGTATTTAAATTTTAATTAGTATTTCTTGAAAATTTGGTTTAAAATGTGGTGATTCCAAAATTAATAAGCAATAAATGATGGGTCAACAATACTAGCGATCACTATAGCCCTTGCGCTGTAGGGACTAATAATTCAACAAAAATAGTCAATTTTTTGTTTTTAGTAATATGGAACAAATCACGAAAAACATAAAAATATGAATAAAATATCATACTAATCTACCCCTAAAAATAAGGGTAATAGTTTTCTTGGATAGGCCTTTTATACATTTTGAAACTAGGGAGAAGGATTCCCAAGTCAACGTACATATTGTTTCCAAATTACCACTATGGATAAGATATTTAGTTATTTGTTGAAACAATTCATATCTCTTTAAGTGAAAAAGAAAAATTGCATGGTGAAAGTTTTAAATTGATTGAGAAAACTTATTATTAAATGTCTACCTGATTAAAAATATGTATATTTATAAAAAAATTGGAAAATGAAACTACACTTTTTTCCAAGAAAATAATTGGGAACAAAAATGGAAAAATTAACTAAACTTTTTCAAAAAAACAACTAAAAATAAAATTATGATCAATTTCACTCATATTTCCATGTACATCAACATATTTTTTTGTCATGTTTGAAAATACCACCTTGGACCATAACTAGACTTGTTGATTGAGATCAAGTAGTCATTACCGGTTAGACTTAGAAAATATAATTCCTACTTGTCTTAGTTTTCATGCTTTCTAAGTAAAAGAGTCTATTCCTATTTTTTAGGAGTTTTTTAGATCTACATGTTTCCTACATCAATGCGTTCTTGTGAAAACTACAAGATTTTTAATGAAAATATATTAATTTAAACAACTATGGAAAATTTTACTAGTCTCTAATACAAACAATGTAAAATATTTGGTGGCAGTTTTGCAAAAATATTCAAATTTATAATAATTTTATAGAGTTCCTATAAGATGTGAGCCATTTTTAAGGTTAAATCATTTTATACTATAAATTTAGGGAAAATAATTTTTAGAAGAAATAGAAATTTGGAAAATTAGTCCACATGCTAATATTAGCGTTTGAAACTCTCCTTGTAAATAAATCCAATTTTTTTGCCAAAAAATGATCTCACTCAAAAAAAAAATTGATGGAAAAAATTAGCATGATAAATTTTATCTTCTCCACCCCTCATCCATATAATTCCTTTATATATAGCTAAGAAGTTAGTTTTTACTATGAAATAATCACAACAAAGAAAGCTAACTACAAATTAATAAATAAAAATCATAATGTGCTAAGTAATGATTTTACCTAGATTGGGCGGATCCACCCGAAGGGGTCACAACTCAGTGTCTACTCAGTGTCTTATTAGGAGAGCTTGAGTTTTCCTCGATTGGGCAGATCCACCAGAAGGGGTCACAACTCAGTGTCTTATTAAGAGAGCCTTATTTTTCCTCGATTGGGCGGATCCACCCGAAGGGGTCACAACTCAGTGTCTACTCAATGTCTTATTAGGAGAGCCTAACCCAAATGGTTTCAAGGGGAATTGACCTTATTAATTCCCATTAGAAATTTGTTTTAGCAAAATGAACTAGGCCAACTGAGCTAACCCTCGAGGCTATATACTAATAATTTATTGAAATAGAGATTGTAATTAATTAAAATAAAAATTATCTATATGGACTTTATTAAAAATGGATGGATAGGTAATATTACTAATAAAATAAATAATCACTTTTTTTTCTTTATAGTTGTATTTATTGTAAGGAAAAATTAAAACCTACAAAAAATAATTATGGAAATTTTGAGAGGGTACACGTATGTGATGTCATAAACCTTGCTTTCTATTACAAGGTTTGTTGACACAATGAATGATGCATCCACTAATATATTTGGCTACATATTCTTGAATTTTTTTTTTTTATCTAGAGTGGATCATCATATTGTTTATGATCTATTTCAATACTTTATAATGGAAGAGATTATAGGAATTGTCTTGTATGGTCATTCTACTCATAGTTTAGAAAAGTAGGGGCTAAAGCCTTCAAAATAAATTATGAGGAACTAAATGAAATTTTTTATGGTTTCACAATGGAAATATTCTACACATACACTAATATTGATTTATAGATTGACACCTTCCTAATGTGATGGAAATAGCCTCAATCAAATATTGTATATGAAACTTGTGTCTCCCATATGTTGGCCTACATTATTGACCATGATCGTATAGTTGGATTTGATGTCAACCCTTGTTACTCACACATGGGGGGATATCCATGCAAGAAATTTCACAAGGATTATATAACATCAAAAACGTCATCACACTGAGGGTTCAAGAAACCAAACCTCTAATCCTATGTGATGATGAGGCTATGTTAAAAATCAGGATGCTTGGAGGAAAAGGGGTTCCATTATTTTTCCTTCTCCTTATTCCATAGTTTGGAAAAACATGTCGGAGTAGAATTTTTAGAGAATAACATAGGAGGAGGAGGATATTTTAGTAGTCATTTAGGCCATAGTGTCAAAAGTAAACTCTGTAGGAGTTTTGATTCCTCTGTTTTTTCATTTTTAAAATTCAAGAAAAGAGTAAGGAGGAGATACCTCACCTTCTAGTTGAGTTTTATCTCATATTGGGTTTCCTAGTTTAAATATTGAATTTATTTTCTTGGATGGTGCTTTATGTGCCTAGTTTGGGGTTATTTTCCATATATGACATAAAGGTATGTTATGGAGGATTACATGAATTTATGGAGTATGTTGGACTCTCTTACAACTACAATGATTGGGTACGACTAGTCTAATATACCACCAGTATGCAAAGATATGGAATGGACACAAATTATATACAAGTAAACTACAATGATGAAAATTAATCACAACTATGCATATTTATAGAAGGACATAATCAACAGGGAATATTGTAGGGGTTATAAATAATACACGACCCATCACCAAAAATATAGTAATCTAAGGGAATAAATCCAGATAATCTAAAATTTTAAAATATTATAAGATTTTTTGTGATGAACTGTTTTGGAAGATATACATAATAGTTTAAAGGTAATATTGGCATTAAAGTGATTTTATTTGGTTTACTTTTGGGAAATTTTAGGATGTGGGAATTGGATTAGAAAAATGTTGCAAATAACTATCCATAGCAGATGAGTTTGTTCACAAAAACCATTGATGTCATGAAAAAGAGAGATTTATGGGGCTACGTTACTAAGCTAGGAAAAAATAAACACACATAAAGGAATTTAAGAAAAAATCATAAGAACGAGTAGACAAGTTATTGTAGCCTTACTTTGTCATGGTCCTTATTTAAAATGGAAGTGAAAGTGGATATTAATCCTGACCAAGGTAATATCAATTAATGGAAGTAGAATCATTGATTGCAACTGTTATAGGTTTATTTTAGTGTCCTCCATATATAAGAATAGAATTTGTTTGTTTTTTGCAAACTAAAGTTAGAGGACGATGCATTAACGGAGAATGAAATGCACACATAGACACATAGATTTGAGGGAAATATATTATTTACTAAGTGGTAGTATTTCAAGACCCTCATTAAATCTCAATTCTACTCTATTGGATATGTATATGACCAATAGATACATGGGAATTACTTCGAGAAAATTTAGGTGCAAATTGTGAAAGAGTATACCACTGAATTTAGTATTTTGGTTATCATGTTGGTATCTCTCCAAAGAACCCAAATATAATCTTGAAATATTTTTGGGGTATATATAGTCATTTTCAAAAGAAAGTGATGATCTTTAGGGCTAGAATAGTTTATGAGTCTTGTGTGAGATAATGTTATCTATCAAATATAGGGGAAAAAATGAAATTCAAGTTGTTCCAAGTAGAAAGGAAACCAAGGCACTTACAAGAAGGGAAAGAAGAAGTGGAAAGAAAATTCAAGAATATGATATCCACTACACAATTGTGAAATGTTAGAAGTAAACATGAAAACCATTGTAATATTGATTGTCACACTGAAGAAAATTTTGGAAACTATGTCGAGATATTAACCACAAGAATCATAAGATAGATTCCAAAAAGAAGAAAATTCTAGTGATAGATTGAAGTAATCAAGAAGAAAGAAACTCATATGTGGATGAGAACATTTCTTTGACTTAAATGAAAAAAGAGTTGAATCTAAGTATCCCTCATTATAAGGAAGAGAAGGCGATGATTTTTTTCCATATCAAGATACAATTGAAGAAGTCGGAGGTATATGCCATATTCTATTTTGATTCGGGGGATAATATCATAACAACTAAACTATTCATTAAGCATGATTTGGAGGATCAAAATCATCCAAGTCTATACCCATTTGGGTTGGTGAAAGAGGAGACAAAAACAAAGGTAAAAAAAATATTGTAACATCAAATTTATTGTTAATGGATAGCTTATTCATGAAGTTTTTTAAGAACTAATACCCCTTAATGTGTGTGGTGTAGCATTTGGAATGTCCTACATATAGTAATGATGCAATATTGATGTGGAGAGAAACCAATTAATCATAATCAAGGATGGGAAATCCTAAATCATAAATTCAAATAAAGTTAAAGATAAAAATTTGATTAGTTGCAGTAAGAAATGTGTTAATTTTCTTAAGAGAGAATCATCCTAGTGATTGATCAATAAGGCAAAATTAATTCTTGGGAGGATTTTCTAAAGAGACAAAAAAATAGTTGGACTATTTGTTACAAGAATATAGAGGAGTGTTTTAGGAGTTGAAGTGTCTACCACCAAGAAGGGGAAAGGAGAATGGGATACAATTTCTTTCTAAAACCCCACTACTGAATATATATATATATTATTATGAAAGAAGATGAAGTGAAGACATAGATACATAAACTGTTAGAGTAGGGAGTAATTCAACCAAGAATTTCACCTTATGGGTAACTAATCACGATCGTCCCTAGAAAGGATCATAACTGTAATATGTGTATCTACTATGGGGATTTGAATAATATTGCAGGGGTTCGAGTAACATGATTTTTTGGAACAATTGTAACATTTAATGGACTTCACCAAGTTGGATTTAAAATCAAGATACCACTAGGTACATGTCAAAGAAGAGTACCGCGAGAATAAATCCTTCAAGACAAGGAGAGGTTTGTATGAATGGTTGATGATTCCATTCAATTTAGGAAACATGCTATCTACAATTATAATACTCATGAATAGTTTATTTACCCAAATTTAGCCATTCGTTATAGTGTATTTGGATGATATATTGGTTTATAGCTCTATGTAATGAGCACATATCACATCTCATGCATGGTTAAATAATCTAAAGAACCACCAAAGGTTGGATAACCTCAAGAAATGTTAATTTTCTTGGAAATCGTTGGTGAATTTTATATATTTGATCGGTGAATGGGAACTTAAAATATATCTTACAAATAGGAAGGACATCATAAAATTTTTAGTTCCTACAAATGTCACTAAATTTCATATCCTTTTTGGGGCAAAAAATTACTTGTGCAAGTTTGCAGAATAATTTTTAGTGGTTGTTTCATAAATCCAAAACATAACAGTGAGTTGCAAGAGTTTCTTGTGGGGAAATAACTACAAAAAATTGATGAGCTAAAGTAGAAGATCATTCAAATATCATTCTTGCATTACCACACTTATAGGATATTTTTGAATTGGAGAGAGTTGCATGTGGGTATGACATGGGAAAAATATTAGTGCAAGGAGGTAAATATACATTGTATAATTTGAAAATGTTTCATGGATGAGTCTTGAACTACCCTACCTATGAAAAGGAACTTTGTGCCATAGAAAAATCTGTTAAGAAGTGGAAGTTCTATTTAATGGGAAAGGAAATAATCATGCACACAAAGCACCAATCACTATTGTATTGGTAGGATAAGTATAAGATTCAATAGACTATACATTACAGATGTATGGGTATTAAAAAATAGTCAATAGATTTTTTTGTAGCTTTTGAGGGACTACAATTAGAAGAACCTAAAGATATGGGACGAAAATGTTATTTACATTCAACAATTCTATAACATAGTAGTCCACACTTTTACAAGTAAGTGATATGGACATCAGGTAGGAGTGACAGAGACATCATAATATATGCATTGAATGTAGAGATTTTTTTTAAAAAGGGTTAAGTAGTTGTATTTCCATCTATAGGGGACATTGAAAATGTCACTGGAAAAGAACAAGGCTTGATATGACCAATATAAAGTAGAGAAATCATTTAAAGTTGAAAAAATATTATGGTTACAAATAACTAAGAAAATATTATAGGGTATTGGTATGAAGATAAATTCTCGCAATATGGTATTTTGAAGTATTAAGGATGGTTGGAGTTAATTCCAATAGATTCAATTTGTACCCATATGTGAACACTTAGTAGGAAATTTGTAGAGTTTGATTTGTGAATGAATCACACACTTGGTATCAATGATATTTATACACAAAACTAAAATCACGGTTTTTCATTACCGTCCATGATTATTAATTGTTGATATCATGGGTTATGTAACTAATTGTGTGCTATTTTTGCAGGGGCGTAGTGGCTTCAATGTTCATTTTGTGGCAAGTTTCGATTAAAAAAATATATGTGTTCCAATATAATTAAGGTACAATATATGAATTAAACTGATTGAAATGCACACCACACAAATTTTGTATCGCAATTCTAATGCAAAAATATACATTAAGTCATATGAATGCAAGGTCCCAAAAAAAATTTGATGTGTGATGAGGACTTTGTTGCAAATCATTACAGGTCCAATTTTCCACAGTCTCTAAGAATCACATGATGAAATTTAACATGTTATCGTATTGGGGTCGTGAAATGATGAGGAGATGCTAAAATACACACTCCAAATAAAACCCTTTGACCTCAGATCCACTTTAATGATTTATAATAATTATTTGGTTATTCTTTGAATTTTTTTATTTTTTTTCGTATTATTAAACTTATCATTAGTTTTCTTCTTGATTGTGGGAATCATGAATATTGGTCAGAGTATGGATATCATGAAATCAACCTCATCACTTGTGAATAAATAGGGTTGACTACAATATATCTCAGTGATTTCCACCAAATTTTCCCACTAAAAGGAGATGTGTCATAAAGGATGAAAAAATTGTTTGAATAGTTCCACAAACAATGCATATGGGAAGATTGTCAAACTGGCTTAGGAATAAGAATATGAAAAATCTAACACACATTCTCAAAATGAGAGATGTCAATGTCAAATCCTCCAATCAGTGATAATAACAAGAAAATATTCGCTATCTAGAACAAAATCCATCAATTTCCAGGCCAAATGAAACATCAACGATGATTTGAATAAAAAACTGAATTTCCCAATTTTAATTGTTGTGTTGCTCAAATTTTGGGAAAATGGTTACATTTTTTGAAATGATTGAGATAAAAAGGGAGAGGGGGAAGTGTTCTAAATTTTATTTAAAGAGATATTGTGTAACACCTTGCTCCCACATATACCCAAGTAACCGACCAACCAGGGTAAACATGTGACGAAGAGTACTATCATCTGATTTAACATACTATGTGACCTTAAGGAAGTGGAATCAATGGAAACACATCAAATAAACCTTCCATATCAACAACAAAACTCCTAAGAGCCAACCCAACCACTCAAGTATCTAGCCCCTAGGTCCCATTGACATTTTATACTATTTAACCCCAAGACGGTCCCTTTATATGGGAAAGGTTGCATCTGGGAGGCTTTGGACACTCCCACAACATAGCCATGTGTGCATCTAGGGAATTTTTTCCAGATACATGTGCTTGCATCAGTGGGGCTTGAGCCACTTTTTCAGGCCCAGATCCCAGGTCACTGCCTAGAATGCAACTACAAGTTCATAAATGAAATATAACAGTGGAATGATAATGCACAAGAAAATACTTGAAAAGGGGCTTGAATAGACCCCTAGTAGGCATGATAGGAATTTCATCAAACACATCACAAATATTTAATTTACAGGTTTAAATAATATATATGAACATAGGGGTCTCATACTCATTTGAGAATCACTAAGAAGCATTGTTACCTCATCACATTAACTGCATTATCATCTATTTAGGCATAGATACATTGTTAATTCATTTACGTATCAAAAGACGATGAGATCCACACATCATCACCATCATAAAAAATATTCACAACCATCCTATAAATAACAGAAATGACAAGCACATAATAGCCATATAAGACACATAATAAAAAGCATATTTACCCATCAATACAATAGTAAAAGAGCTCTTATTTCCATAATAAAAATACAACCAAGTTTCAAACTTTCATGTTCCACCCGACCATCGACATGGATGATCCAAATCTCTCTTTAGTCAGTCACCCCCATTACATATTCCAAGAATGAATGTGGGATCTCTTAAATAAAATCCATACAGGCCAAACCAAGGCTTCTAGAGGCCAAATCACCCCAACCCTCAACCATTTATTCCACCTCATGGTCAGACATCAAAACCATCACCAGATTGGTCTCCAACCAAGCTATCCAGGGATCTAGAGCATTTTCCCAACCAAGGCTCTAAGATGACTAACTCAACCCACAACTATATTTGGTCTCCAGAGCATTTGTCCAACCAAGCCTCTAGACCAGTAACTCAACCCGCCTAGGGCTCCAAAGAATTTTTATAACCAATGCTCGAGGACTAGTAACCCAACCAAGTTGTTACAGGGCTCCAAAGCGATTATCCAACAAAGGCTCCAGGAACTAGTATCTCAACCCATAACTAAAGGAACATCATAACCATTCATAAAATGAAACAATGAAATGAACCCACAACACCATGGCTATCTAAGAAATGGAAAGGCTAGGAAAATCTGCAATCAATACAGGAAATCTTCCATGCCAATGACGTATCATGACCAAGAAACCACATGCATACACCATGAATGAAAAACTAGTGACGAAAAGAAACATGCATTTCTGTACCTGCAATCAAAACCCACTATAGTTGTTCATCCCAATCTCCTATTGTGCTTTCCTTCTCCTCCTTTTACTTCTTACTCCAAATATCCAAGTATGCCACACACTCCAAGAGTGCTCCAAGAAACTCTAAGTGTCCAAGAGTATCAGAGAGAGAGAGAATAATGACAACTCCAAAACTACATTGAACAAAAGCCATGAAATAATCATCATAATCATTTTTATTAATGAGGCCTCTATTTTCTCCATTTTCCATTATTCCCCTTCATTTTCGTCCTCACATGCAACTTGTGAACATTCACCTTCATTTTCTCCTATTTTCCATTATTTTCATAAATAAATGCCAATAAATTCCACTTTCCTTTCCAAAGTATTTGTCATTTCCTTTTCCATCTTCCATAGCCATAATAAAACATATGAAAACCTACACTAGGATGTTTTTTCCCAACATTAATCTTCGAATACATGTCCCATGACCCTGGTTATTATTTTTCCTTTATTAAATTTTATTACGGAGAATTTTTGGTAGGCCTATTACAGAACCCTCCCCTTTGGGGTAACAACGTCGTCGGTGTTCATTTACACCTACAACCAGCGAGATTGTTGTAATCAAAACATAATTCCCATGGATCTTTAACTTCGCCCGTTTCAATATTTAAATTATGAACCTGCTAAGAAGAAAAAAAACATAACAACATAAAAAATTTAACATCATAATGACATAACACCCATACTACTTATTGGAGCTTTATAACATAACTCATCATGGTATTTACATCCATACATATATATACATATACCAAAACATAATACCAACATATACCAAAACACCTTTGAAAACTTATGCCAAAACATTTTCTCAACAAATGAATAAGGAAGGATACATAACCACATATGATCCGTCATCTCCCGTGTAGCTTCATCGGGCCCAAGGTGCTTCCATTTCACTTTAACCTTCTCGATTTATTGATTTCGGAGCATGTCAAGCATCTTTATCTATAAAATGCACTGAATTTCTGGCTGGAATTCTCCAGCTGGAATTCTCTGTCTAGCTCCACCTGTAATAAAAAATAGTTAATCACATCATCAACATATTTGACATATTTCTTAAGAAATGAAACATAAAAAACATCATGGAATTTCACTTTCGGAGGCAGTACAATTTGATAAGCTACTGGCCCAATCCTCTCAATAACCTTGAAAGGTCCACAAAATTGAGGTGTCGGCTCAGCACATGATCCAATCCACAAGGAGGTCCTCTTTTACTTGATGTCCATGTAGACCTATTCCAATTTGCATCACTCTTCTACCTATCATGTGATGCCTTTAGATTCTGCTTGATTTCCAACATTTGTTGTTCCATCTCTACCAACATGTCTGGTCCAATCAACACCATTTTAACTGGATCACTCCAACTGATGGGAGTATTGCAACTTTGCCCATACAATGCCTCAAAAAGAATCATCCTCAAAGATTCTTGATACCCATTATTGTAAGCAAAATCTACCAGTGGAATATAATCTTCCCACTTTCACTTTTGATGCATCACATACATCCTCAACATGTCCTCTAATGTCCTATTGACCCTCTCTATCTGTCTATCTGTCTACAGATGATAAGTTGTACTGAAGGCCAACTTTGTGCCCAAACCTGTGAACAAATCCTTCGAAAAAATTGAAGTGATATTCACATCCCTGTCTGACAAAATATTCTTTGGAGCACCATGCAATCTGACCACATCTATGATGAATACATGTGCTATATCACTAGCTAAGAATGTAGACTTTATTGGAATGAAGTGCGCCACCTTTGTTAACCTGTCAACAAAAACCATGAGAAAATCGCATTGTCTCGATGAATTGGGAAAATATGTGATAAATTCCATGGAAATGACCTCCCATTCCATTTTGGAATCAAAACTGGTTGTAATATTCCACCTGGATGCTTACAATTTTCCTTAAAATGTCGACAATGCAAACACCTAGCCACAAACTTTTCTACATATCTCATAAAATTCATTCAATATTAAAACCTATCAAGTGCTATCAATCTCTTCTGATAACCTGGGTGACTTGAATATGGTTTCACATGAAACTTTCTCACTATCACATACTTGAGCTCACTATTGTCTTGCTCATATATCTTATCTCCAAACCTGACCAATCCATGTGTCTTGAGATGATAGTCCACATCCTGTACACCTGTACCAGTACCTCTACCTTTACCTGTACCTATACCACTACCTATACCTATACCACTACCTTTACCTATACCTGTACTCTACTGCAACCTATGCACAATCTTCATATACTTGTCATCTTTTTAACCTTCTTGCAAGATCTTATCTACTGAATCTGTCCCATAGGAGCTCATGGATGCTATGTTATTCACCTGTTTCTTCGTGGTAAGAGCATCTGCAACCCTGTTCTCTTTACCTTTAATAAAACTAATCTAAAAATAAAACTCACTGATCATAGCTATCCATCTAGCTTTCTTGACATTCAAATTCAGATATTTAAACAAATATCTCAACCTACTATGATCACTCATCAATAAAAACCTCCTACCAAGAAGGTAGTGCCTCCACATCTTCAATGCATGTATGATTGATTCCAACTCAAGATAATGTGTAAGGTAGTTTTTCTCGTGGTCATTTAGTTTATGTTACTCATAACATACCACATGTACATCATGCATAACAACTCCACCAAGTCCTCTCTTGAAAGAATTTGTACATACTACAAACTCCTTTTCGAGATCTACGATCTTTAACACTAGAGCATGTGTCGAAAAATTCTTAAGCTACTCAAAAATGATATCACACTCCTCTTTCCATTCAAACTTCTTGCCTTTCCTTTGCAATGATGTAATATGTGAGAAGTTCCTGATGGACCTCATTTAATGACCTTCCAATCCCATGAAATATCTCACATCATCCAGATTCCTAGGATCTACCCACTCCAAGAAGGCCCTTATCTTTTATGGATCTATGACAATTCCCTCTTTGGAAACGACATTTCCCAAGGAATTTACGTATGTATGAATAAATTTTATTTTCTAAACTTAGTATACAACTGATGCTCTGTCAAAAATCTAAACATTATCTCTAAATGCTTGGCATGCTCTTCCCGATTTTTAGAATACACCAATATGTCATCAATAAGCACAATAAAAAGCTTGCCAAATAAGGATGCAACACACTAGTCATCAAACACATAAATGTATTGGAGCAGTAGTCAAACTGAAAGGAACTAATAAAAATGCATAATGTCATTACCTAGTCTGGAAGGTTGTCTTGTGAATTTCATCTTCTTTAATGCATATGTGATGATATCCTGATCTCAGATCAATATTCGAGAACATTGTTTCTCCCTTCAACTAATCATACAAATCATCAATCCTTGGAAACATATATCTATTCTTTATGGTCACTTTGTTAAACTGCATCTAATAAATGCATGGTAAGGGAGTGCAATTTTTCTTCTTCACAGACAATACCAGTGTTCCCCATGGTGATACACTTGGACTAATATATCCCTTGTCTAACATTTTCTTTAACTGCAACTTAAAATTTACCAACTCCAATTTTCTCATCCTCTAAGTTTCGTTCGATGATGACATTGTCTCTGATACCAACACAATATAAAATTCTACCTCATTGTGGGGTGACAAATATGAAATATCTACAGGAAATACATCTTCAAATTGTTGTAGAACCAAGTACATGCTCAAAAAATATGCATCCTCCACTTCCTTACCTTTATCACTAGAAATGTGCACTGTAGATAACACACATACTTTCCTGTGATTGTGCTTGGCTTGCATAGTTGTAGCCATCCTAACTATTATGGATTTCTTTTTTCCCTGTAAGACTCTTTGTTCCCCATGGTCATCCAAGCACTCAATAACCTTGTCATAAAAATATAACTTGGTCTTGTGAACGTATAGCAAGTCCATATCCAATACCATACTATATGACCCCAAAAAAATATGTTCAAGTGCGTTGTTGTAGATATTCCATTCAACTAAAATGCACAAGCTATTACCTAATGATGAACTATTTTATTCGTACATGTATCCAACTGCACTAACTAATATTCTGAATGAACAACATTTATCCACCAATTCAAGACTAACATAACTTTAACTAGATCCATGTTCAATAAAAATAGAAACAACTTGATCACAAATCTTACCATCCATCTCAATAATATATGCCTCAGATCTGCCTTCCTATTATCCAGCATTGCAAATATCCTTGGAATACTATGTCAAGCATCTCCCATTGTTTGTGCCTCCTGTGCACTGTAGATTTTTGGTCTAACACCATAATTTTATGTACAATATCCCCTACGGTGATCTCCCTCACAAGTCCAACACTACATGGGCTCCCTATTTTCATTCTTATTCTTCGGCTCCAACCGAAGTTATTGTCCTCTAATAGATGCATTGAACTTCTTAGGTGGTGCAAAATTCTCTTTGTTATCTGTATCTTGAGGTATTTATCCCTTATTTTACAATTTTCCTTTATTCCTTGCATTGTATTTCCAGTTCGGATTAGTCTCAAATTGGCTCTTTTATTGCTCATAACAATGCTTTAGTTTCTGATTGGCTTCCTCCAAAGATCTAGGCTCATCAAACTAAAACCAATCTTTGAATGCTATTGCAAACCCACCAATGAATCTCTAAATCTTGGCCTTATCATCCTTGAGGTAAGGCACATATCTTAATGACTCTAGGAACCTATTGGTGTACTCCTCATTAGTCATAAATCCCATATTTAGCTCATAAAACTCTTTTTCCCTGTCATCACTATATCTCTATGATAGATACTGCTTCCATAATAGCCTCTCGAACTTAGCACAAGTCATTTCCTCCTCATAAATATCTCTAAATTTATTTAGATATTACCACTAAATATCTTTTTTAGCTTTTAGGCTGAATGTTGTTATTCTAGCTTTCATGTTTAGAGATTAATCATGCAACCTAAAGAACATCCTCATACCAAGGAACCATGTCTCTGCATCTTGTGGTTTCCTCATCTCTCCATCAAATTTAGGTGTTTTTTCTTTCATAAACTCATCCTACAAATATCCCATGTCACTCCCCTTTTGAGGATGATAATGATGACAATCATGATTCATGTCAGAACCAAAACTAGAATAGTACATGTCTCTGTCACCTCTCATATCTGGAGTGTCCAAAATCCTACCATATCTAATCGTTCCATCTCTATCTGACCTGTGATTAGGATTAGGTCTATTGATATTGCCCCATTAGTCCCATCCTCCTATCCATATCTGATCCGAATTGGCCCCTATTTCTGTAACTATGAAAAAAATTGAAGGATTACTGCATTAACATCTATTTGCTTTTCCTTTATCTGTATTATTATGTTATTATCTTCTTTACAAATCGTTATTTATTTCTTCAAATTTCTCAGTGTGTATTCCAAGTTAGAAGAGTTCCCAACACCATGCTACTCATCTAATTCATAGGGATAATTTGTGTAGTCTACCATCTTTCTATTCATCTTTGATTTCTTTCTTACAATGCATAATATGTCAGCTAGATAAAATCAGGGAGGATATCTCATCTGCAAGATCAACCAATCAACGTAATGCATGTATATATATAACCATATCAACATATATACATATAACATAGATTTGTATCAAAAAATAAACATCATTATAGCTAGAGTCCAGTCATAAATGCATGACCATATCAGTACACATTGTACGACCTCATGCATGACAACGTCAACCATACCAATGTACACAGACAATATACAGGCATAAAAAACATATAACTAAGCATACATGTAAAATATATGTAGCAAAATTTAACAACATGTAACCAAGCATACAAAAATGATGACAGATTCCACAACAACAACATCCTCAGCCACATGGAAACTGTAATATTCCTTTTGAGGAATTTCTGCAATTTCTTTAATGAGGACGTTGTATAAGGAAAACCATGCAATAAAAATGTTTTACAGGACTTAGATACTCTATTATATGTTTTATGTAGCTTAAATATAAAATGGAATCAGAAATAAATCATTCTAGCTACACTAAACAGATCTCCATAGTTCAAATATGCTCAGAAGCACCCCAATCCCATTACTTCATAAAATAGAAATGCCGAAGACTGCAACAACATTATTTTTATTATGAAATATATATAAAAAATGGCTTCATACAAATCTGGAGCTTTCATTAATCATGGAATTAGAAATAATAAGGTTGACCTCTTTTACAAGCACATCGGAACACCCCGACAAGGGTTTCCGACAAATTAGCAACACAGGATACAAAACTGTAGAAAATAACATTGTACCAAGAAAATCTGTATTATAAAATAATAAATGTAATCTGAAATAGACAAAAAATTTAGAAATTGGTCCAAGGCCTCCCTCAATAGACCTCCCGGAGTGAAATAGACACCTCCTCCTCCTCCGAAACAAGCATAAAACAAGAGGGTCTCACCCAGATGCTGCTGCTACTGCAGAAATGATGTAGTTACTGAAGGTGATTGCATTGTATGTGATGAAGAATAGATATCCTCAATGAAAATGATGAAAAGTGAGCTCAGGACCTCCTCCTTAGATCTCCCAATCAACTAGCCCAAAGGAATGATGGAATTCCCGCAGAGAATTCCTTGCACTAAACAGTGCTGCAACTCTGGCTAAATAGCTGAAGCTTGCAATCAGTCATAAGACCAAAACAAGATGAATGAATGAATTATCTATTTGCTTCCATCTCCTCCTTCTTATCCTTAGTGATATTTTCCACCCCGGACCCCACTCATTGGTGATGTGACTTCCTTGAGAAGATTCCCCTTTTAAAACTGTGCTGCCCTAGTAGCTTTCCCTCCTCTTCTGACAATGTTGTTGACTTGGTCAACTGAACATAGCTCATTGATTTTCCCTTCTTTCACAAAAAAGTGGCTTTATTTTGTCGTCCTAATATAATGCCTCTTTACACTGGGATATGTTTTATTGTCTTTCCCACTTCTTATTTAAAAAATGGAGTAGTTATAATATTCAAAGTAGTTGTGGCTAATTGGGAATATTATAGTCCCCCCCACTCAAAATTTTCTTGCCCACAAGCAATAGTAAATAAGGATGCTGCAAGATCTTCTCTCCCTCCCAATTGTCATCCTCATCTGGTAGATTCCTCCATCGAATCAGATATTACTTGATGACTCTGTTTCTCAGCTACCTCTCCCTTATTTCTAAAATTGTTTCTGGCTGCAATATCAAGTGGCCCTCATCATCAATAAGGGGGAGATTCATGTTTGCAACTACATTCCTCCCAATGGTCTTCTTGAGGCAAGATATATGGAAGATATTGGGGATCTTTCTCCCCTTAGGAAGCTCCAACTAATATGCTACTTTACCGATACATTTGACCACCTTGTATGGCCCATATAAATGTGGTTTGAGCTTCTTAGCTCCCTTCTCCTTGAGTGTGGACTGTTAGTAATGATGAAGACGCAAATAGACAATATCTCCCACTTCAAACTATCTCTCTATCCGACCACAGTCTGCATACATCTTCTGCTAGTTTTGGGCAGTGGCAATGTTGTCTTTGGGTTCCCTGAGTATGTCCTGGTTCTCCTAAATCCATTCCTTTTCCCTTGGAGCTTTACTTTCCCCAAACATAACATCAGAAAATGAGAGTGCCTCATACCCATATAAGTCTCGGAATTGGGTCATGCCAATAGAAATATGGTGAGTAGTGTTGTAACAATACTCTCCCAAGTGGAGCAAACACAACCAAGATCTTTGCTACCCTACCACATAGTTCCTCAAGTAGCCTTCTAAACACTGGTTCACTATCTCGGTCTGTCCATCAGTTTGGGGATGATAGCTAGTGCTTGGAGTCAAATCAGTCCCCACTAACCAGAAAAGTTCCTGCCAAAAGCCACCCATGAATCGGTTGTACTGATCACTCACTATGGTCCTTGGGAGACCATGGAGGCTAAATACATCTCTGAAGAAGAGTTCAGCTACCTGTGAAGCAGTATAATGTGCATAAATGGCAAAAAAATGGGAGTACTTTGTTAGTATATCAACAACAACAAAGATACAGTCCATACCCTGCACTGTCAGTAAGCCGATGATGAAGTCCATAGAGATAATTTCTCACTTCCCATCCAGAATAGTTAGTGGCTGAAATAACCCAACATGGTGAGTGTGTTCTCCCTTTTTTTGTTGAAAAATGATGCATTCTCTAACATGTTGGAGCACATCCTCCTTGGGACCCTTCCATGAGAATCTCTCTCTGATATCTCTATAAGTCTTTGTGAAACCTTGATGCCTGGCAAGTGGGGAATCATGTGATGCCAATAAGATATTCTCCTTGAGCTTGGAATTTTTAGCCAATAAGATCTGGTCATGGTAATAGATGACCTCATCCATCACTCTAAACCTCTCATTCGATACCACCCCATCAAGTATTTCACATGCAAATTCATCTTTGGAATACTCAACCAAAATTTGAGCTTTCCAATCTACGTCCATGCCCCTAAAAGAAAGCGTTGTAGGTCTCCTAGATAGTGCATCAACTACTACATTGCTCTTTCCCTTGACATATTCTATGTCAAAATCATAAGCTTGGATTTTTCTCGCCCACTTCTATTGTCTCTCCTGAATTTGTCTCTGCTCAAGGAAGAATCTAAGACTGTTATGATTAGTCTTCACCTTGAACTTATTCCCCACCAAGTATTGTTGAAATTTGGCTAATGCATGCATGATAGCCAACATCTCTTTATCATAGATGGGGTATAACCTCTCATGAGCGAGAATCTTCCTACTCTCAAAGGCTATAGGATTCCCACCTTGCATAAAGACTACCCCAATACCTTCACGTGATGCATCACATTATAGCACAAAAGGTTGAGAAAATTCAGGCAAAACCAAAACAGGAAAACTACTCAGTACCTCTTTGAGCTTATAAAAATCCCTCTGGACTGTAGGTGTACAATGGAAAGCTCCCTTCTTTGTCAAGTCTGTGAGTTGTGCTGCTAGTTGTAAAAACCCTTTCACAGAATTTCGGTAATAAGTTCATATGCCCACAAACCCTCTGAGTTCTGTGACATTCCTAGGTTCAGGCCAATCTCTGATAGCCTGGATATTCTCCTCATGTACCCTTACTCCATCCACTCCTATGGTGTGCCCCAAATACAACATCTCTGTGAGGCCAAATTCATATTTGGAGAGCTTGGCACAAAATTGATGCTCCTTGAGGATATGTAAAATTGTCTCAATATGCTGCAAGTGCTCCTCCCAAGCGGGGTTGTAGATAAGAATATCATCAAAGAAGACCAATGCAAAATTTCTCAAATGACCATGAAAGATGTGGTTCATGCAGGATTGGAAAGTTACTGGAGCATTGGTCAATCCAAAGGGCATTACCAGAAACTCAAAATGCCCATAGCGACACCTGAACACTGTCTTGGGGATATCTTGCTCCCTCACCTTGATTTGATGATACGCAGATCTCAAATCAATCTTGGAGAAGTATCTAGATCCCCTCAACTCATCCACGAGTTCATTTATCCTGGGTATAAGGTACTTGTTCTTCATAGTCTTCTTGTTCAAGGCCCTATAATCAATGCACATCCTCAATGTGCCATCTTTCTTCTTTACCAAAACCACAGAGGAAGTAAAAGGACTAGTACTAGGGCAAATGTGTCCTAGAGCTAGCAGCTCTTGGATAGATTTCTCAATCTCATCCCTATAAGCCTTGGGGTGCCTATAAGGAGTGGTGATTACTTCTTGGATCCCTCGTTCCAACTCGATGGTATGTTCAAACCCTCGGTCGGGAGGTTTCCCTGGTGGGATATCTCCAAATACTATAGAATACCGGTCCAAGAGAGACTGAACATCTGGATGCACTGGTGAATCCTTTCCCTTCACTTCTGATATATGCAACTCCACTGCCCATTCAACATCCCCTCTATACAGATTTTCCTCCATCCTGTGGCTGAAACAACCTGAGGGGGGTATGTGTTTAAACCCTTGATCTTTTGTTAATTGCCATCCTTCCCTCCTTTCCATTCCACATCCAAGGTTCTCTAGTTAGTGGTAACTCTCCCAAGAGTGATAAACCACTAGACTCCCAATATTACATTGGTGTCTGGAATGTCTACCAGAAAAAAGTAGTCTGTCAATGTGTAGGTCTCCATAGTAATGGTTAGTGTCGGAACATACTTGGCACATTGCAGGGTCATAGCTCCTGGGACCAAAACTAAAAATCCCTCAAAGTCCTCAATGTGGATGCCTCTCCTTTGTACCAGCTATGCATCAATAAAATTACGACTGGCTCCACTATCTATCAACATAGAAACTCTTTGTCCCATGATAGTACCTCTCACCCTCAAGGTTAGATACTTTGGGACTCCTCTTAACACTGCAATAGCTCCCCCTCTTGGAGCAAAGTCTTCCATGGATTGTAGAGCGTTGGCATCCCTCTTGGAGAAGGTCTTGACATGATGTGTCCTTCCTGCAGCACATTCTCCCTTCAAAAGGAGTGTCTCCCTTGGTCTTGATTGAGTCTCTTGCTGCAAAAAGGTTCTTGCCCTGGGCAATATGTGTTGTAGATCTCTAGCTTTCTCCATAGCTTCTAGGAGTGTGGATGGTTTAGTGGATTTTACCAACCCCTGCAATGGTTAAGCCATCACATTAATAAAAATGCATACCTTCCTGCTCATAATGAGGTTGGATACGATCATTGAAAGCTGCAAATACTCAGCAATATAATCCTCAAGATCTCCCTCTTGCTTGAACTTGGATAGCTTAGCAAAGTGGGCTTCCAGATCTCTTGGATCAAACCTCTCCACTAGCTTCTTGGTGAAAGCTGAGTATGAAGTAATATGATGATGCCCAAGTGTGTTCAGTCCATGAAACCACCATTCTTGAGCTTCCCCTTCTAGGTGCAGTGCAGCTATCTTGATGGCTTCTATCTTAGAAACCTTGTTGAGCTCGAAGTATATGTCCAGCTTCTCCACCCAAGCCTTGGATGTGTACTTAGGTGTCCCATCAAATGTGCGCAAGAAGAACCCTACCATATTGCGCTGTAGGGCTAATAGTTGCATCAAGTTCTCCTCCTTTTGATGAAGATTAATCCTCCTCCCATCCTTGATCCAGCAAAACTCCTGAAAGCTCAGTGCTCCTTGAACCCTTGAGATTGGAGTTCATATTCTTCAAAATATTCTCCCAGGGTTCCCTCCTTATCTCCCCCAGTTAGAAATGAAGGCATGGTAGAGCGTTTTGATGCAACTGAATGCCCCATGCCATTTGCAGTGCTGGTGCTTGCCTAATGGCTAAACTCAATACAATCCCCTTCATGTCTCATCTCCTTGAGGTCCCTTGTAGTGTTCTGCAGGGTTTGAAGTAGGATATTCGAAATTTATTCCTCTTCCATGTTGAAGATAAGTCTCCCCCAAAATCTGAGCCAAGAGCAGAGCTCCAATACCACTATAATATTCCTTTTCAGGAATTTCTACAATTTCTTCAATGAGGACGTTGTATAAGGAAATCCATGCAATAAAAACACTGTACAGGACTTATATCCTCTGGTACATTTTTTATGTATCTTAAATATAAAATGGCATCAGAAAGAAATCATTTTAGCTACACTAAATAGATCTCCCGAGTTCAAATATGCTCAAAAGCACCCGAATCCCATTACTTCATAAAATAGAAAATCCGGAGACTACAATAGCGTTATTTTTATTATGAAATCTAAAAAAAAATATGGTTTCATACATATCTGGAGCTTTCATTAATCATGGAATCAGAAATAAGAGGTTTTACCTCTTTTACAAGCACATCGGAACACCCCGACAAGGGTTTCCGACAAAATAGCAACACAAGATACATCACTGCAGAAAATAACACTGTCTCGGAAACTCTGTATTAGAAAATACTAAATGTAATCTGAAATAGACAAAAAATACATAAATTTTCCAAAGACCTCCCTCAATAGACCTCCTGGAGTGAAATAGACACCTCCTCATCCGAAACAAGCATAAAACAAGAGGGTCTCACCCAGCTGCTGATGCTACTGTAGAAATGACGTAGTTACTAAAGGTGACAACACTGTATGTGATGAAGAATAGATATCCTCAAGAAAAATGATGAAAAGTGAGCTCAGGACCTCCTCCTTAGATCTCCCAATCAGATAGACTAAAGGAATGATGGAATTCCCGCATGAGAATTCCTTGCACTAAACAGTGCTGCAACTCCAGCTAAACAACTGAAGCTTGAAATCAATCATAAGACAAAAAAAAGATGAATTAATTAATTATCTCTTTGCTGCTATCTCCTCCTTCTTATCCTTGGTGAGCTTTTCCACCTCGGACCCCACTCATTGGTGATGTGACTTCCTTGAGAAGATTCCCCTTTCAAAATTGTGCTACCCTAGTAGCTTTCCCTCCTCTTGTGACAGCATTGTTGACTTGGTCAATTGAACCTAGCTCATTGCTTTTCCCTTATTTCACACCAAAGTGGCTTTATTTTGTCCTCCTAATCTAATCCCTCTTCACACCAGGATATGTTTTATTGTCTTTCCTACTTCTTATTTAAAAAATGGAGCAGTTATAATATTCCAAGTAGTTGTGGCTAATTGGTAATATTACAGAAACATCACCACAGTTATGACCGACACCAAGAATATACAACAAGCATATGGACCACAAGGATGATTAACACATGTGCAACCAGTTACACACTGCCCATCTAGTCCAAGGGGTGAACAATTCTTTGATACCACTTTGCAATAACATCCCCACACATCTACCCAAGTAACTGACCAACCAGGATAAACATGTGAAGAAGAGTTACTATGATCTGGTTCAACCTCCTAGGTGACCTTATGGAAGTGGAATCGAAGGAAGAAAATCAAAAAAACATTCCACATCATCAAAAAAACTCCCAAGAGCCAACCCAACCACTCAGGTATCCAACCCCTGGGTCCCATTGAGGCTTTAGTCCATTTAAACCCTGGACTCTCCCTTGATATGGGAAAGGGTGCGCCTAGGAGGCTCTGGATGCTCCCACAACTTTGAAATTCTGCGTCCAGGGACTTTTTCCCACATACCTGTGTCAACGTCCTTGATATTTGAGCCACTTTTTTAGGCCCAGAGCTCAATTCACTGACCAGAAATCAATAAAAATTTTATAAATGAAATATAATAGTGAAATGATGATGCACAAGAAAAAAATTGAACAAGGAATTGATTGGACCCCTACTAGCCATGAAATGAATTTCGTCAAACATATCAAAAATATGTAATCTGCAGGTTTAAATAACATATATGAGCATAAGGCTCTCATACTTATATAAGAATTGTTAGGAAGCATTGTTGCCTCATCACATTAACTCCATTATCATCTATTTATGCATGGATATATTGTTCATTAATTTATCAATCAAAATATGATGACATAAATACATCATCACACTCATAAAACACATTCATAGCTAGCATATGAAAAATAGAAATCACAAGCACATAAAAACCATATAAGCCACACAATAACAAGCATATTTACCCATCAATACAAGAGGAAAAGATATATTATTTCCATAATCAAATTGCAACCAAGTCTGGGACTTCCATGTTCCACCTGACCATAGACATGACTGGTCCAAATATCTCTTCAACTAGTCACCCTCCTGCCATATTCCAAGCATGAATGTGGGATCTCATAAACCAAATCCATTAAAGCCAAACTAGGGCTTCCACAGGAAAAATCACCTCAACCCTCGGCCACTGATTCGACCTCATGGTCATACATAACAACCATCACCATATTGGTCTCCACCCAAGCTGTTTGGAGCCCCAAAGGATTTGTTTCAGCCGAGGATCGAGGTCTATTAACTCAACCCATAGCTGATGTTAGTCTCCAGGACGTTTCTACATCTAAGGCTCCATTACTAGTAACTATACCCACCTAGGACTCCAGAGAATTCTTCCAACAAAGGCTCTGGGACTAGTAGCTCAACCCAAGCTTTTACACAGCTTTAGAGCATTTTTCCAACCAAGGAAACAAGAACTAGTAACTCAACCCACACCTAAATGAACATGAGAAGCAACCAAAAATAAAAAACAATGAAATGAACCCAAAACACCATGGTTATACAGGAAATGGAAAGGTTACCCAAATCCCCTGTAAATCTAGGAAATCCTCCATGCCAATGACAGATCATGACCAACAAACCACATGCATACAATATGCATTCCAAAACTAGTGAGGAAAACCAACATGCAACTCAGTACTTGCAACGAAAACCTGTTGTAGCTATTGATCCCGATGTCCTCTTGCACTTTCTTGCTCTTTATTTTCCTTCTTGCTCCAAAAATTCAAGTATTCCACACTCTCCAAGTGTGCTCCAAGAAACTCTAAGTGTCCAGGAGTCTAAGAGAGAGAGAGAGAGAGCGAATAATGCGATGTCCAAAAATAAACTTAGGAAAAGACATGGGCTAGTCCTTAGAAGACTTTTTATTCATGAGGCCTCCATTTTTTTCATTTTCCATAATTTTCATTAATTTTCCTCCTCACATGCAACTTGTGACCTTTCACCTCCCTTTTCTTCTATTTTCCATTATTTTCATAAATAAAATTCCAATAAATGCCACTCTGCCTTTCCAAAGCCTTTGCCATTTCCTTTTCTAATTTCCAAAGCCATAATAAACCATATGAACACCCACAATAGGATTTTTTTTCCCAACATTTAGCATGGAATACTTTTTCCGTGATGTTCTTTATTATCCTTCCTTTATTAACGTTTATTATAGGGAATTTTCATGAGGTTTGTTATAGACTGAGCTCTAACTAATGAGATTTTAGAATCGAGGAAAGAGAGGGACTGGGGAGAATATCGATAGAGCAGGAAAAATTGCACTTTGGTATTATGTTTCTCTAAAATTCAATAGCTTGAGAGAGGAATGATGATGAAATTTCTAGTAGAGTTTCAGAGCTAAGTTTTTCACTATTGTAAATAACATCTCATGATTTTTTGGAGCGAATTTTACAAGAATTTTCTGAGTTGTAATCTAATTGTTTTCATCTTTACATTTCTGTAGGAGTTTTCACTTCTTTTGAAACTTTGTTTTTCCATATTGTCTTCCTTTTATGATGTATGTCAGTGTAAATATTTTATCTTGTAAAATTTTCATGTTCTTTCACTTTATATTAATTGTTATATAGCTACCTGTGCAAAAACATAATTCAATGTGAAACAATGAAGAGATTCATGGAGTTAATTTGAAATAGTTGAATAACTATTTATTCTACTCATGATGACTTTTTCTCATTTTATCTTATGTTGATATAAGGAACTATTTTTTTTTTCTTAATATGAATTTTATAGTGAATCTATTGTGTAAGAGTGATTGTGGATATGCACATGAGTTGTTTGTAACTTCTATCTGTTGGAAATTTTCATTTTTCATATTCTTTAATAACTTGTTAATCTTCAAACTACTTTGTTCATATATAAGCTTATCTTAATCCCATATCCAAATCACAATCCCTTTCCCTTTCTTATAAAATATCTTTTCTCTTGATTAGAAGTAAGGATTTCCTACTCATATTCAATATAGCTTTACCTTTCATTCACTTGCATTGTAAAAGAAAATCACATCTAGATTTCCATTTTTTCTTTGCATAAAAGTCCTCTGTCATAGAGGAAGAAACCTTAGTGGCTTGATGAAGCCCGCAAATCGATCAATTCCAGTGATGTATCTAAAACTTCTTCTAAACCATTCAATATCAACCAAAATTACTTATGTATTTTTGCATATACATTTGTATTTAGGATCTTTAACATATTTTGACATTTGAGAAATATTTGATATTTTTCTTTTTTGACATTCAATTGTATAATTGTTTTAAATTGTATAATTATTTTAAATTAGAACTAATAGTATATACTTTGTACATAGATTAACGTTGTATAGGATATATTATTTTACAGTTGTGGCATGGTTATATATTAGTGTAACAAAATGAAGTATTGTTGATATATTATCATAGTACTATATCAAATGCTATGCACGTTTTATATTAATGGAGTAGCCATTTATATTAGAATAACAATATTCTTTAAGATTAACATCTAAGTTTATAAAATATTAGTATAGTGATATAAATTTGTTATAATAAGGTAGTAATAGTAATATATTGCATTATATTAATATTATTAATAGTGTTATGATATAGTATAGTAATATATTTGCACTATATTAGAGTATTATAGAATAGTGATAGCATAGTGTTATGCATTATAAATATTACATATTTCATTTCATTTATTATTATTGCATAGTTAGATATATGTATAGTTTAGTTAGTTAGAATTGTATTATAGGTTATCTTAGATTTATGTCATATTTAGATTTTTGATGCATAGTCACATACAATATTAGGTAAAAAAAATATAATATTATAACATAGAACATACTACTATAGGTATCCCATGGGATTTATATTAGCATAGAGTAGTATCTAACACAACATTAGTATTAGGGTAGTAATAACATTTATGTAACATAATATCACATAGGATTGACATTTACTATTATCTTGACATACGATAAGTAGGATTAGGTTAGATTAACACTTAGTTTAGGATAGGTTAACCTTAAGCTAGTATTATGTGACAGGGTACCTCGAGATAATAGAACTAGTTGAAACCAACATCCCAAATAGAAAAGAGTTTGTTTTAGGGCCCTCATCAGGTGGTCTCCTTATTGTTGATGGAGGTCATTTTTGGCCATCAACACTAGTCAAGGGGTGTACCCAGTAGCATGTGAGGAGGATATCAATTCATTGCCATCAATGAATAGCAATGTATGAGATTTTTCTTACAAATGACAAAGGGGGATATTGTCAGGCATAATGTTGTCATTGATGACAACTAGTTCCATTGATGTCAAATGTGATGGCTAAGGCTGTAATAGTGTCATTCATGAATCCAAGGAAGTAGCATGATAGTATGATCTCTTACATGTTTTCATCACATAAATCCAAAATTACCTGAATTTTATTATTTTTTTTTCAAATTGATGATTCTCAAATGAATCCATGGACAGAATAGTTTGATATTCCTCTCTAATACATTTTCAATTGTATATCACATTTGGAAAATATCCTCCCAGATGAGAACTTATGATCATTTGAATTTCATAGCTATAATTATTACCAAAACACCAAATATATTTGAAAATAACCAAGTTCGTTGAAGATCACACATGTTGAGGGAAAATCCGAACATTGGAAATTAACCGACAACTTTAGGCACATGGACATATTCCCTGGTTAACATAGTTAAAAATCATGCATCTTTCAACTCATATGAAAATGGTCAAAAATATGTATAGTGGATGGTAAGCAGAGATGCATGATGTTTAAACCCCCACCAGACTAATGAAGAAGTACACAAGGTTTATTTGATCTTAGAAATGAACTCAAAAAAATAAATCTACAACCATAAATATAGATATGCACCAAAAATAACACTTCATTTTATTAATATCGAAGAACTAAAATATGCTTATAGACAAAATGAAAACAAATTAGCTTGATCGATGGTAGCTTATCTCTGAGAAAAGATGTGGCAACTACCTTCCTATGAACTATTTTACAATGAGGCTCAAGGGCCTTTTTATTATTAAACGACAAGGGAAAACACTAAACAGCCAAAACCCTAACCACAAGAGATGGAATGCCAAAAGTTTGTGGGCACCGTTTGGGTTAGCTAGGAAGCCAACCTATTCGAGTCGTAACTTGGTCATATTATCTCTGTTTGGCATGTGTGATACCTTGTTGGAAATATCTCTCCGAGTAATACATGATTTGTCGCAAGCCCTTTCCTATGGCTATTGTCCTGCTGCAGACCTAAAAACATGTGATTTAGGGGGTCAAAATTGTTCTGGAACTTCACGACCTGAAAAACTGCTTAAAATAGTAAATTCTGTTATAAACAAGGAAATTAATGAAATTGACTTTAGGTCTAGGTGGAATAGACGGTTGGCCACCAATATCCACCTCGATCAGTCCTCCCCCTTTTGGAGGCAATCATACCCATTGCATGTGGAGCCTCCATGAGGTGGGGAAATTTCTCTTGAACTTGGTACCTACTGAACTACTTTCGTTGCTAAAGTAGTTGGCCTGCTTTGAAAACTTGATATAGTTGCATCATTTTCTAGTTAGTGTTCTTTGTTTGTGTGTTCATTATCTGATCATTTGTTTCATGTTCTATGTATTCTGGGTTCAACTCTATTGTGAGTTCTTCTGCAATGTTAGATGTGTTCACTAATGGTGGAAAGTATGACTAGAGGTAATTGAGATTGAACACTAGGTGGAGGTTAAGGAATGGTGTAATGTTGAGCTCGAAAGAATTGTCCCCTACAACATTGGTGATGGTGTACGCCCCATATCGGAGCGGTCAAAGCTTATGGTGGGGCTCAACAAGGTTCTCCTTCTTCAAATATAGCCAAACTTTGTTTCCAACTTGGAAGTTGTCTGGCATCTGATGTCAATCATTTAGTTGCTTATAATTAGCATTGACTTTGTCCAATATGTCATGGACATTGTGGAAGATGTGCTAAAGTCACTCAATTAATTTTTTAGCCCCATCAGCTTCATACTAGACATGGGTCGAAGCTACGTAAGTAGCTACAAATGATATGGCCACATCAATGGGAGATAATGGTTGGAATCCCATCCCCACCTAAAAGGGGATCTGACCAGTTGAGCTATGGAGAGCTCTTTTGTATTTTTTATAGAAATGGGGGATTCTTTCATCCCATTTGTGTGGATTCTTTAATTTTATGTGCAGAAAATATGTAATATCATCCTATTGATGACCTCCGTTTGGCCATTAATTTGGGGGTGGACAGTCATGTAGTTAGTGATCTTGGTATCCAACATCAACCATACACTTGACCAAAATGTACTTAGGAACTTATTGTCCTGATCTAACGTAATGGATAGTGGGATACCAATGTGTGCGCACACTCGTTCAAAGGAGATTTTAGTAGTGGATTCTATTGTGATATTCTTCTTGTAGGCTATAGAATGGCCATCTTAGAGAATTTGTCAACGACCATCAAGATTTAGTCATTTATATGCTTATTCAAAGGGAGGCTTGACATAATAATCCATGGAGATGGATTCCTAAGGTCAACTAGGAGTAGGAGGAGGATTTTATAGGCCTTGATTCTTGATGCTTGGTTTGTAAATGGAGCACGTAGTGCAATATCTGATGTACTTCAAAAAATCTTGTTGAAGGTTTGACCAATAAAAATACTTTTGTAGCACTGACATTTTTTTCTCTACTCTGAAATGTCCAACAACCTAATTGCAGTACGCCTCCCAAGTCATCTTGGCACACTCGCTTGAAATAACATATAGGTTTCCCAAGTGACATAATATTGTATCATGGAGGTGAAAATTTGGAACCGTCTTGCACTCCAGGAAAGTCTAGTATGTTTTTCTGAATTTTGGATTGATCTTGTATAGATTCGGCCACTCTAAAGTCTTGTACCCATAAGAGTTGAGCATAATGGTCAGCACCATAATCGATGATCGGCTAAGGTATTTTGCAACATTATTGGTGTTGCCCTTATTTTACTTAATGTTTAAGTGGAATTTTTGGAGGTATGTGGACAATTTCTGATGGCAATAATTTTGCAACGTCCCTTCTGTTTGTATGAACTACGAGGGTCAACAGCCTGTTTGGATGACCGTTTCCTTCCCCATAATGTAACTCTTCCATTGTCATAAGGTTTTCACAATGGAATACATCTCTTTTCATAGGTGGGATAATTTCATACTATGTCTGAAAGTGTCTCACTATGATATGCCATTGGATGCCCCTACTAAGTAAGAACTGCACCAATAGGATCATCAGAAGTATCTATCTCAATCTCAAATCAATGTTGCAAGTCTGGTAATGTGAGCAGTGGTGTGGAGCAAAGGTGATGCCTCAACTCAAAAAATGCCTTTTTTTGGGATTCAGACCAAAATAGTTTTTATTTTTCTCCACACTTTCTGAATTTAATCGAAGGCCACATTATATGAGAGAACCCCAACACAAACTTGCAGTAGAAATTGGCAATACCAAGAAATATTCAGAGCTTTGTAATAGTGGTTGGGCCTCACCAATCCCAAATTAATTGTATCCTTGCTAGGTCCACATGTGCACCCCTATCATCAATGATGTACCCTAGATATTGAACTTGGTTCATACCAAAAGTGTATTCTCCAAATTGGCACACAAATTGTGTTGTCACAGAGTTTGGAGGGTTTGTGGAATATGGAGGAGGTGCTCTTCCAAACTTTGGCTGAGGATTAGGATGTCATCGAAATACAACACCACAAATGAGTTGATAAAGGGTCACAAGATTTTTTCCATCAACCTCATGAAGGTTGTGGGGACATTCGTCAACCCGAAAGGAATGACCAGCCATTTGAAAAGGCCCTCCTTGGACTTGAAGGAAATCTTCCACACATCAGAGGGTTCGATTGGTACCTAGTGATTCCCGGACTTCAATCCAATATTACTTAAATATTTCCCCCGCTCGATCTTGTACAAAAGGTCATCAAACCATGGGATTGAATACCTATTCTAGATAGTGATATTATTCAGCACCCGATAGCCAATACATAGTCTCCATGCCCAATCCTTCTTCTGTACCAACATGACTGGGATCCCACTGGGTGATGAACTTGGCCTAATGTTCCCTGTTTGCAACAACCCCTGAATATTCCTATTGAATTCATCATTCTCCACAATAAAGTGTCAACAAATTGGTCCATTGGGAATTAATGCACCTAGGGTCAAATCAATGGACTACTTGACTTAACAGTGTAGAGGTACACCTGTGGGTGACATGAGTATTTCCATGTACTCCTCCACAACATTTTACATCTATCTTTGTCATGATGAGGGCTCCTATCTAGAGTTTGTGGCCACAATATTCTTATTTCCCTAAGGGTGAGTCATAAGGACAAAAAATTTCCCAGTCTAGGAAATGAGCTTATTACATTGCTTCGCAGTGAACAAAGAGATGGTGGTAGGTGGTGCTACCTCCAATATCATATACAACTTATTTCCCAAAGTAATAATAACAGTGCAAGGCCTAGACTCATACACAACATGTTGCTTCCACAAATATGGTTGGCCTAATAATACATCATAAACTTCAAGACGAGAAACATCAAAAAATACCTCATCTTTGAAGGGCTTGATGTTATAGGGAAGAAGAAATTGTTTGTTGACGCAGACATCTTGTCCTTGGTGAAGCCACATGATGGTGCATAGTTGTGGGTGTGTCTTTGTCGGTAAGCCCAAATTCTTCATGACCTCTTCCCAAATAAGATTATTTTGGCTCCCACTATCAAAAATCAATTGCAACGGAGAACCCTTCACCCACATCTAGGAATGGAAGAGGCACTCCCCATCTTCTCAATCTTTGAGCTCATCCTTCTAGATCCTAGTGTTGTCAACGGTGGCACTGAGCTCCACGTCAATAATATGCTTCCCTTTTTCAATCCCCCTGTTTTTTTATAACTTAGAGTCGGAACATTCATATGACTTAGAAGCCTTCAGCTCGGTCACCAGTGACTGATTAGCCTGACACTCACTTGTGTTGAGAGTGGGGCTCTTATGGAACTCACACCACTTTCTTATGTCCATGTTTGTGTTCGTGTTGTTTTTATTTTCTTGCGGGTTCAGCGAGTTGTCCTGGGTCACTACTCCTTAGCTTTGTCATTTTTTTTTGTGGTTTGGGGGCACCTTTCCCTTGCTTTAGATTCACAAATCCAAATTCCTGCTTCTCATTTTAAAGTTTTTTCTCAAGTTAGGCATCATATCGGAATGTTATACCAAGTGAGGAGATGGTAAGGAACTTAATTTACTCCTGAATGTATTTGTGGAAAAAATTGTAGTACTTTAGCACTAGATTTTTCTTTGAATCTTTGATACCGAAATTTGTGCGCAGTGTATGGAATAGATTCATCAACTCATGTAGATCTTAGTCCCTCTTCTATCACAGTGTATTCTATTGTATGTACTTGTGCTCATTTCTCCCCACGGGGTAATATTGTTGCTTGATGGAATTTGGGAAAGAATTACAAGTGGCTGCAACTAAAAGAAGTGAGGGTTCTCTCTCGTACCTCTATTCTAGTAGGTTTCCCACCAGTCCTTGACATGGGGGTTGACTTTGAGTAGCTAAAACGTAATATTTTCCCTATTGGAAAAATCATGAACTGAAAAATATTTTTTTAACATATTTAACCATCTATCTACGATGTCTTCATCTATCTTTCCTTCAAGTATGATAATTTCAAATTTTACTTGTACCTTGAAGGGAGCGAAGTATCCAAAGTGACTTTGGAATGAAGATGTGTTTCCTGTGGGTATCCGGTGAAGGATCTGGGAAAATTTATCCATCATAGGGTTTCTCTTTCACTTGAGGGCTTCTTCGAGTAATATTTTGAAAGGATCTTCTCCCTAATCTTTATTTTCTTCCTCCATGGTTGTTCTTCAGGGTTTGCGAGGTTGTTATTGCAATGGTTCAACTAGTTCGAGCCCTAACTATTTATACCCATACCTCATTGGGGACATGCAAAGAAAAACAAAGAAAGAGCATACCACTCTGATACCACCAATATGAACTTAGACAGGAACACAAAAAATACATATATAACCATAAATATATAGATGGAACATAAATAACACTTTATTTCGTTAATATCAAATAACTAAATTATGCTTTGGGACATAATGGTAATAAACTAGCTCGAGTGATGGTAGCTTATCTATGAGAAGTGATGTGGAGGCTAAATTCCTATGATCTATGTTAAAATTAGGCTCAAATTTTTTTTTTATTGAAAAACAAGGGAAAACAATAAACAACCAAAACCTTAACCCCACGAGATGGAACACCAAGAGTTTGTGCGCCCCATTGGGTTTAGCTGGGCAACCAACTTCCTGGGGTTGTAACTTGGTCATTTTATCTTTGTTTGGCGCGTATGATACCTCATTGGAAATATATCTCTAAGTAATAATTTTTTTTCTACATTACCCTACCTATTACTATGGGCTTGCTATGGAGCTCAGAAAAACCCCGTTTAGGGGGTCAAAAATGCTTGGGAAGTTTAGGACCCAAAAAATGCTAAAAATAGTAAATGTTACTATAAACAAGGAAATTAATGAAACCAAATGGAGGTCTATATGGAATAGGTGGGTGGAAACCAATATGCATCTATACCAATGATATACACCTTGTAGGCATGCGGGTATCAAGATATCCTTGGCCAAATCGGAGTGACACTTGGTGGCTTGTGATATACTGAAATATGGTGATGTGGTATGGAGTGTGATGCAGTAGTGAATAATAGCTTTGAATCACATGCCAGCATGATAATGTCAACAAGGTGATGTTTCAATACAGATCATTGTCACATTGTAGTTAAAATTGTAAATTTGGAGCTACCAATAGGATTGATTTGAAGTGATGCATGGAACCTATCACGAGCTTCCATGTGGCATGATTACATCATGATGACATTATCACGGATATGACCATGACCCCTAAGGATCGATTAAGATGTACTAAAGGCCTAGGCCCAAAGGAATATGGTGTATAAAGAAGAAAAATGTTGTTTTGTTAATTATTGGTCACATTGGAAATCTCCAAAATATTAATTAAATTTCAGCTCCAAGATCACCCCTATGCACCCCCATTCACATGGAAACACATATATATGTATGTTCCCATAACTCCATTTTTATGCAACTTTGAAAGAATGAGTTTGGTGACCATGTAGACAAGTGAAGGAGTTTCATATCAGGTTTCGTGGTTGAGCCTGTCCAAGGGCATATTTCATGATTTATTGATTGTTTTCATTGTTCTTTCCATGTACTCATATTGTTGGAAGGCCAATGCTTGTGACACCAATTTTTATAGAACTTTTGACTAACATGCCATATTTGGAAGTTGGTCTATTTTTTAGGGTGAGGAATGTGAGCAACAAACTTGGCATATCATGTGGGTTGCATTCAGGAGGTCAATGGTTTGAGTTATTCTATATATCTCAAACTTTTGTTTTACATGATTATTTATGCACATGTTTGTACATTTTTTCCAACGCTTAAAATGGCATTCTATAGAACTTGTAAAGGGTCATTTTTATAATGTGTTTGATTTTATTTTATTTTCGAACAATTATTTATATATGGTTTTTGGGAATTATTTTGGAAACAAGTTGAATTCTAGAAGAGGGGAAATGATCATATTTAGTGGTGTTTTTTATAGGGGTTATGAGGATTCATGGACATACATCTATGATACTGTAAATATATATTTCATTTTTTGGGGGTTATGAACAAGTTTCAAGATTTTTGAGTAGGTGTTGTGTGTGTGACAAATCAAGATTTCGGGAAAGGTGTCATTATACAATATTGGTGAATAGGTCGTTTTGATGAACAAGTTGATGAACAATTGGTGAACCAATTGTTATTTTCATTATGATATGATGAATTTGGATTGATAAAAAAGTTATGACAACACTATGATAACAATAACATGATTAATTTTTTAAGACCTATGTTATTTGTGGTGCATGTGGATCAATTTTGAGATATTATGAAAAGTGTTCCACACCAAGTTGAAGAAGGAGGTGGGTTTATCCACTAGGGTTGGTGCTTGAATTAGGTTGAAGCCTACAACAAGGAGAATATTTCATATGTTCAAGGTTGTTGCCTCTATTGGGTTATATAATATTAAGAGTAAGTTATCACACAATTTTTTTGTTGGTAGCTCGATAATATTGAAGCCTATTACAAGTTGGTTCTTACACATTTTTCGGGTTAGTGCCTCTAGAATGTTGGTGCCTGCAGAAATATGTAAACAAAGTGAAGTATAAGAAAAAAAAATGTGGTTTTCTCTTGTAAGTGTTTCCATGTAAAATTTGGTGTTCTCATGTGTTAATGTGATTATGGTTTCTTGACAGATAGTTTTTTTCCCTGTATGATGTACTTTATTTCTTTATGCTCCAACATAGTCAACTATTGATGAAATGTTTTGAAATAATAAACTTTTAATTACACTGATTCATCCCCCATATCAGTGTCATTTTTGGTTTTAAAAATTGTATTAGAGCTAGGTCCCTTCATAAATATCTAATTTTTCGAATGTTAGTCCCAAGGAAAATGGTATCTACAAGATAAAAAAGAAATCCTCCATAGTATGATGGGTCCAACTATAATTTATGGAACGTGAGGATTGAAACCTATCTGATATCCTTGGGAGATGATGTTTTGGAATTTATAGATAATTATTATCAAGTTTTTGGTTATCATCGTATTGATATAACTAGTAACACCCTCTATGCATAAAATTAAATAGTTAAGCATGCCATTTTGAGAAGTTTACAAGATATTGATTTTTTTACAGTAATGAATTGCATGTTAGCATATGATATATGGAACATGCTTAAAAATGATTAATAATGGGTTAAGAATGTGAAGGTAGCTAAGCTACAATCTTACAGGGCTCAACTCAAAATTTTGAAGAAGGAAGAAAATGACGATATTTCCTCATATTTCCTTTGAGTAGACAAAATAATCAGCTCTGTTGAAGCTCTCGATGAAGAAGTGAAGGATGATGTTATCATTCAAAAAATATTGAGATCCATACCTTCAATATTAAATCCCAAGGTATGGAACATGGAAATGATTCATCACAACACTCACAACATATGAAATAAAGGAATATAAGGAAAATTCAAGGATCAATGAAGAAAAATTTGGAGTAGAAAAATAGGGAAGGCACGAGAATGAGGGACTAGAAAGGGGAACTATGAAGTTCAATGGAATGCTTCTTTCCAATTTCTTTGACTTTGGAAGAATATGAAATTATTCTTTCTAAATGTCCTTATAAAAGATAAAATATAGTAATGACGATGTAATATTAAGTTATTAGGGTCAAAGGAAGAAACAAAATTCCAAGAAGAAGGACTTATCCTTAAAATAAGAAAGTGAATATGAGAGAAATGAAAGTGTGCCTCATGATGTAAGAGGTGAAATATCGTTCTTCACTAAAGTAAAAGAAATTGAAATGGAAATATATTATGAAGGAGATTTGTTCAAGGTGCATTGAAATAAACATAAAACCTTTGAAAGAGGGTGTGACATATAGAGTGGAAACTCCAAGCTAAGGATAAAGATGAATATTCCATTATCACTCTCAAGATCGAATTATAAGAAGTGAAAAGGGAAAATGACTTTTTGTTAGAATATTTGAAAACAAAAGGTGTATTTATTTTAAACTTTAGAAGAATAATTTTTGCTCTTGAATGAATAATTAAAACAACTCAAACACAACATAGAGATTCTTATAGGATCTAAGTCTTTGAATCATATTCTCAATGTTCAAATATTTCCTCATTAAAATCAGCCTTGAATACCATGAAGGTTGCAAGACATCCAAAGATAAATATATTTCAAAAAAATATAAAGAATATAATCACATGAATCATGATTATAATTTCATTGGATTCAAAAACAAATCTTTAGAGAATTCTAGGAAACTGATGGATCAAATACATCTGCATTTCAACATTCCTAATGATTATCAAAATGATGCAAGAACTCAATAGGACACATGTAGTTATCATAATAAAAGGAACCCTAATGAACGTATAAATCCTACCATGATAGAAAATCTCCACAAAGGATCAACAATGAGAAATGGAAAAATAATAGTAATCAACAAAGGGAATGAATATGTTCCAGGGAAAAACTTTAGAATGTATGTCACATAAGGACAACCCTATGCCACTAGGTATCAGAATAAGTTATATGAACATTATTTTTCTTCGACAAAACATAGAAACAAATTATGAGATTTTTTCACTTATGATTATATTAGGTGTAGAGGATATGATCAAATTCCCAGGCTCATCTATATGGATCAAATTAAATGATTTTATGGGTCATTTCCACCAATATTCATACGAAATGTAGAATGCTACATGTGCCAGAATAAAGGAAACATACCATGTGAATGCATGATTAATTGTATATGGAACAAGAGAGAGGGATTTCGTTTTAACTGAAGAATGAACACCAATAAATGGAGAATGAAAAAGAAAGAACCAATGCTATATCTGACCCCTCATATCTAATACATTGGTGAAGGCCTCTTCAAGGATATAATTTGTTTAATTTAAACTTCGAGAAGCAAGATTGTGTACAGATGATGATCATTAGTAGTCAAGAAGTTATTGGTATGCGGGAAACACCATCATAAAATATATATCGAAGAATTATTCATAGGGGACAATGTCTACCATGAGAATATGAAACCTAAATATAGTTGAAAAACACTTAATCCAAAATCAATTGAAAGAGGAAATAAATAAGTTTAGGGAGATATATTGGGACTCACGTAGTGGATCATGAATAGTTTTTGAAGTGATATAATATAAAGAAGGTAGATTTACATAAGAAGGTCCTTTCAAGAAGAAAAAATATTGATAAGTTTATATTCAAATAAAAATATACATGACCCTAGAGGGAGATTCAATTTACAAAGAGATTAGGTGCCAAGATAGTTTAAGAATAGATATGGAGATATGGTAAGAATTAATGTCTATTTTCCATTGATGTCAAAGTGGGAGAGAATGTAGACATTAACAATAAATAGGAGGAGAGAAACAAGATAAAGAAGCATCAAGCACGAAGAATATTCACAATTATTCGGGGGGAGTTCCCAACGACATGTTAGGGGAGATCAATCCATTACCATCAATGACTATCAATGTTTGGTGGTGTTAGCATCAATGAAAAAGGTGGATATTGATGGAAATAATATTTTCACTAATCTCAACCTGTGTCATTAATGTCAAAGGCGATGTCTAATGAAGTAGCAGTGGCATTCATGAATGCAAGGAAGTAGCATGTTAGTTTGATCCCTTACATACCTTTATCACATAAATATAAATTGGTATTAATTTTAATTAAAAAATCAAATCAATGACCTTGAAATTATTCTATGGATGACATGGCTGGGTGTTCCTATTTGATAGAATTCTAATGGTATATAACACTTGGAAAACCTCCTTCTGGATGATAAAATATGGTCATTTGAAGTTGGTAGCTATAATGAAGACTAAAGCACCAAATGTATTTGGAATCACAAAATTCGTTAAATATTGCATATGTTAAGGGTACATCCAAACATTTCCAATTAATCAATGGCTTCAGGTAGAAAAACGTGTGCATTGTTTAACACATTTAAACAACTTGCACCTTTTGATTGATTTGATTATGGTAAAAAACATTTACGATGGATGGTATGAAAAGGTGTATGACATTTAACCCACCCACCAGAAAAATGAAGTAATGACACATGGCATACACCTATTGGGCATGTGATTGGTAGGATAATATTGACCGAATGGTAGTGACATGTCGCATCTTGTGACAAGCTCAAATATGGTGACATGTAGTGGAGTCTGAAATGGCAACAAAGGACGGCATGAAAATGATGTGGTAAGATATGTCAACACAATGATGTTAGTAGGGTGATGTGACACTACAGATGACTTCCTCATGGGATGTAGAGTTGGAAATTTTGAGTGACAATATGATTGATTTCAAGTGACACGTGGCACCTCCCATGGGCTGCCATGTGGTATGATGATGTCATGTTGATGTGATCTAGGTGAATATTAGTGGACACCCTCCTATTCCAGTTAGACCCCGTACATTGTTTCTTTTATTTTCCTTAATTATAGCATGTTTACTATTTTTGGTAGTTTATTGGGTCTTAAACTTATAGATTTGTTTTGATGTGCTAAATGACATTTTTTTGGAAAATGGGAAAGCATGTAGCCCTTGATAGGGGTTTTCAATTGAAAGTTGTATTCATCGTATATATCTTTCTAATGAGGTATCATACGCTTCAAACATAGATGATATGCTAAAGTTATGAACCCGAGAAGTTGATGTATGAATTTACCCCAACAGGGCCCACATAATTTTGGAAATTCATCTCCTAGGGTTATATTTTTTGATGGATATTTCTTTCCATTACTTTTTAATAATAAATAGGAATCCAAGCCTCATTGTAAAAAAGTTCTAAAATAAAGATGAGGGAGCAAGATATCACTTTAAAATGCTAATCTAAGAATCCCTCGAATGATAAAGGAACAAAAATATGGATAAATTTTCCTAGATACTTCGATGGATTCCCACAACTAAAAATTCTTCATCCAACTACCACCTTGGAGGCGCCACTCCCTTTAAGGAACAATTCAAGTTTAAAATTCCCATATTTCAAGGCCAAATATATTAAAATGTCATAGGCAGATGGATAAATATGTTGGAATGATACCTTTTAGTTCATTACTTTTCTAATAGGGAAAAGATCACTTTTTAACTCCTCAAAGTTGCCCCCCTTGTAAAAAACTGGTGGGTAAGCTACTGTGAGTAAAGAGATGAGGGGAAAACCTCATTGTTTTTAGTCGCACCCATTTGGAATTCTTTATAAGATTCCATCAAGGAAAAATATTACCCTGTTGGGAGATATGAAGATAAGTACATAAAATTTACCATGCTGCAGCAGGGAAGGGACCACGATGTGCCAAAGTTCACAAATATATTTCATACCCTTTGCACGAAGTTGGGTATTGAATATTTTGAGAAGTGCCAGGTACTCAAGTACCATATTTTTCTGCACAAATAAGTCTAGCATGAGATGGATTTACTTGACATATACTTGTGTGGTCCTACATACCGATATGCTTTCAATATCGAGTAAAACTTTAAACCAAAGAATCGATAATTTGGATCTGCGAATCCCAAGAAAGGAAAGTGCAATACCAAACTACAGAAAAAAGGACAAATCCAAGATGGGGTGACCTAGAAAAACCCATCAAGGTCACTAGAAATAATAGCACCATGAATACAAATAAGGACACAGGGAAGTGGTGTGAGTTCTAAGAGAGCCCCACTTAAAACACAAGTGAGTTTCATGTCAAATAGTCATTGGTGGCCGAGTTGAAGGCTTTGTAATGAGATGCATGTTCTGATTGTGAATTAGGACCTAAAAATGGGAAGGAAAAAGGTAAGAAAATTAATTATGTGGAGCCCAACACCACTATTTCCACCACCAAGGTGTAGAATATCAAACCCGAAGATATATAGGAAGGGGAGCACCTATTCCACTCACAAAAGTGGGTGTAGGTGTCTCCACTATAGCTCATTGTCAACAACAGGAGAAAAAAAAACCTCATCTCATTCGAGGTCACTAAGTTGTTGGGCCTATTAACCACACAACATCCACAATCATACGCCATGGGGTCGTTCTATTAAGGAATAAAAATTTGTGTCAACTAACAGTTTCATCTTCCCTACAACATTAAACCCTTCATGGATTAGGTACTATGTTACCTTTCTCCTCTTGAAGTTTGTGGTGTATTAATATGCCAACCATACTTGTGGAAGAATAATTCTATGTATGAGTCTAGGCCTCACACTATTATTATTACTTTGGGAAATAAGTTATAAATGATACTAGATGTAGACCCACCTACTTTCGTTGCTCTAATCCTTGTTAAGAAATGCAGTAATATAGTATCATAGACAAGGAAATTTGTTTTCTTTTTTATTTTCTTTAAAAATAATGGGAAGATTGTGGTCACATCCATGACCCTCTGGAAATGTTCCTCCATGCAGTAGAAGAAGGTGGGTAAGGTCGTGGAAGAATACATGGAGATCTTCGTCACCCACAATGGTGCCCTTTCATTGTCAGGTCAAGAATTTTATTGATCTGACACCCAAAGAAACTCTAACCAATGGGATGATATACCATCGATCCATTCTTAAGAATGAAGAGATCAAGTGGTAGATTTAGGATCTGCTATAAAAGACTCACATCTAACTAAGTTCCTCACCTTGTGGGAGCTCGATTTTACGTTTACAAAAGAAGGATGGGACTTGGAGGCTCTGCATTGATTATCGGAAATTGAACAAAATCACTCTCAGGAATAGGTATCCAATCACATAGATTGATGAAATTCCTGGTGAGATCGATGGTGCCAAGTATTTCATCAAGATCAATGTGAAGTTTGGCTATCACCAGGTTGCAATATAGCGCACAAATGGATGGAACGCCACTTTCAAATCTGAGGGAATTTTTGAATTATTGGTCATGACTTTCAGGTTGAAAAATTCCCCTGGAATTTTTATGAGGCTGATGGATGACATCATGTGGCCCTTCACAAACTCATTTTTGGTTGTATATCTTTACAACATAATGGTCTTTTGGAAGATTTGGGAAGAGAAACTGCAAAAAATTTGACAGTTCCTTCAAACCTTGCGACAACACAAACTATATGCCAACCTAGACAAATGAACCTTTGGCATGAGCCAAATGCAATATTTGGGTTACCTCATAGATTGACAAGGCCTGGATGTGGATCCAGATAAGACCCATTCATTCAAGATTTCTCAACCCTGACCACTCTAACACAACTTCGAAGCTTTTTGAGCCTTGCCAAAATTTATTAAAGGTTCATGTTGGGATTCTCCCATATAAATTGGCCTTTGATTCAAGTTACCAAGGGTGGATAAAAATAAAATCTCTCCTGGTATGAGTGCTAACAAAAGGAGTTCATTGAGATGAAGCACCACCTCTACTCTTTCCATGTATGCAACCACCATTTGAAATTGAGACATACGCCTCCGACTATGCTATTGGTACAATTCTCACTCAACAAGGGAATCCAATGGACTATCACAGTGAAACACTTTCTGATACAATTAAAAAGCACCCGACCTATGATAAAGAGATGTATTCTTTCATGCAGGATTTCTAGAAATAGAAACATTACATTCTAGGGAAGGATACGATCATCCACACGAATGACCCACCTCTCCATTTTATACATACACAAGTTATGTTGCAGAATTATTTCCATCACAAGAGGTATAAATATATGCAAAAATTACACTTGAACATTAATTACAACAAGGGAAAAACTAATCATGTTGCAGATTTCGTTAGATGGCCCCAAGTTGTAGCAATAACTATTTTTTTGAACTCTTGTGGCTATGTAACCTATGGATGGACGTAAATGTACAAGAATTTTCTAGAGTATGCCACCACATACCATATTATAGTGGATTACAAGAAATTTCAATATTTCCACCTCAAGGATGCATTATTATGTACCCAAGACACCTTTTCATTCCTTCAAGTCAACAAACCAAAATGATTTTGGAGGTGCACTACAGCCAGGTCACAGGACACAATGATGTGGAGAAATATGTGTTCGTACTACGGAATTATTTTTATTGGCCAAGGCTCCAAAAGAATGTTGGAAAATATATCATATCATGTGCTTCCTATCCCATCACCAAGCTAACCATTACGAATCAAGGCATGTATGCTCCTCTGCCTACGCCCAAAAAGCCTTGTGAATCCATATCCATGGATTATCTATATGGTATCCCTTCTACCAACCATGGAAATGAATGTTTATTTGTGGTTGTGGAAAAATTTTCTAAGATGGATATATTGGCAGATTACAAAGAGAGTGTCATAATAGAGGACATTGACAAACTCTTCTTTGAATGTCGGTGGGTAGATTTTGGGATCATCTAGACCATTATATCATATTGGGATAATAAGTTCTTGAGCACATTCTGGTCGACCCTTTGTACATTTTGGACATTAAACTCACGAAGTCGACCACATTCCATTACTATAACAATGGCCAGATGGAGGTCATTAACAGGATGATAGTGGACATACTCCGCATCTACAACTCCAAGCATCCATGAACCTGGGACAAGAGCCTTCCTTATGTGCAACATAGTTATAAGAAATATCTCCATAGCTTGAATAGCCACAGTCCCTTTCAAGTGGGTCTAGGATTTCAATCATTGTGCTTGATTGATGTTGGAAAGCGTCACGTGACTACACAAACATAATATGTAAATGTACAATCCAAGGATGATAAAGGAACCAAGTTTACTAAACACATCTAACACATCCAATAATAATTGCATGAAATCTAGGATAATTCCAATTTAAAGTACAACCAACGATATTATTAGCGTTGGGTGCCACATAATTTTCAGGCTGGAGACAAAGTTTGGTTGAATTTGAAGAAAGAACAACTTGTTGGATCCCATCAAAAACTGTGACCACTTCAAAATGGGCCTTACACCATCATTAAGGCTATGCGTGAAAATGATTTCAAGCTCAAAATTCCCCCATTCCTCGGTCTGTACCTAGTTTTCAATGTGTACCTTCGACCATACGTTCCACCATTATTGGTCGGAACATTAAACATTGCAGAACAACTAATACCAACATAGCTCAACCTAGACTACATGGAATAGGCAAAAACTCATTGTATCATGGGGAAATGATAAATAAAAATTTCCAAATGAATATCCAACTTTATTGATCTATCAAATTTGGATCCTATAATAGGGTAAGTGGCTCACCACAGACCAGGTTCAACATAAGTTTCCCCATCTCATGGAGGCACTCAACACAATGGGGACCATTGCTTCCTAAGGAAGAAGAAATAATACAAGTGGATATTGGTAGCCAGCCACATATTCCACTTGGATCCCCAACATCATTTCTTTCAGTTTCCTTAATTGTACCACAACTTAGTATTTTTGGCAATTTTTTTGGGTCCTAAACTTTCAGAGCCATTTTGAGGCCCTAAACCAGATTTTTTTGCAAAATGGGAAAACCCATGGCTTATGGTTTGTGTATTTTATTGAACACTGTAGTCCTAAGATATTTATTTATAATGAGATATCGTACCCATCAAACAAATATCATATTCCAATGTTACGACCTAGGGAATTTCATGTACCAATTTACCTGAAAAGGGCCCACCAACATTTGTGGCTTCACCTCCTAGGGTTAGGTTTTTGGATGTTTAGGGTTTTCCATTGTTTATAAATAATAAATATTCCATCGAGCATCATTGTAACACAGTTCTGAAGGCATGTAGCCACACATATATTCTGAGATATGAGCGACCATCGCCCGATGTAGTTTATTTCCATTCTGCATGTAATCAATTTTTAGGTCTTTATTATTAATGAATTGGAGTTATGTTTTTAGTATAGTTCTTTGTTTCTATTTATATTTGTATTCAATTATGTTCCTTCATAAATCTATATAATGATGTCAGCACATAGATGAAAATGGCCCCTAAGGATCAAGTCGCATGGCCTAAACATCTAGTCCCAAAGGAACATGGTGTATGAAAAGGGACAAGGTCATATGGTTAATGTCTGGTTACATGGAGATTATTTGGAAAATCCATTTAATTCTTTTTTCCAACGTCGACCCCATGCACCCCTAGTCACACAGGAAAACACACACACACATACATTCCCATAACTGCATTATCCTAAATCTTGGTAGAAATGAATTCAATGGTTCTGTTGGGGTTCCCATGTTTTGGCCAGATTGGCAAGACCAAAAGATGAGACAACATCAAACCACTTTCAGACCTCAAGATGTAGCCCTCCTGGGTCCAGAGAGGGATCTCTCTATGTAAGCAAAGGTTTTATGTCTTTAAAGCTCAAAGGTTAGGATATGAGGCTAGGTATGAAGCACAAAGGGGGGTTTTAAATGATTTGGTTGGTTGGTTGCTGGTTATCAGGAAAGAAGGGTTCAATGTAAGACAAGGATGAGCAAAGAGGATTTGGGCAGAGGTGAAGTATTCCAGGGAGCATTCAAAACCATTGGGCAATGGAGTCAGCAAAGGATTTTCTTGCTAATCAATATGTAGGCTTTCAGTTGGCCTAGTCATCTAAAACATTGGATCTTAAAGATGATAGTGTGGTATGGAATGATAGGGGAGGAGGAACAGTGAAGGTTTACAACACAAAGTTAAAGACCTGAGATCAAAGAGAGACTTTGAACTCTCAATGCTTCGACCTCCAGCTTGAGGGATCTTAGAAAGGCCAGCTGGTTGCACAAGGATCCTAGTTGACAGGGCTAATTCTAATCTTGAGTGTTCCCAAATCTTCCAGCTAAATCCTAACAAGAACATCTAAGAACAGATTCATTTAATTCATACATCAGCTAGTAGGCAATAACATCCACTACACTGGTTAAATCAACTGAAATCACTTCTTAGATAACACATTTAGTCGAAAACATCAAAGGCAAGAGAGCAGAAACATAGGGTACCTAACAAGGGTAAATCCTATGCCAGATTTCTGATGCAAGCCAGTATAAATGAAATGAAATGGAATGTAAGTTAATAACAAATACAGAGATAGAAAAACATCACCGCTGCTTTAGTTCAGGATCCAAAGAAATGTGCTTGTCATATTAAAAAGCAACACCAGTCAAGTACAACATTGCCAATAGCTGGATACTCAGTCTGAAAAAAATTTCCTCAGCCTATCTTACAACTTTACACAGAGACTATGTCTCAAAAGAAATAGCTTTCAATTCTCTGATAATTGAACAACAACCTTTACAATGAGTTCTTTCATGAATTTATAGCTCAAGTGGAGTAGAGAAAGTAGGTGAAAACTAAATGCAGCATTAAAAATATGGAAAGGAAGAGGGCCGAGACCCATTCTATTTAAATTCTGTGCATTTATCCATGGCGCTCTTTGGGTGAAAGAGTGGTCTTCTCCAGGCTTCCATTTACTCCGGTATGTCTTTGCTGTACTTTGGCTGCAGTACTCTCTAGTACTTCTGGTGAATAAAAAAAGGTAAATAAATGATGTTAGGGTCTACCATACCATGAATCAAATGCTCTGGTAGCATCAAGACTGTTGTTAGGGTGGAAATATTCTTAGGAACACATCATATAATAAAAGAAGTATGGATATTGTGTCCCTTCTCAGGAAGAAACATTCTGCTGATTTGAAACCCTGATAGCATTGTTTTCTGTGTGCTAGACCTTCCATGCAATCCATGATATCTTTGAGCGGGTACCTTTGCCTTCTAAAATCCCTGAAAAACCCAAAAATCTTCTATTTCTTGCCTCGAACTCTCTGTTGCCCCGTACTGTCTTCGTTTATGCAATTCGAGCTTTAATGACGCCAGAGAGGGTTTGTAGAGTTTGAGCTCTGCCTTTTGATGAAATGTATGATGCAGACACCTTTCCGGACATCTTTCTGTAAAATCAGGCTCTAAATTCAACTCCTTTTGTGCACTGTGCCTTTACAATAGTGCATATGAATCATGGCAGTTTCCCGCCTGCCTGTAACCCTGCAAAAAATGAAAACCTGTTAAGAAAAACACGTATGGAGGTGGTGGATGCGACAGGGATGACGAGAATGGCCACGCAGACTGGTGAGATGGCGAAAAATGTTGTGGAGGACTTGCAGTGTGGTGGAAATAGTGGGAAATACAGTTGGAAGGTGGCGCAGATGGCAAATCCAATGACAAACCTTAAATATCGACCTTGGAATGGAATATATATGAAGGGACGGGTGAATATACGATGGAAACATGTGGAAGGATGACGTGGTGGTACGGGGTCAACAGCGGGTGTGCGGTCGAATCTAGACCATCCGATCTCGGGCAGAGATCGACGGTGGAAAACATGTCAGAGGGCGATGGACAGTGGGCCAGGGGTACGGATGCCTCTGATTAACTTTTGCGCACCTTCGCAGTGTGATGACCGTTGGATGGGCGATCGCAGATCGGACGGCGTACGTGCATATCACGCTGCGTTTTCCACCGAATGATAACATGTGATGGGAGGGCGGTTTTGAAATAGTGCCACTACCACGCGTCATGCAATGAGTGGAATCACCGGCCAATCGGAAATTACCGCCTACCCCGCAACGACAGTGCAATAGAAACTGACAGTTTTCGAATAGTGCGCGGGGACCACTGGGGCGGGTAAAATACGGACCATTGATCCGGCGGTTAAATGGACGGTGGAGATGCGATGAACGGGTGGTGAATGGGTTGAACGGTAGAATTTGTGGGGATGCGATGACTGTCCGATCTATATAGATCAACGGTTTAAATAGCGCCCGATATGGATTCTACGATAAGAAACTTTTCGGGCTGGCAGGTGGTGCTAGCACCGCGGTCGCGTGGTGGAGAAGGTTAGGGGGCTGGCCGAAAGGGGCTAAGATCCATACTTATGGAAAATATGGTTTTTGGCCCATTTTCAATGAAATTAAAGGCCAAAAGGGGTAAAAATAGAGGGAAGAAGGGGTTATTAAACCACACTAGGGATGTGTGTATGGTTTAGAGGGGTTTTTTTGGGAAATTTTAGAAGGATTAGGGGAGGGAGAGTTGGGGGTAAAAAATGGGAATTTGGACAAAAGGGAAAAAGGGTTGAAATGGGACATTTTGCAGGGATACAAGGGGCAAAATAAAGCCTTTTGGAGCACAATTTTTTGTAATCAGAGAGGCTTAATAATGGGTATCAGTAGAGGGGATCTATCAAAGGAAAAAGGCACAAAGAGACTTCAAGGATGATGTGTTTTCATAGGAAATGCATTCCTTGAAGGCCCAAAAACATTTTAGCCCCCTATTTGCTTGTCAAAAATTTGTAAGGGGGCTAATAGTGGCTCCACATGGGGATGGCATCTTCTTGAAGGAGTCAAGAATTCAGAAAATAAATCTTTGGTGTAGGCCAGATGCCTGGTACTTGACTTATTCTTTCTTCTCCTGGATCAACTGCCACAGATTGTGAAGACATCAAATCAGCAGAAAAAATCTCAAAAAATCTACCTACCCATCCTACAATCCTAGCATTTTTTCTTCCAGGGTGCATTTGGACTAGCAAACCCTTTACATCATTTATATTTTACAAACAAGAAAATAAACCTATTCTTTTCTACCCTTATTACTCCATGAGACCAGATTAGACTGTTGGCCTCATAGCTTCTCTACCTAATCTAATATCTGTTAGGATTAAACTGTCTAGCAGATTTTTTCTCTACATTCTAAGATAGAAATTGAAAATATTCAAGCCAGGATTAGACTGTCTAACTTGCTGGACTTTGCAGAAATTAAAAACAACTAACTACATGCTCACAGACTGAGATTTATTGAGCTTTGCCTACCTACCCTATACTAACTTGACATATTTACAAGTCTAGCTTACAAACATTGTCTTCCAATGTAACCAATCCATCAAGTGATCCCATGACTGGTCCTTTTTTCTCAGCCCCTTGAGCAGGCTGGATAGGTAGGGCAACTCCCACTCTTTTTGTTCCATAATAGCAGCTTTTAAAAATTTTCTTTCTGTTTGCAACATGCTGCTCAAAAAGACCTTTAATCCTTCTTCAAATGTGTGTAGGAAATGTACATAAGGATCATCAAATGATACATATTTATGAATATCTGGAAGGCAGGCTTCAACCAGGATTTCCTCTTCTTCCACTAGATCAAGAATAAGACTCTCTTGAGAAAGATAATCTCCCTCATCTTCTTCATTTTCTGAACTGGAGGACTCATCATATATGGCAGTGTTGTCCTCTTGGAGCTCTGATATATTCTGCTTTGATGTGCTGAGCTCTGTGAAGGGATCCATGTATTCTTGACCAGGGGCTAGGTCTATTTCTTCCTCTATGTCAAGAGAAGGTTCCTTATTTTTAGTCTGCTCAAAAATTTCTTTGTTGGCAATATGATGCAATGTCTTGTCCTTGATGGCAACCTACTTGATGAAGTTGTCCTTGATGGAAACTGACTTGATGAGCTGTCTTTGGATAGCAACCTATTTTTTAATGATGTAAATCTGATGTATCTACAGAGTAGTTCAGAAGTAACAAAGAAAGAAATTCCAATAAGTGCCAGAGTAATGATGAATAATATATGTCACAAAGCATACGCGGGTTTGTAAAGGCAAAGTAGCGTATGTACGCGGAAAAGTATGTACCAAGTAGCGTATGCCTATTTGCGCTCTAAATTTATAAAACCAGGGGACATTAACATGGTATTGGCCCACAATATTGAGAGTTGGATTATCTATTTGATCCCATCCAGGAATACCATCAGCGGTTGAGTGGTTTTGACTCATGGTATTGATAAAGGCTAAATCTATATAAGGAGAAGAAGATCATAGTGCAAGAGTGTGCATAGGTTTGGGTTTTAATGAATACTTCAGTCTGAAGTATATCTGCATGGAATGGGTAATGGTTTATTGATTGATTTGAATTAATAATGCACTTATGAAGGAAATGATGAAGAGGGATCTCTAGATTTGAAATGACTATGTATTTTCTAGATCTTTTTATGGAATGTTTAGATCTATGATCTGGCGAATATTTGTTGAAGTAAAGGGTAAGATCTGAGCTATTTATCTGTTCTTAAGAGTGTGCATCCCTACAATGTTTGCAGAACTATACGCAGGTTCGTGGCAGAGAAAGCACGTATATACCCGGGTAGGTTTCAGCAAAAGCACGTATGGAATATGTGGTCAGTCCCGAAATATGTGTAGATGTATACATAGGTTTGTCTCTGTGAAAGCCCGTATATACACATGTTTAGTGAAGTAAAAGTGCGTATGGAATCTAGGGTTTTGCTGAAGTGTGTGGAATGAAATGTCTGATTTGTTTGGCTATTTTACTGGTATCTGTCAATGATGTATTCATACAGATCTGGGTTTTTTGAATGTTGATTAAAGATCAAGTTGTTGGTTGATTGGTTGATTATTCAATGAATGAATTGATGGAGTTATAAGTTTCAGTTTGATGTATGTTGAGCTTAAATGTGTGGAGTGGGTCCAGTCTGAAAATCTGATGAAAAGTGGCCTACAAGGTATGTTGTGAGGAAGTTGTTGGATCCAGTATGAAAATTTGATGAAACTTGGTCCATGGTGGTACTGAGGGTCGAAGCCTTCAGTTAGGGGGTTGTAGCTCCCTTCCAGTGGTAGCTGGTAAACGAGAGTAGGGGGTAGTAGCTCCCTTCCAGGAGAGGCTGGTAAACGAGAGCAGGGGGTAGTAGCTCCCTTCCAAGGGAGGCTGGTAAACGAGAGCAGGGGGTAGTAGATCCCTTCTAGGAGAGACTGGTAAACAAGAGCAGGGGGTAGTAGCTCCCTACCAGGAGAGGCTGGTAAACGAGATCAGGGGGTTGGAGCTCCCTTCCAGTAGTGGCAGGAGAATGAGAGAAGGTTGTAGCCTTCTGCAGGTGGGTGCCTGCGTGCTGGTATGAGTCTATGCCAGTACAAAATTGTAATAAGTTTTCTTTATAATAAATATTGAAGACAGAGATGACAGCAGCGGTGGTTTTCTCCCGAATTGGGTTTCCACCTTAAATACTGGTGTTCATGTGTATTGCTTATGTGTGATGGTTTATTCTATTATTACTGCACATGCTTACTGCTTACTAAACATCTGATGAATGAATGATGCAATGATCTAAGTAAAGAATTAAATGCATAGTAAGATCTCTGGACATACGCAAGTTTTCTTAAGGATATATGCGTGTATATGCGAGTTGGGTTCAGTAAAGTAGCGTATGGTTTTAAGGGAAAGAAAAATTGAAATTTTTTAAATTGACTCTAAATATTGATTCACCCCCCTCCTTCTGCGTATTTTTAACAATTTAATTATCAGACGAGGTCATGAAGCTGATCGCTTGAAGGAGATGCATCGCAATGGGAAATCATGTTATTTTCTCTCATTATCTATTATTAGTGGTCATTATTACAGAATATGAACAAAACAAATATTATAAAGTCTTGGTGCAGAAGTATGGGCAATCGTGGAAGAAGGTTATCAGTATCCGAAAATTATTCCTACTGATGTAGCAGAAAGGAAGAAATATGAAATCAATGCCAAAGCAGTCAATGTTATATTGGGAAGCATGTTTGAATCAGAATTTTTTAAAGTGATGCAACTAAATTCAGCAAAAGAAATGTGGGACAAAATCATTCAAAGTTATGAGGGTGATTCAAAGGTAAAAACTACAAAACTCTAAACTCTCAGAATTGAATATGAAAATCTAAAGATGCATAGTGATGAGAGTATTTCTAGTTTCTTTTGACGTCTAGATGACATTGTAAATCGTATGAGAAACTTGGGTGAAACCATAACTGATACTACTCTGGTGGAAAAAGTCTTAAGATCTCTGACTTCAAAATTTGAGTCAAAAGTATCAGCTATTGAAGAAAAGTAAGATCTACAAACTCTTACTATTGTTCAACTACATGATATCCTGACTGCTTTTGAAATGAGGAAAGGAGGTCCCCCTCAAATCAGAGAAGCAACCTTTAAAGCATGTGCAAAAGGAAAAGAAAAGGAAGTTGTCAAAGAATCAAGTTATATATCAGAATAAGAAGAAGCAAATTTTGTGAGAAGACTCCAACCAGGTACTATAAGATACAAAGGTAAGCTTCCCTTCAAGTGTTTTGCTTGTGGAAGAATTGGTCATTATGCTGCTACATGTCCTTATGAATAAAATCATGATAAAGGGAAACAATTTGAAAAGGGAAAGAGTTATTATACAAATGAAGATAATGATGAAGTGTCAAATGAGGATGAAGAAGATTCTGACCAAGATCTGCAAGTGCTCATGGCATCTACCATGGATGATGATAATTTCACAAAAGAAAGGGATCTGATTGTCAAAGAATTGCATAAAACAAGAAAGAAGGGTTGCTTTCATGGATGTTGTTTCTATTGTAACTCATTTGGGCATAGGGTCACTGATTGCAGGTTAAGTATGATGAATAGATCTGAGAAATTAGAGAATTTTCAGAACACTATAAGAAATTTCAAGCAAAGCTGGAAAAAGAAGAGGCATCGGTCAAAAACGTAGGGAATAATGACCCTACTACAGTCATCCGCTTCTAAAGTTTACTTCTCATAATGATTGCAGGAGTGAAGTGAGATACATTATAGGAATCAATAATGTATCATCACAGGGGGAGAAATATGTGGTGATTCCCATGGTTGGTTTGATAATTCTGGTTGTGTTTATTTCTAACAATGCATCTGATGTGAAAAAGACAGGTACAAGTGGTATAAGTTCAGGGGGAGATGGAGTTGTGAATTTTTTCTGTATTTCACTTTCTATACACAGGTTTCATGAAATAAAGCCACGTATACACATGAGTTCCATTGGAAATAGAAGCGAATGTTTTTATGATAAGAAAAATAGTGAGTCAGCTCAAGGACAAGAGCACAATTTCAGGGGGAGCATTAGCCTTGCTGAGAGTAATGCATTGTTGGCATTATGATGGTTCTGAAATATGATCTCTCTCTTGAGGTATTTTTGGTATTGGTTATAAAAATTTATATTTGTAATTTTATGAAAAGGTTATGTTGAGACCTATGATGTAAATTATTATATTCAGTCATGTAAGGACATGTTCAAATTTGTAAACCCACTTGGTTCGGTAGTTGAGTCACATATGTAAATCCACTTGGTTGGATCATTGATGTAAGTATGATTCCTTGGTGATAGGAAAGGTCATAGATTCATGTACTTCATTGAAAAATATGTTTGAAGTTCAGTATGAACTCAGGGGGAGCAAGCATGGTAACTTCAGTACACATTAGATCTACAGAGCTCTTATTTCTACAAGAGAAGAAAAACCTTGTTTTTGTTTTGATCCACCCTTTGCCCTTGATGTCAAAGGGGGAGAGTATCATGGTGTTTGAATAATGGTTATAATCAAAGTATCTATCTGTTATGGTGATCAAACACCATCATGGTTGCCATCAAGTCCAAAGGGGGAGATTGTTGGCAATATGATGTAATGTGTTGTCCTTGATGGCAACCTACTTGATGAAGTTGTCCTTCATGGAAACTGACTTGATGAGTTGTCTTTGGATAGCAACCTATTTGTTAATGATGTAAATCTGATGTATCTACAGAGTAGTTTAGAAGTAACAAAGAAATAAATTCCAGTAAGTGCTAGAGTAATGATGAATAAGATATGTCACAAAGCACACGTGGGTTTGTAAAGGCAAAGTAGCGTATGTACGTACCAAGTAGCATATTCCTATTTGCGCTCTAAATTTATAAAACCAGGGGACATTACCATGGTATTGGCCCACAGTATTGAGTGCTAGATTATCTATTTGATCCTGTCCAGGAATACCATCAGCGGTTGAGTGGTTTTGACTCATGGTATTGATAAAGGCTAAATCTATATAAGGAGAAGAATATCATAGTGCAAGAGTGTGCATAGGTCTGGGTTTTAACGAATACTTCACTCTGAGGTATATCTTCATGGAATGGGTAACATTTTATTGATTGATTTGAATTAATAACGCACCTATGAAGAAAATGATGAAGAGGGATCTCTACATTTGAAATGACTATGTATTTTCTAGATCTGTTTATGGAATGTTTAGATCTGTGATCTGGTGAATCTTTGCTGAAGTAAAGGGTAAGATATGAGCTATTTATCTGTTCTAAAGAGTGCACAGTCCTAGAATGTCTGCAGAACTATACGCAGGTTTGTGGCAGAGAAAGCGTGTATATACGTGGGTAGGTTTCAGCAAAAGCGCGTATGGAATATGAGGTCAGTCCTGAAATATGTGTAGATGTATATGCAGGTTCAGTGAAGTAAAAGTGCGTATGGAATCTAGAGTTTTGTTGAAGTGTGTGGAATGAAATGTCTAATCTGTTTTGTTATTTTACTGCTATCTATCAATGATGTATTCATACAGATCTGGGTTGTTTGAATGTTGATTATGCTACTGATTATGTTGATTAAAGATCAAGTTGTTGGTTGATTGGTTGATGATTCAATGAATGAATTGATGGGGTTATAAGTTTCATTTTGATGTATGTTGAGCTTAAATGTGTGGAGTGGGTCCAGTCTGAAAATCTGATGAAAAGTGGCCTACAAGGTATGTTGTGTGGAAGTTGTTGGATCCAGTATGAAAATTGATGAAACGTGGTCTGTAATGGTGTTGAGGGTCGAAGCCTTCAGTGAGGGGGTTGTAGCTCCCTTCCAGTGGTAGCTGGTAAACGAGAGCAGGGGGCAGTAGCTCCCTTAGGTAGAAGGATTGTGGCAGGAGCGAAGGGTAGTAGCTCCCTTCAGGAGAAAATTACAGTAAATAGGAGCAGGGGGTAGTAGCTCCCTTCTAGGAGGCTGGTAAACGAGATTAGGGGTTGGAGCTCCTTCATTGGTAGTTGGAGAATGAGAAGAGGTTATTATACCTGCGGTGGGTGCTGCATCTTTGGCTGATCTGCCACAATTAAGAGTGTAGAAGTTTTCTTTATAATAAATATTAGAAGACCAGAGACGACAACGGCGGTGGTTTTCTCCCCGAATTGGGTTTCCACACCCAAGGGACAGGTGGTGCGTGTTGTATGGATGATGGTTTATTCTGTTATTACTGCACATGCTTACTACTTACTAAACATCTGATGAATGAATGATGCAATGATCTAAGTAAAGAATTAAATGCATAATAAGATCTCTGGACATATGCAAGTTTTCTTAAGGATATCCACGTGTATACGTGAGTTGGGTTCAGTAAAGTAGGTTATGGTTTTAAGAGAAAGAAAAGTGAAAATTTTTCAGTCATATCTAAATAATGATTCACCCCCCCCCCCCCTCTCAGTATTTTTCCCAACATGCTTCTTTGTTTTCCTCCTCATCCTATGAAAAGAAAAGCTACTGACCTCCAATCTTGTGAAAACCATTACTGATGAGTTGTAATGAAGTGAAGCAAGGATCTAGAGATCCTTCACCCTCTTCTGCACTCTTAAAGCTTTCTTCATCGGTATCATAAATAGCCTGCATTGGCTCATTACTCTTTGGAAGTAAAGGGAACTGATTTTCCTCCCATAAATCAACTAATGATGATGCTGCAAGATCATCTTCTGTTTGGAGAACATCATCATCAGATAGATCAAAAATAGGAAAATCATGAATATAAGTAATGCTGCCAATCGGACATACTGGATTATCAGAAGATTTTTCTTCACTCTGATCTACATGTGAGCTTTCCACCTCTGTACAACAAAGCTCATCAGATGAATGGCCAAGAATTTCTGATCTATAAAAAAATTCAGAGGTTGGTTGTCCATTGATGATCTGATCTATTTCTTCTTCTGTCAAAGGGGAAGATGGTCTTTTGTTCCTCTGTGCAGAAGTGTAGCAGCTCTATATTTCCCCTGAAGACTGATTTTAAGGCAGAATTTCATCTGAAGCTTCAACTGCAAGGGATGGTAGATTAGCACCTAAGTTTTCAGGCATATCTTGAGGAATGTCTATGGTCTCTTGACTTTTTTCTTCCTCAGCTGATTCATCCATGTTCTTGTGATAGCTAGGATGCATATGAAATTTTTGAATGGCTGTTAACAGATCTTCAGGATGCATATTAACCAAATCCTCATCGATATCTAACAGGTACTGTATGATATTCTGAGACTGATCACAACAATCCCATGATAAGGATGGAGAGTTTCCTTTATAATTCTTGTAAAACACTTGATGCATGTCCCTTAAGGAAAAAAAACTCCGAAGTTCTAACCATTGATACCAGACCCTAGCTTTTCCTTCTAATGTTGCCATGAACATTTTCATTAGGCATTCTTCATGCCATTCAACTTTAAATTTCCACACATGTATATGAAACCTGATGAGATGTAGCAAGGGGTCATCAGCGTTTTCACCCTGAAAGGTAGGCAGGTTTTTTAACCAGTCCACTTCAAGCATTTTGTGTGGGAATCCGGGGATATGCTCCCTAATAATTGGGGCATATCTTCTCTGTATGCATGGAAGAATGTTTATAGATCAGAAAGAGGTCATTGTATCTGGTCAACCAGTTTATAGTCTTCTACCAGTGGAGTCATTTGGTCTTGTAGGAGTTATGGAGTGTGGAGTCGCCAGGTGGATGGATTTGACTATTTGGAGCAGGATGTTGTCCACCATCAGCAATTGAATACCAATCTAACCAGATATCTTTGGTATTTTGAGTGCCTAAGAATGTTTAAGGTGAAATGCACTCAACTCCCCAGCGGAGTCGCCTGGTGGATGATTTCAAAATTTTACTGTCCACCACAGTGATTTACCAAATCAGGCTGATTGGTCTCATTCCCCAGTCGAGAGAACATATTGTAAAGGTTGTTGTTCGGCTGCTGTCGTTGTAGTTAGAGGGATTCATTTTGACTGTTAGAACATTTTGGGAGAAATCAACAGAGTAGTTTGTATTGTAGTAGGCTGGGAGGAGAAGTTTGGATTGTAACAGCCATTGAGCTCAGTGTATGTGACTGGTTTTGCATCAATTAATCAAAGCACATTTCACAGGATCCTGGTCTATTACTACGGGTGATGTTTTTCTTATATTATCGTTTAATTACATTTTCATACTGTTCATTATTCTTCTGGGCTTGCATCAAAAATATGGCATAGGATTTACCCTTGTTAGGTACCCTATGTCTCTACTCTCCTTGCCTTAAATGTTTTCTACTAAATGTGTTATCTAAGGGTTGATTTCAATTAATTTAACCAGTGTAGTGGATGTCATTGCCTGCTAGCTGATGTGTGAATTAATGAAATCTATCCTTAGTTGTTCTTGTTGGGTTCAATCTGGAAGATTTGGGAACACTGGGGATTAGAGGTAGCCCTGTCTACTAGGATCCTTATGCGGCCAACTATCCTTTCTAAGATCTCTTCTGTTAACCTTATCTCTGTTTTTCCTTGGAGCATGCTAAAGTTGACCTGGAGTTAAATTTCCTCTGGTCCGATCTATAAGCTGCCCCTTTGTCCCTCCTTTGAGAGTTGCCTATGAGTATGTCCAAGTAGGTCTGGAGTTAAATGACCTCTGGTCTGATCTATAGACAGAAATTGGGTTGCTTTCCTTCTTTCACTTTATTTTCTTAATGTTCCATCCCACCATCTATCTAAAAATATCCTTTGGTGTAGATGACTTGCCCTTTGAAAGCTTGAGCTAGTTGTTGCAAGTAATTCCCTTTCATGACTCCATAGCCCAGTGGATGGCACTTTCTTGACCTATCCCCTTTTCTGAAACATCCTGCCGCTTTGTTCCTTTTCTCCCATTACATTCTCAGTCTATGATCTCATGACCAACCCAGTAACCAACCAACCAAATCATTCTAAACCCCCTTTTGTGCTTCATAACTAGCCTAACATCTCATTTAAGCTTTCAAAGATATATCATTCTTTGTTTTATCGGAGAGATCCCTCTCCGGGTCTAGGAGGGTTAGATCCTAGGGCCGCAAAGTGGTTTGATGTTGTCTTATCTTTTGGTATTTTCAAATCTTCCAAAACATAAGAACCCCAACAAGTTCTATGGACAAGAAAATGATTTTTGTTTGAGGTTATATGGTCGAGCCTATCCAAGGAATACTTCACGGTTTATTCATTGGTTTCATTCTGTTTTTTGTGACTTATATCGTTGCCATGTCCATTTTAACAATTATTCTTACTCACACACTATTCTTTGGTGTTGGTATATTGATAAGAGCATGGAATACGAGCAAAAAAGTTGGAATATTGTGTGGCTTATATGCGGGATTTTGATGGTTCAAGCTCTGATATATATATATATATATATATATATATATATATATATATATATATATATATATATATATAGATATATATATATATGTATATATATACATATATATATATATATAGATATATATATATATACACACCGAAATTTTTGTTTTTCAAGTTTGTTGGCGCACCATTTTGTACATTTTTTCGGGTTGTTAAATGACATTATGGAGAGACCATAAAGGTTCATTTTGTACAATTCACCCGATTTATTCTATTTTGTTGAAAAAATAAATTTTAAAGACTTTTCTATGGTTTCTTGCAATTATTTAGGAGACAAATTGATATATGGAAGAGGGGAAATGATCAAATTTTAGTGGTTATTTTTCCAAGGGTTAGGAAGAGTTATGAAGATGAATTTTTGAGACTGTAAATTTATATTTACTTTTTTGTGGGTTATGAATACGTTTAAGATTTTTGAGTAGGTGTTGTATGTTTGAAAAAATCAATATCAAGGAAATTTGTCATGGTACCATATTGACGAATAAGATGTTGTGATGCATATCTAGATGGAAAATTGATTAACCAATTTCTAGGTTGATCAAGCTATGAGGGAATTAGATTAATAAACAGTTTATCAAAACACTGTGGTAGCATTAGAATGATCAATTTCTAAAGATCTAAATTATTTGTGGTTCATGTGGAGCCAATTTGAATTATTGTGAAAATTGGTCCACACAATATTGAAGAAGGAGGTGAGTGCCTCCATTAAGGTTGGTCCCTCGATCAAGAAAATCCTGTAGCAAGTCAAAGCTTCCACATTTTTGGGGTTGGTGCCTCAATCATGTTTTATCCCATTGTAAGTGGGTGCTTGTGCATTTTCTAGATTGGTGCCTCAATTAAGTTGTAGCTTATTTCAAGTGAGTCCTTTAACATTTTTGGGGTTGTTCCATCCATGAGGTAAGTGCCTACAAAAATATGAAAACAAATTTAATAAGAAGAAAAAATAATTTGTGGTTTCATGGTGAAATAATGCAAGGTTTAAGATTTTAAGCAAAAAAAATTGTGAGAGGAAAGAGACCTATCTGGTAGGCGTTGACGACAGGCTCTGGCATGGTCCTGGCCGATACTAGAATAATCACATAGTTTCATGGGCACCAGAGCACCAACACAAGGAGGTGTGCACCACCATATTGGAAAATGGCCATGTTGGGTGATATGACAACTCACGTTTCCTTGCATCATGAAACTAAATTTCATTTAGTTCGATGGAAGGATGCAAGGGGAGACACATGGAGCTCCATCGCACCCTTCAGATGTCATATATTTTCACCAAAGTGTAGTAAAAAAATGGTAAGGTCACCATGTACCCAACCATGTTAATGTACACATCATTGTCACACCTTGCCACTGAACCTCCCACTCCTAAACAACACACTCAACCTTCCATGTTGTTGTGCTTGTGCCTTACTGAGGTTATCATGACGTGAACATGGCATGAGCCAAAATTTTGTCCAGTTGAACCCTACCATGTACGCATGTAAATTTTTTTTCTATATAATACAAGTGGGCCCATCATTTTCATCACCTTGCATAGGTCACTCTCCAAATCAAATCTCCCTCAAAATCCTATCGAAAGGTGTGTGCTTCACTCGATAAACCCTAGATTTTAATGGATAAATCCTTTGTCTAGGTAAAACTAATCCTTTACGCACATGAAGGACATGAAGTATCATTGAAATTTTCTAAATTTGAGCTCATTTGGCTCAATAATGCCCCAAATTTCACCTCATGTGCACTAGTTGTTCCCATAGTTCTTCAAATTTCAAAATATTCTCCCTTTGGACATTGACCAAACCCATTATACCACATTGCATACCCTCATTGGTACTCTTAATTCCTTAATAATTTTCATTTTTTCCTATTATACCTCTTTAATCATTCAATCAATCTCAACAAGTTTCCATTTTCGATGGCTTCCTCATAAACTAAAATTTCCATTGATGTCCGAACAAAAGGGAAAGCAAAGGAACCATATTTTATTGATGAAGAGGTAGATGCTCAAGACCCAATGGTAACCACATATGATATAAAGACATCCATTCAAATGATGCTAAAAAAAATTGAAGTGATAAGAAATCACAAAAATAACATGCATCAAATTTAGACTTTTCCATTGTCTCGTAGGTGTTCCATTTTCCAAAGATGGTGACCTAGTGTGCACAGAGGTACCTACCAGACAAGAGAGTGATTGTGTCATCCAAAAATGGTAGGGAAATAATTAGAATAACTCTAGATTCAATTGCATACATGTTGGAATTCCTTGATATGAAAGAATTACGGATCTTTATTGGATAATTATATATTTTATCAACCATATTGATGCATTCAAAGTGGAAAATGTGGATGAATCAGTTCATGGGATTGTTTTTACTAGCAAAAACTAGTTTGGCGAAATGAGGTATGAAACCTTTTGGGTTCATTTTAAGGCATAAAATAAATTATTTTGGGGCTAAAATTTTTCCTCTAAAATGGCACACCATTCCATTCTATTATGCATAAATAGATATTTCCAATGGTGTAAGAAGCACATCGATCAAAGTTTGTATGCAAAAGTTATGCCACACAGAGGTTGACCTTCCTATTTTCACGCAGAGGTTGACCTTCCTATTTTCACACCTATAATTTATGAGGATTCCGCGTTAGCCCCCATTATTCATCAAAAATGGGAAATCCACATGACTTAGATGTAAAATACTCTAAAACGTTCTATATTGTAACTCTAGTCACGAGTTTTTGTAGGCAATCTTAACCACTAGTAGGATATCGGGTTATGTTATAACCATGCCACTAACATGAAGAGGAATTTAATTCATTCGTCAAACTTTTTCTCCATAGTTGATAAAAATTAGCTAAGAGGAATAAGAGGTAGATCAAAAAAAAAAAAAATTCACTATAGCAGCCCATGGGCCACATGCCATACTTGTTTGTACCTGCAACCATATTTCCAAACAAAGAAAGAGAGTGAAGGAGACTCACCTTCTAGTTGTGTTTTCTCCAGAAAGGGCTTCCTAGAGAATATTTTGGATCTTATGTGAGTGTGAAAGATTATTTTGTAATTTTATATTTTCTGCATAATTTCCATTCACATGCATTCACCAATTATAATCAAATCTACAGATCTTAAATTTTAATAAACTGTAACAGTGTAGAATTTCATATTGCTAATATGTTTTCTTTTTTAGATCTGTTGTGATGAACTGTCCAATGTAACATCCATGAAAATTTACGGATCATATTGGTATAACAATAGGCTTATTTGGGTATTTTATGGAGTTTTCATGGGAACTAGGTTGGTGTCGTCGAAAATCTTAAAACCCTAATCATGGCTGAAGAATATGTAAATAAACCTTGTGATCCTGTAGAGGTGTGATTTTTGTAGATGAAAGAACAATTCAAAGAAATAAATAAAAATTTAAACCTCATCATGGTGTCCTTAAGAAATAACCTTGGGATACTTGGAGAATATGGGGGTTCAAATGCAGAGGAAAAATCAGGAGGGGGATCAAGAAATAAAAAAGACATAGAGATCCAACCGAAGAGAGAACAAAAAAAATATCAACTTGGATCGAGTGTCATGAATCAGACCATGTTTAAAATGGAATAAAGAATTGACATCAATACTTAAAATGGAGAGGTTTACGATAAGAATCTAAACCACTAATTGCAACAACTTCAAGTGTATTTCATCATCCAACAAATTGAGGAAAGGAAAAAGATGTTGTGAAACCAGCTCCAAAAATAGAAGAAAAGAGATATTAATGCCTTAGAAATAAGCCACTTCAAGGGGGCAACCTCCAATAAATTACATGAATGAACAATTCTTGGATGATACAAATTACAAAAGCTCCTTTCTATATATAGAAGTCCATGGGGCCACAATTTAATCCTAGTGGGGCCACAATGTAATCCTAGCCGACCTAAAAATAATAATTTAAGGGAACAATAATAACAATATGGGGGTTACAAAGGTACAATAATAACAATAAGGGGGTTACAATAACAACAATAAGGGACTATACTAGTAATATAGGGACCTAACATGCCCCTCTCCTTCAAAAATTTGTTGTCCTCAACGCTTGAGTAGCTCTGGGCGCTTCTGTATAAAATTCTCATCGTCCCATGTAGAATCTTCAGTGGGTAAGTTCTTCCACTAGATGAGATATTACTCTGAAATTGATCAATTCCGTAGCTGTCTAGTTCTTGTTTCCGTGACTGCTTTATGTTCCAATATGATTTTTCCTTCCTCATAAAGTTCTAGAAGTATTGTTTGAATTGGAAGATTTTCACCTATAACGTTATTTAAGCATGAAACATGGAAAAATGGATGCACTCATGAAGAAGCAGGAAGCTCCAATTTGTATGCCATAGTACCAATATTTTGCAACACCTTGTAAGGACCATAGTACTCTGGCGATAATTTATTGTCCTTCTTAGCTTGCTTGAGGGACATTTTTTTGTATGGTTGTAGTCTTAAAAATACCCAATATCCTACATCAAAACTTCTCTCGCTGTGATGTTGATCTGCCTGTTGTTTCATTTGATTTTGTGCCAAGTTCAGGTTATCCTTTAAGAGTTGGAGAACTTCTTGTTGACGCTCGATGTGATCTTCCACTGCTTGAACCTTTGAATTTTCTCTTAAAGATGATGTGATGGATGGTGGATGATATCCATAAAGTGCTATAAATGGGGTCATTTTCGCTGTAGTATGGAAGGAAGTGTTATACCACCATTCAATGAGAGGTGACCACTTGACCCGTTGTGTTTGTTTATCAGATACAAAACAATGAATATATCCTTCCAAAAATTTATTTACTATCTCAGTTTGACCATCGGATTGAGGATGATAAAATGAGCTATGAGCTAATTGAGTACCCAAACAAGAAAATAACTCTGTCCAAAAATTTCTAGTAAAAATGGGATCTCTGTCGCTCACAATAATCCTTGGGTTCCCATGTAGCTTTTGAATTGTGTCCATAAATGTAGTAGCAATTGTACTTGCTTTAAATGGATGAGATAATGCACAAAAGTGTGCATAGTTGGTAAGTCTATCAACAACCACCATGATGACATTATTTCCTTCGAACTTAGGTAAACATGTGATAAAATCCATTGAAATCTCCTCCCAACGTTGAATTGGAATGGATAAAGGTTGTAGAAGACCCGGGATGTTAATTGTCTCAACTTTATTCTTTTGAAAAACCAAACATTCCCACACAAACTTTTTAATATCAAATTTAAGGCCATCCCAAAAACAATTTTCTTCACCTTGTGGTAAGTTTTTAAAAATCCTGAGTGTCCTCCTAAAGGAGAAGTGTGCAATTCCAAAAGAATATTTTGTTTTAGTTGGGAATTCTTACAAATATATATGCGATATTTGTACCATAAGGAATCATTTTTCCAACTAAATGTATCAAATTTACTAGGATCTTTGTGAAACTTTTGAATGAGTGTCCACACTTCTTCATCCTTCTTCCATTCATCTCTTGCTTTGCTTATCCAATCTTCTTGGATAATAGAAATGGCACAAAGCAATGCTTCCACCTCTTCATTCTTTCTTGAGAGTCCATCTGCAACAACATTAGCTTCCATTTTTTGTAGATTATTTCAAAGTCATAACCCAATATATTTGTGACCCATTTCTGTTTCTCTTCTGAAGATAGTCTTTGTTCCAAAAAGTGTTTAAGACTACCATGATAATTTTTTACCTTGAAGTGTCTTCCCATTAGGTAAATTCGCCATTTCTTTAGTGCATGAAATATTGCTAACATTTCCTTCTCATAAATAGGTTTCTATAAATACTTTCCTTTGATTGCATGACTTTCAAAAGCAACGGGTCTTCCTTCTTGCATTAAAAAAACACCAATTCCATTTCCTGAGGCATCACATTCCACAATAAATGTTTTTGTGAAGTCTAGCGTAGCTAAGACTGGTGCTAGGAACATTGCCTCTTTAAGATGTTCAAAGGCCTTAGTTGCTTCAGGAGTCCATGAAAATGCATCTTTCTTCAATAATGTTGTTAGAGGTGCTAATATTCTCCCATAATTCTTAACAAACTTGCGATAATACCCTGTTAACCCGAGAAATCCTCGCAACTGCTTTATGGTTGTGGGGACTTTCCATTCCTTAATGGCTTTAATTTTGTTGGGTATATCTTAACACCCTCATGAGATATAATATGACCCAGATATTCCACCTCTTGTTCTCTAAAGAAACATTTGGTTGTTTTTTCATATAATTGATTCTCCTACAATATTTTGAGCACCTTCTCAACATGTTGAACATGATCCTTCCAAGACCCGCTCTAGATTAGTATATCATCAAAAAATACTAGCACAAATTTTCTAAGGAAGGGTTTGAAAATGGAATTCATCAACCCTTGAAATGTAGAAGGTGCATTGGTAAAGGCCAAAAGGCATGACCAAAAATTCATAATGACCCTCATGAGTTCGAAATGCTGTTTTTGGAATATCTTCAGTCTTCATTCTAATTTGATGATATCCTGAATGAAGATCCAACTCGGTAAAAGAAATTGCTCCATGTAATTCATCCAATAATTCATCAATCACAGGAATGGGAAATTTATCTTTAATGGTGAGCTTATTGAGCTCCCTATAATCCGGACACATTCGCCATGATCCATCCTTCTTGTGTAGCAATACTACAGGAGCAGAGAAAGAACTTTGACTAGGTTGAATTATACCCGCCTCTAACATTTCTGCAATCATACGTTCAATTTCGCTCTTTTGGACTTAAGGATATCTATAAGGCCTGATGTTTGGAGGAACACTTCCTGGAATCAAATGAATAGCATGATCATGATCACGAATAGGTGGGAGTCCTTTGGGAGTTTAAAACACCTTGGAATGATTGTCCAAGACTTGTTGGAGATCTGCAGAAATAGATGATTTTGATGTCGGAACTTCTAGTGAGCATAATTGTGCAATTACGCCTCGTTGTTCTTTCTTTAGAATATTTGTCATGACATTAGAGCTTATTATCCTTCCTGGCTTCCCTACCATACCTCGTAATTCCACTTCCTTTCCTTCTGAAAAAAATTTCAAGAAAAGTTCTTGAAAATTAAAAGCTACCGTCCCCAAAGATTGTAACCATTGTACTCCTAGTACAACATCAACACCTCCCATAGGAATGGAAAGCATTGGATTATTCAATACATATTCCCCCATGGTTAGCTTGATATTATGGCATTTTCCAGAGAAATTTATAGTTCCTCCATTTGCAACCATCACTTGACATTCTGGTGCTGGGTATAGGAAACAACTCAATTCCTTGGCTACCTTACAATGAATAAAATTATGGGTGCTACCTGAATCAATCAACACTATTACCTTTTTCTTCTTGATATGTCCTTCTATCTTGAGAGTTTGATGTGTGGTAATTCCTGCCAGTGCATTACACGATATGGTCGGATTCATTTCTTCCTCTTCTAGGGCTGGTTCCTGGTGTATATCCTCTTCTTGTTCATTTTCTTCTTCCTCTTCACAATCTATGTAAAATAATTTCTTCTTAGCACACTTATGAACTTTAGTGTATTTTCTATCACAACTGTAGCAAAGCCCTTTTGCTCTTTTTTCTTCCAATTTTTGTGGTGTCAACCTTGTGGGTTGTGGAAATCTAGGAGTAGCAACACTTCCATATTTATAGAAGTGAGTGGTAGGCTTCCTTCTCGCCATAATTTTACATTCAATTTTTCTTGCCAACCTAAATGCCTTCTCCAATGAATTAGGTTCCAAAACGCGAACTTCATGTTGGATATTATCCTTTAAAGTACCTATGAAGAGATCAATCCTGTGTTCCTCTAAAATATCAGTTGCCCTTATATTCAATTTTTGGAAGTCCTCAATGTGCTCCCCCAACAATTTTGCTTGAGATTTATCAATTGGCTAAAGAAAGTGTTGCTCTTTGTATCCTCATAATGTGCTATCATTTCCTCCGTAAAAATTGACCAAGTGACAATTTTTTTACGGGAGCAAAGCCATCGATACCATACAAATGTATTTTGTTCTAAATGTAAAGTTGCAATGCATAAATTTTTTGTGTTTTTCATTGCTATTGAGATCAAAATATTGCTCCATCTATAGATCCATGTTAATAAGATCCTTCCATCAAAATTCCTCATATCCATTTTTGGAATATGGTGGTTCTTCCCTCCAACATTAGAGTTTATGAAATCACGATTAACATTTATTTTTTTCTCATCATGAGTTTCCTCTACTATCTTTTCACCATTAGTAAAAATTTATTGTATCAACTTTGTCAAACCTTCCATGTCTGTTTTTAGATCATTGTTCACGTTTTCCATCTTATCTTCCATGTCATCCATCTTAGATTCCATGCCAGTGTCCATGCCATCCATATTATCTTCTATTCCATGCTTCAAACCATCCATGCCTTTCTTCAAACCATCCATCTTAGTTTCCACGCCTTTCTTCAAAAATTCCATGTCATTTTTTGTTGCTCTTTGCTAGAGTGAAATTTTATGCACTTGATCTTGTAATTTTGATATGTTATGTTGCCATTCTTCGATTTCATGAGTCATAGTAGTGCCTTATAAAGGCTTACTGGGTGTTGAATTATTTTTAGGGGCCATTTGAGAATCCAATACTGGTATCTATTCTATAATATTCCCTTCGAATCAATTCAACTTGATTCTTCAAACAAGACTTATGAAATTCAGAAGAAAACAAAATACACACCTTTTACTTTCTTTTGAGGGGCTCTAAATTGAAATTGACTTATCTATATACTTGCAAATCCTAAATATATGAAATTTGGCCCTGTAGTAGTCCTCTGAAGATTATTTCAAATGCCACAGGTCTGAATTTATTTGAATTCTTCAAGTCAAAGTTATGTCCAATCTCCCACAATGACCTAATTATGGACTAGTTCAGTAGAGTGAACTTTTCCGACTTGCCACGTGTCACTGTTTGCTCCTTTTGTCTCTATAATTTATAGACAGGAAATTATAGTTTTTGTAATTCCAGTCAATTTTTACGAAATTCCTATCCGATGCTCAGAGTGAGAGTTATGAAGCTTTTCCCACAATAACCTCTTTGAGATGAAATTTGGGAGCCTAAAAAAGTCCTATCTTCCATATATAATATATATAAAAATATTGCGAAACAAGATCTGAAGTTTTGCGACGATGTTCCTCAGGATTTCCACTTTTCGCTCTAAAATTTTCAGCTTCTAAACCTTCGTAGAAAAAGAGTTATAGCAAAAATTTTGTGATGACCGGTTTAAGTGAAATGCGGGAGCCTGCAAAAAGAACTAACTTCCACAAATCATATCTCCGAAAATATTGTGAACTAAGCTCTGAAATTTTGCGAAGATGTTATTCAGGATTTCGGCTTCACACTATAAACATTTTAGCTTCTGAACCTTCGTAGAAAACTATTTATATAATGAAAATGCCACGATGACCTGTTTGGACCAGCGAAACCCTAGAATCCAAAGCTATGATACCAAATCTTGTGAAACCAGCTCCAAAGATAGAAGAAAAGAGATATAAATGCCTTAGAAATAAGCCACTTCGAGGGGGAAACCTCCAATACATTACATGAATGAAGAATTATGGGATGATACAAATTACAAAACCTCCTTTCTATATATAGGAGTCCATGGGGCCACAATGTAATCCTAGTGGGACCACAATGTAATCCTAGCCGACCTAACAATAATAATTTAAGGGCATGATAATAACAATATGGGGGTTACAGGGGTGCAATAATAACAATAAGGGGGTTACAATAACAACAATAAGGGACTATACTAGTAATATAGGGACCTAACAAAAGATCTCATTCACGCGGTTGAAATTAGAAGGCCATGCACTAAATCAAAGGGAGAGCCACATTAAAAAAATGAGGTTGTGATGTAGCCTAAGCGACATCTATACCCACAATTGAAATTTCTATATAATTCAAAATTATGTCCCAGATCATAATATTTATATCATGATAAAGACCTTTTCAAATCAAAAGTTTAATGCCATTTCAACACTTAAGCAGAGCCTTTTTAATTCATCTAGCCTTACTTCTATAAAAAATCACTTTTCAAAAGTTTATCTCTTTAATGGAATATTTAATCGGAAGCCTATTCACTAACCCGACCATAAAAATTTGATTAACAGCATATCACAAGGTTTATTCACCCGTGCTAACAACAGTACCATAGCTTTCGACTTTGGATAGAAACCAAATCTCTGCTTATACACTTAACTTGCATTAACATATCACATTACAACCTTTGTGAATTTTCATTTAACCCAACCATTACAAATGACATGAAACCTTATGACTTACCATTCCACCAATTCTATTCCTTTACACGAATGTTGATACTGACTCAACGCTTCCATCTCAACTGTCGATCTTCACCTCCAAATCAACACTTATTATTATATCGTGTTCGAAATACCCGACACTTAACAATTCGAAGGCATGTGAGAAAAATTGTTTTCTCCATGATGTGTGTCACCTCCACGTTTTATTGCACAGTCTCAATTTTTTGCTGCTTACCATTTCCAAATCAGGCAAAATCTACTTACCACCCTTTAAAGACCACTTCTTCATTCGGTTGACACGTGGCTTAATCTAAACCGACCTCTTTTTTTATGTTCTATTCTATGAAATTTAATTTATGTCATTTGTCTTTTGTCGTTCTTATCCATAACTTCGGTTGTTCAATTGTATTTACTCAACCCAATCTCTGCAACGTTTATGCACACTGTTCCACTTTTATTCATCTCACCGGCACATTTTGTTATACACCATTACTATAATTTATAAATCCATTTCTCAATATTCAATACATAACTCGGAAATCGAATAATCTATTTATTCTTCTCTTCTCGATTCTCCTGCATATATAAATATAATGCAAACCCTCTGATTCACACACAAATCATAATTCAATCAATCAATGCATACTCACACAATTTGGAATCGAATTTTTCTGTATATATATATATATATATAGATATATATATATATATATAAAACTAAACAATTACAAAATATTTCTTCTCTTTGGCATGATATTCTAATCAGTGACCTTTTCATCTACTCTCTGGTCTATAGGCTCACAATCCAAACCTCTTATCTAAGAATGTTCCTCTTTTTCTACTATAAATTTTGAATTCTGTATCTAACTCTATATAATCTCTTCCTAATGTCTTGAAGCTTAATTTTATACAAAAGGTTATGTAAAAAATTATGGTTTCAGATCCTCTATATTTTCAACAGAGTCCTTAATATCCTCTAAGTAATTTTTTTACTCAATTAGTCCCTAAGGATCCTCTCTAATCCACAAAATCATGAAACCAATTCCTAATCTAAGATTTACAAGTAATTCCAAATCTCTCAATCTCTCAACTATCCTAATTCTCTCATTTTCTCCAACATTCGAGAACATTTACAATATGCCTCATAATATCTAATTAATTCTTATTCTAGATATCTCTCATTAAAATCACTCAAAACATTAATAATTACGTTAATTTAGTAAATAGGAAACCAACTTCCCTGAGAACGCAAGACCCCCTATGTCTATTAAAATACAATGAAATTTCTGAGCCAGATGCTTCCGCATCAGACTCCTAAGGTTGAAAACATTCATGATCTCCAGATCATGTGTTCCCATATTTTGATAGAAACCTCCAGGGTCCCAGACATTAGTTTGTAGTTGTTCAAATGCTCCGCTCCTTTGTTTTTGTTGTATGTATGTTTTCTTCTGTTTTATCTTCCTCTCCTTGTCAATCAGTTTCAAATTCTAATTGATCACTTTTTCTATTTTCAATCTTCTCCATCTAGATTGTTTCATCATTAATTGCCATAATTCTTCAATCTCCATCTCCAGCACATCCTTGGACCAATAGATACTTTTCTATTTGTGGATATCTATTTCTCTTTGTTTCAATTTGTTTTTGTTGTCCACTAACTCTCATATCTTCACATTCTACATTTCTTCAAGCTCTTTTATTTCTAAATATTGAAATTGAGATTTCTCTTCCTCTTCCATGGTTAACCTTTTCTGCATCGAATCCTAATTCTCCAGCATAATTTCCAACAATATAATATCTTTGTTTCATGGATTAAGAACTTCCACTAAATTATATTTTTCCTTATTTACTTGGCTATTCTTTTGCACCAAATATTCTCCATCATATGCAACAAAAATTACACACACAAAACAATTATTAAAATTGAAAACATAAGGCCTTAGTGCCTCTTCTTCCTTTGGAAACATTTGAATTTGTTGCTCTAAAATTTCAACCTCTATCAGCACATCAGTATGTTGATTCAACCTCTCTAAAGAATTATCTAAAGGACTCTTGAGACTATCAACAAGTCTCTCTTCCACACGATATGTTTCAATGATGTCTCTCTATTATTGTCCATTGTAGTGAACTCCTTCCTTTTCCATTTCACTATCATATTCTGAGTTTTCCAACAAATAGTCTAGCAATTCAATTTATTATTTAGATTCATAAGTAGTTCATCATCACTTACAATCCTTGAATTTATACACAAATTGTCAATTTGAAAATTACAAGGCTCAACAGTCTCAACTGTTACTTTACATATCATCTCTTCAGACTGGATTTCATCTCCTCTTCCACAAGGAATTGTTCTTGTTTTGTAATAGCTTCAAATATCAATTCATTACTAAGTTCTTTCTGTTGTAATAAATCACTGCTTTTCTCATTTAAGATACATTCTCCATCATTCTTTATTTCAGAGTATTTATCTTCTGAAATATACTCTTCCATACTTTTGACAACTTCAAAATATTTCTCATGCTCTGCAAAACATGTAATCACATCAAAATTTCAATTATAAATCTTCCGGGAAATCACATACATAATTGGTTCTAAAAATTACCTATGTGATTTCCTGGAAGTTTTATAATTGAAATTTTATGGATCACAGAAGCCTGCACTCACATCAAAATTATTATATTAAAAAATTCAAGGCTTTATATCTTCCTACTTATCCAAAATTTCCCAACAATTCAGGAAATCATCGATAATTCCTTTTTAAGCAAGGTAAACTTCTTGTTGCCTTGAATTCTCACAATAATTCATAAGATCTTTCACAGATCTCCAGTTTTCATCTTCACCCATAACTTCATCCTGTTCTGCTTCAAAAATGGAAAATTCAATTTTCAACTCAGCTTCTTTGAGTTCCTTATATCTCAATTGAACATTCAGTATCTACTCAAGCTTTCTAAGATCTTCTGCTAACTTCATTTTCACCTGTTGATTCCTCTTCTCTTGTAGTCTTTGCCACTTCACTTTCTTCCTCATGGTCCAACCATGTCTCTGGTATTCCTTATTTCTTTGCAACAAATCCATCAATAACTCAAGATGAACTGCTATCTCAGACTTCTCCCTCTCATATTCTTCATCAGTCAACTGCTTCCATGTGCCATTTGCCTTGGCATATTCCTTCTCCTTTCTTTTGTTGTGGTCTTCTTCAGAACCTCTTCTATCTTAGCTATGACTATCAGTAGTCATCTTTGTCTCTATCTTCATGAGTTCCTCACTCACTATGAGCTGTAATAAAGCCTCTGCAATAGCAAGTCCTCCTTGCTGTCACTTACCTCACCAAGCTCTCTTCTTTGAACATGGTCTTTTGGCAAGCACTGTTTCTCTATCCTTTGGAACCTCTTGAGAATTCCTCTATGCTCCTTCTAGGCTTCAACTCATCTGCACTTTAGAGAGCACAATTGTCCCCTTTATCCAAACTCTGTTGGAATTATTCAAGGTTCTACCAAAATCTTCTTTCACTTAGAAAATCTTACTAGATTCATTGACCTTATTTTGTTGAGATAATTCCTCGTTGTATGCAACTTGAATTGTGCAACACAACCCCCAACCAGGTTATAATAAAAACATACCATCTCACCTTCAGGATATCTGCATGATCTTGTTCCACCATTCATCTATACTTTGAATGGACTATTCTCTGTTTATTTGACTCTACAAATTCTTGCAATATTCTACTACACTTCATCTCTATGTGCATGATGTTTGTCATATTTAAAATTTTCTCTCTTCCTTCTTATCACCATTATACCTATATACACACGTTCAAAACATAACTCTGTTCTAAATTCTTCTCAAATAATTTCACTCACATAATCTCCTTGTTCTACTCTGATACCAAAATGATGTATCATAAGCCATATCTATACCCATAGTTGACATTTCTATATATGTCAAAATTATGTCCGAGATCATAATATTTATATCATGATAAAAACCCTTTCAAATCAAAATTTTAATACCCTTTTAACACTTAAGAGAAATCATTTTTAATTCATATAGCCTTACTTCTATAAAAACCAAATTTTCCAAAGTTTAACTCTTTAATGGAATATTTAATCGAAGGCCTATTCACTAACCTGACCATAAAAATTTGATTAACAACATATCACAAGGTTTATTCACCCATGCTAACAATAGTACCATAGCTTTTGACTTTGGAGAAAAACCAAATCTCCACTTATACACTTAAATCGCATTAAAATATCACATCACAACCTTTGTGAAGTTTCATTTAATCCAACCATTACAGATGACATGAAACTTTATGACTTACCATTCCACCAATTCTATTCCTTTACATGGATGTTGATGCTAACTCAACGCTTCCATCTCTACCATCAATCTTCACCTCCAAACCAACGATCATTATTATCATGTTCCAAATACCCGACACTTAATAATTCGAAGGCACCCGAGAATTTTTGTTTTCTCCGTGCTATGTGTTATCTCCACGTTTTATCGTGCAGTCTCAATTTTTTTCTTCTTACCATTTCCAAATCACGCGAAAACTACTTACTATCCTTCAAAGACCACTCCGTCATTCGGTGGACAGGTGGCTTAATCTCAACCAACCTTTTTTTTTGCTATTCTATTCTACGCGATTTAATCTATGTCATTTGTATTCTATCATTCTTATCCATAAATTTAGCGGTTCAATTTGATTTACTCATCCCAATCTCCATAATTTTTTTGCATGATGTTCCACTACTATTCTTCTCACCGACACACTTTGTTATACAAAATTACTATAATTAAGAAATCCATTTCTCTGTATTCAATACATAACTTAGAAATAGAATACTCTATTTATTCTTCTCTTATTTGTTATCCTGCATATATAAATATAATGCAAACCCTCTGATTCACACACAAATCATAATTCAATCAATCAATGCATACTCACACAATTCAGAATCGAATTTCTTCGTATATATATAACCAAATAATCAAAAAATATTTCTTCTCTCTGGCATGATATTCTAATCAGTGACCTTTTCATATACTCTATGGCCCGTAGGCTCACAATCCAAAGCTCTTATCTAAGAATGTTCCTCTTTTTCTACTCTAAATTCTGAATTTTGTATCTAACTCTATCTGACCTCTTCCTAATGTCTTGAAGCTTAATTTTATATAAAAGGTTCTGTAAAAAATTAAGGTTTCATATCCTCTATATTTTCAACAAAATCTTGAATATCCTCTAAGTACTTTTTAAACTCAACTAATCCCTAAAGATCCTCTCTAATCCATAAAATCATGAAACCAATTCCTAATCTTAGATTTACAATTATTTCCAAAGCTCTGAATCTCTCAACTATCCTAATTCTCTCATGTTCTCGAACATTCGAGAAAATTTACAATATGGCTCATAATATCTAATTAATTCTAGTTATAGATATCTCTCATTAAAATCACTCAAAACAGTAATAATTACACTAATTTAATAAATAGGAAACCAACTTCCTGGAGAACAGAAGACCCCCTATGTTTATTAAAATACAATGAAATTTCTGAGTCGGATGCTCCTGCATCAAGTTGGAGGGAGAACCTATAGTGAATTATTGGGAGGATTTCAAAACCCTCATTAAGTCACAGTTTTATCCTATTGGTTACATGGACAGTTAGTGGATACAATGGCATTTCTTCAGGAAAAAACTGGGTGAAAGCATGTAGGAGTACACCACGAAATTAAGAAATATGGCCATAATGTTGGGTATCTCTATAAGAATCCATATTTAATCATAAAGTATTTGGGGGTTCCACACCTCCATATGTGTGAGTAAGTGTTTCTATTCAAGCCCAAATTGATGGATGAGGCTTTTGTATAGGCATAGTACCCATAGAACATATGTGTGAAGAGACAACAATCAAGTGGATCAAAAAAGGAGAAACACAAGGCTTCTAAGGAGAGAAATAAGAACAAAACTGGAAGAAATGATAAAAGTATGACAACCATAACACACCAGTGAAAATATACTAGCAACCACTATAACATCGATGGCGATACAGAGAAAAAGGTTTAGAATTTGCATCCAAAGCTAAACCCAAAGAATAATAAGAAGAAAATAATGGCCACTGATTTGAGTAACCATTTTTAAATTAGCTCGGACATGAATGAGAAGATATTTTGTACATCAGTCCATAAGAAGGTGAATATGAGTATCCTTTAGCAGCAGGAGAGAAAGGAAATGACCAAAACTTTTCATCTAAAGATATAGGTCTAGAAGTCAAAGATTGATTCTCTATTTGACTTAATATCGCAGGAAAATATCATTGCATTATTTGGTGCTGGACTTTAGTGATCATTGAAACCCATATCCAATCAGATGGGTATATAAGGATGCACAGTTGAAGGTTAGAAAACAATGCAAAATTAGATTTCCTATGAGTGTTGACTTTATAGATGAATTAGATCTATATGTGGTTCCCTTGATGTATGTGGAGTCATGTTTGGGATTCCATATATGTACTTGTGTGATGCAATATTCATGAGGAGATCCAACCAATACTGGCTCATCAAAGATGGAAATTTTTTCATCACCAATGTGCACAAAGGCAAGTGCAAAATCTCACTAGTAAGTGCCAACCAAGACAAAAAAATGGTTAGCTCCAAAAAGAAGTATGTTTTATTTTTTAAGGATAAATTAATTCTATAGATGAGTCAATAAGAGGCAAGGCATCCCTGGAAGGGTGTACTAAGAAACAAAAAGAAAAATTGGAGGAGTTCTTACTAGCATACAATGACGTGTTCCGCGAGCGTAAAGGCTTACCGCCTAAAAGAAGTGGAACAGAAGATCCAACTGTTTCTAGACTCCCCATTTCTGAATATTGGGTTGTACAAGAAGGTTGTTATAGAAGCAAGTCAGGTGAAGAAATAGTTGCAGCAGCTGCTAGAACAAGGTGCCATTCGACCATGTACATTTTCATGTGGGTCACCCATCATCATTGCACTGAAGAAGGATGGGACCTGGAGGATGTGTATATATTACAAGGTGTTGAACAATATCACGCTCAAGAATAGATGTCCCATGCCCAACATAGATGATATGTTGGATCAATTGCAGCAATCAAATTACTTCACCAAGCTAGACTTGAAGTACGGATATCATTAGGTTCAATTCAAAGAATAATATACCTAGAAGACCACCTTCAAAACTAGGAAATGTTTAATGAATGATATACTACGCCCTTTTATAGATTCATTTTTTATTATCTATTTGGGTGATATACTGGTATATAGTCTGACCTGGGAAGAGTATATTTCACATATGCCGCAAGTTCTAGAAACATTGAAGAAGCAACAACTGATTGAAAATATAAAGAAGTGAGTTTATCTGGCAGCCTTTGGTGTATCTGGGGTATGTGATCGGTGGAGGAGAGTTGAAGATATATCCTTCCAAGATGGAGGCCAACATGAAATTTTCAGTGCCTACTAATTTTTGTGAGGTTAGAAGTTTCATTGGGGAAGCATAATACCTGAGGAAATTTATAGCATCATTTTATGCATTAGCAACACTGCTCCATGCCATAATAACAAGTGGCAAGAGTTTCTAGTGGGGAAAAGGTCAATAGATGGATTTAAAGGAGTTAAAAGAAGAATATCATTCAGGCACCAGCTCTGGCATTACCAAATTTGTAGTGATATTTTGAAGTGGATACATATGCGAGTGGGTATATTCTGGGAATTATATTGATCCATGGAGGAAGCACTGTATGATACCATTCTGAAGATTTTCATGGGGCGGTTCTTAAATACCCTAACTATGACAAGGAGCTCTATGCCATAGTGAAATATCTGAAGAAGTGGAAGCACTATATGATGGGAAAGGAGACAATAATCCACATAGATCACTAGCCATTACGGTACTTACAAGTCCATAGTAAGCTACAACAGGACAACAATTACGAGTGAATGGCAATTTTAAAGAAATTTCATTTGGTGATCAAGTATAACAAAGGGAAGCACAAACAAGTTTGTTGATATGCTCTCAAGGTCACCCACATAAAATATTACAACTTTAGGGACTCTTATGCACATGGATCCATTTAACTATGATTCATACAAGGAGGCATATTTAGAGGATGAGGACTTCCAGGACGTGTATGAGAAGTTGCAGAGTTAGATTCATGTGGATGATGGTGACAACATCGTTGAATACCATCTCCAAGATAGGTTACTATATAGGTTGGATAAGTTATGTGTTCATAAAGGTGAAATATTGCAGTTTATTAGAGAGGCTCACACCTCCAAGGTAGCAAGGTAGTTTGGTGTAGGGAGACCATGGCTAACTTGTAGACATATGTGTATTTTCCCAAGATGGAAGAGAAGGTAGTTTTGTTCAGAAGAGCATGCATACGTTTTTGTACCAACAAGCCTAGTAGCAGGAAACATGGTTTATATCATCCCTTACATGTACCCACTCATCCTTGGGAAATAATTTCCATGGAATTGTGGGAGGTTTACCATCAACCAGGAAAGGACATGACTATCTGTTCTTTGTAGTTGATAGGTTCAACAAGATGTTTGTTTTGATGCCCTATAAAAATACCATTAGTGGGAAAGAAGAATCAAATTTGTTCTTTAGACACGTCTGGGTGCACTTTGGGATTCAAAGGTACCTCATTCCAAATTGGTATACAATATTTCTCAGTGCATTCTAGACCTCATTATGGGAGAAGATGGATACGAAGTTGAAGAGATCTGCAACATTCCATCCACAGACATATGGGTAGATAGAAGTAATCAACTAGACTTTGGTGCAACTTCTAAGGGTATACAACTAGAAGCATATGAAGCCCTGGGATGAAAATATGGTATATATACAACATTCCTACAACATATCAATCCACACTTCTAAAGGAAAGTCACAATTTGAAACTTGATTTGGATATTCTCAGCCTTCACCATTGGACATTGCCTATGGAAATCAACGAGGAGAAAGGGAATATATTAGAGGAGACACTTTGAGGGCTGAAAAAATTTATAGCGATGATAAGGAAAATCCATCTACATGTAAAATAAACACTGCAAAAGTTACTGGAGAAGCATGAGGACAAGAATGATCAACATAGAATAGAGAAATTGTTCAAGGTGGGAGATAAAGTATGGATACAATTGAACAAGGAGAGGTTATAGGGGCCTGGTAAGAAAATAAAGGATCTGAGGTATCATCCCTTTGAGATACTAAAAAAGGTGGGTGATAATTCTAATTGACTCATTTTACCACCATATATGTACATTTTCTCAGTTGTGAATGTAGATCAGGAAATATGTGAGCGTTCCATGCTAGATAAGGAAGAGGAACAGATCTTACCTTCAGTGGAGGATTTGACACCAGATTATTAGGCATAGTTGACATAAGATACAGTTTTGCAGAAGTGGTCCAAAACTACAAGACATGGGAAATGTTACCTTTGGAATATTGGGTTGAAGGAACAGCTTGCAGTCAAAGCTAAATGGTACACCAAAGAGAAGGTGGAGGAAAATTTTCCTCACCTCATTTAGTAGAATATTTTGGAGAGGAAAATCCTCCCAAAATGGGTAGGATTGATCTGGATCGAATCATTACATTGTGTGTGATCCATCTGGATGCATTTGGAGTGGAAAATGTGGAGGAATAAACTCACAGGGAAATTTTTACCGGAGAGACCCAGTTTCACGAAATGGGGTTTGAAACCTTCCATGAGTGTTTTGAGGCATCATATGATGTTTTTGGTGGGTAAAAATTTACTGCCTTAGAGTTTCAAAATTTCATGCTATTATACACACAAACAAATTTCAAACAATGTAAGAAGTACGTCGATTGAAGTTCATATGGAAAATTTATGCCACTTAGAAGTTGACCTTCCTTTCTTCACAATTATAATTTCGGAGGATGTCGGGTCAGCCCCCATTATTTATGGAAAAGGGGATAGCCACATGGTTTTTATGTAAAATAATATAGAATATTCTATATTGTAGCTCTAGTTATGAGTTGATGTAGTCAAATCTAACCACTAGCAGTCTATCGGGTTGTGTTGTAAATGGGCCACCATGAGGAAGAGGCATTCAATTCATTCCAGATAATTTTGTTTCATAGTTGAGAAAATATTTCCAATAGAAATAGGAGGTAGATAAAAAAGAGAGGATTTGTTCACTGTAGCAGCCCATGGGCCAAAAGACATACTTCTTTGTACTTGCAGTCATATTTCCACACAGAGAAAGAGAGTGAAGTGACCTCACCTTCCTGTTGAGTTTTTCTCCCGAAATGGTTTCCCAAAGCATTTTTTGTGTCTTATGTGTGTGTGAGAGAGCTTATTATATGATTCTCTGTTTTTATTCATACTTTCCATTTGGAGGAATTCACTAATTTTAGTTAGATCAATAGATCTTAAAGTTTAATAAAACTGTAATAGCGTAGAATTTTATATTTCTAATATAGTGTTATAAAATATATTATGAATAACTGGCGAGTGGAATATCCATTATATTTTACAGATCATATTGGTATTAGAGTAGGTTTATTTTTATATTTTTTATAGTTTTCCAGGGATCTAGGTCAGTGGGGTAAAAAATCATAAACCACTAATCATGGCTGAAGAATTTGTAAATGAGCATCATGATCATACAAATGTGTAGTTATCATGACTTGAACAATAAGTCGTAGACATAAATCAAAATATAAACCTCTTCAAGCCACCCTAAGTAATAATCTTGGGATATTTGGAGAATACGGGGGTTCAAATGTAGAGGAAAAATAAGAAGGGGGATGAGGATATTGGGAAGACACGGAGAAGGAGTTGAAGAAATGACCCAGAAAAGATCAACCGGTTTGAGTGTCATGAATCCGCCCCTATTTAAAATGGAATAAAAATTCTACATCAAACCATACCAAGATGATATCGAAACTCTGAATATGAACCAATATTTCCACCAACTAGAAGTTTATTTCAATGCCCATATGAGACCGAGGAAGGGAAAAAATCTCATTTGTGTGACTGAAATTAGAATACCATGCACTAACATGCTAGGAGATCCACAAAGAAACCTTGAGGTTGGAAGGAGAAGCTCTAGTGAATAATTTTTAGGATTTGAAAACCCTCATTAAGTCACATTTTTATCCTGTTAGGTACGTGGACGACATCTAGTGTAATTAATTCAGGAAAAATTCAGGCCAAAGCTTGCACGAGTAGACCAAAAAATTTAGGATGATGGATATAATGTTGGGTATTTCTCCAGAGAACCCAAATGTGCTCCTCAAGTATTTTGGGGGTCTTCACCACCATCTTCAAGAGAATGCGATGCTATTCAATCCCAAATTGATGGATGAGGCTTGTGTACAGGCACAGTATCTACACAACATAGGCCTGAAGAGAGAGAAATAAAGTGGGTCGAAGCAGAAGGAGAAACATGATGCTTCAAAAGAGTGAAAGAAGAAGAAAAATGGGGAAAAGATAAAAATATGACAACCACAACACACCAGTGCAAATATCTCAGCAACCACTATAATATTGATGGCCATATAGAGAATAAGTGTTGGAAGTTGCATCCACAGCTAAACCCAAAGAAGAAGAAGAAATATATTAAAAATTAGAATATCATGGCCAATGACTCAAGAAACCAAGTTTAAAGTAGCTCGAACATAGATGAGAATATCGTATGTACATAATTACAGAAGGAGGTGAATCTAAGTAGCATTCAACAATAGGAAGAGAAATAAATTACCAAACTGTTCCATGTAAAGGTACATGTTAAGAAGAAAAAAATTAATGCTCTATTTTACTCAGGATCGTAGGGTAATCTCATTGCAACAAATCTGGTCAAAATGTTCAGGTTGTAAGCTCGTGATCATCCAAACCTTCATTCACTAGGATGGGTAAATAAGGATGCAGAGCTAAAAGTAATAAAACATTGTAAATTATATTTGATATTGATGTTTATTTTATTGATTAAATAGATGTAGATGTGGTTCAGTTTGATTTATTTGGAGTCATGTGTGGGAATCCATACATGTACATGGGTGATACAATATTCATGATGAGATCCAAATAGTATCAGCTCATCAAGGATGGAAAATCATTCATCATCAATGAATACAAAGGAAAGTCGAAAATATCACTTGTAAGTTCTAACAAAGAAAAGAAATTTCTCACTTCCAAAAAGAAGTTATTTTTATTGTTTTTAAGAGAAATTAAATCTATAGAGCAGTCAATAAGAGGAAATACATCCCTAAAAGGGTGTACTAAGAAACAAAAGCAACAATTGGAAGAGTTGTTACAAGAATATAGGGATGTTTTCGAAGAGCCTAAAGGGTTACCACCTAAGAGATAAGTGGAGTGTGAGGTATAAATACAACCATACTTGCCATTGTTGAATATTGGGATGTATAGGTGGTCTGTTCCAGAAACAAGTGAGTTGAAGAAGCACTTGCAACCGCAACTGGAACAAGGTGCTATTCGACTAATTAATCACCATGTGGTTCACCCATCATCATTGTGTCGAAGAAGGGTGGGAATTGGTAGATGTATATAGATTACATGGAATTGAACAATATCTCGCTCAAGAATAGATACCCCATGCCTAGGATAGATGATCTATTGGATCAATTGTAACAAGAAAAGTAATTCTCTAAGCTCGAATTGAAGTCTGTGTATCATCAAGTTCAAGTCAAAGAAAAATATACTTGGAATACCCCCTTCAAAACAAGAAAATGTTTCTATGAGTGGTTACTCATTCCATTTGGCCTATGTAATGCACCAACTACATTTATTAGACTAATGACTTATATATTGTGCCCTTTTATAGATTCATTTGTTATTATATAGTTGGATGATATACTGGTATATAGTGCTTCATGGGAGGAGCATATTTCACATTTGATGCAAGTGTTGGAAACATTGAAGAAGCGCCAACTACTAGAAAATCTCAAGAAGTGTGAGTTTGTGCAACATTCTTTGGTGTATCTGGGGTATGTGATTGGTGAAGGATAACTAGAGATAGTTCCTACCATCACAGAGGCCATCATGAAATTGCTAGTGCCTACTAATGTTTCCGGGGCTAGGAGTTTCATTGGGGTAGCACAGAACTTGGGGAAATTCATAGCCTCATTTTTAGTTGTAGTAGCACTGCCTAAATCCATAACATCAAGTGGAAATACTTTCCAGTGGGGAAAAGGTTAGTATAGGGTTTTTGAGGAGCTAAATGAGAAGAATAGTCAAGCACCAGTTCTAGCATCACCAAACTATTTTGTAAATCAACAACCCCATTATTTTAAGTAATAGTTACCTTAGCAAATAATGGGGACCCTTTTAATTTTTTTAGTTAAAGAAAATAAACCCTTATATTATCTATTTTGATATGAATAGGGATCAAAAGGGGATGAAAACTTTAAAAATTTGGCATTTTGAATAAGCGGAGATAAATTGCCTCATCACAATCGCAAAATCATTGTAAAATGTATATAATTAAAAAATAATTACTTGAAACATTTTTGCGATCCCATGAATATAATCAAAACATTTTTATATATGAAAAATTCATATTTATAAGTAAATCCTATATAGAATACCCATGGTACCTACTTATGCCACATAAGCTATCGCATTTCACACAACGAATTTTCCGCGATAGTCTTATTTTTTACCGCTCATATTCCCTGAAGCGATAAAGCATATCACATCGTAGTATCACAAATATTAATCGTTCTATATGTTACCGATCACATTTTTTGATGCGATAAATCATATCGCACATCGCACATCACACATCGCACTTTTGTTAACTAAAACATGTTGCATACTATCAACTTTCGTCGATATTGCGATTGCGATGTCGCTATTGATACAAAATATAAGCTCATCAATATTTAATGAAGATATTCGAAATGAGTCGTGAAGTAATGTGATATATGTGATTTTAATAGAGAAATGTTTATATAGGCATGATAACCCATATCAGTTATCAATGTCATAAATTGATGATTTTCTCACCCATAACGCCATAATCATTTTCTTGCAATGAGCATTCAATTCATATTCCATCAGCATGCGAAGTATGATCCATTTAAAAAAATTCTATTACTATGGTATCTATGCATTTTGTAAAACTAAAAAATTCCATCTTTCCACTTATTCTTTCTTACTTATTTAGAGGTAAGTTTTATTAAGCAAAGTTCTTCGGAAATATCTAACACTTTGAAGAAACCAAAGAAGAATATGTCTCCTCTCAACCCTGTGCCTACTACCTCTGAGAGAACATAGATGTTGCCCCTATTTATAGATACAACTTGTTGACTTGAAAGTATATCCTCTTTATGGGAATATATGTATAAGTTGTTTGAAGACGAAAGGCCTTGCAAAATCCAAAGAAAGTAAACTGTTGATTCCCCAAATTCTTCTAAAGATACAATTGGAGGCGTAGCTAATTCTTTTCTTCACTGAATTGAAAGACGACCCAATATATTACCATATACTGATATGGTAAGGTGGATTATCGAAAATATTAACATTTGGGATAGGACATTCCTTACCAGTAGAGGAACAATTATTAGTTCCTTTAAAGCGGAAGACCCGTGGCAAATGTACCATATTCCAAACCCTGACAGGATTTATGATAAGGAATTCCTTGCACAGCTTGCTAAGGAAAATGAACTCAAATTGACACCAATAAAGTAGTGGAGAATGAATCCTAACAAAGAGAAGAACGATGAAAAGGGTATGTTTTCTGTTGAATCTATTGTGAGTCCCTATTTCTATATCTCTACTATGATGTCTAGACTTTTTGGTCAGTTGGACACAAATATTTTTTCAGTAAAATGGGTTCCCCTTATGAAATCAATGGTATATGCTTATGTTATGGATTGGGGAAATATTATGTCAAATAATATTTCCACCCATATTTTAGAATATAGAAAGAACCATTATATCTCTTATAAAATATTTCCTCCATTTTATATGAGCAACTATATTATGGATGTTGTATGTTTTACCTCATATTTTCCAGCCATGGGCTGGAAATGGACTACGCAAGATCTTGTTTCCATTCATGTATTTCACAGTATTATGTGGGAATCCAAATATGAAAATAATTTTTACAAAATCTGTCATGGACTTATACTACCCATTTTTTAGGTTGTTTTAATGAGAAAGCCCTCAGACTTTCGAAATAGATCCAAGCCGAATTTTATTCTGTAGGAAAATGGTTTGGTGAAGAATCATTCACCTATGTGTGAGTATTTTGGAACCTAGCTCAACCATATCTCTTACACCTATATGTTCCTGACAAATTTCTCAGAGGAGAAGTTGCATATCAAACTATTGGAAATGGCCTGACCAAATTTTTGAAAGAGGGCAAGAAATCATTATGGCCTTCTTTTCCAATTAGTTTCAGTGTTTATGAACTATAAAACTACAAATATGCTATAGTGGAGATTGGTCAAATTGAATGTTTGAAATTATTTACAATTTTAAACAGGTAGTATGATCCGCTTAAAGTAGCCAATCATTTCACTACACAAGTGAAAATCAGAACCTTTGTGCATGAAGATGATGATTTTAATGACTTATTTGAGTTTGTCAACAACTATGCTCTAGTTAAAAAGTTGGCAAATTTATGCCTCCAACCATAAAAACTATTAAAATTTTCAGCAATTCAGAAATAAGAGACTGGAAACAATTCCACTAAACATTAGCAGAATTTTGAGGTCTAAAATGGGCCTCCTAAGGAAATTATAAAATAATAGTGGAAAAAATCAAATAAGATTTGATGACATCATCAAATTTTAAAGGGAAAAATGAAAAAACTACTTTTTCAACTCATCTTTTCAACTTATCTCCCAAATTTTTTACTCAAATTTCGAGCGGGAGTACTCGTTGGATGCAAAATTTAATTCCTCATCCAAGGAGTACTCATGTTGCATACTTTTGATGGGTCCTATTACACGAAAAATGAGAAATACATGAAACACGTGATTGTAATCACATTTTTTTTTTATGTATTTCTCATTTTTCATGTAGCAGGGTCCACCGAAAGTATGCAACATGGGTACTCCTTGGATGAGGAATTAAATTTTGCATCCAACGAGTACTCGCACTCGAAATTTGAGAAAAAAAATTGGGAGATAAGTTTAAAATACGAGTTGAAAAAGTAGTTTTATTATTTTATTATTTTTTAATATTTTTACCCTTTTACTTAAAAAATGGTGAATTATCCCCTGTGGTTGACATCATCATCTTGAATCCTATTGGTTATTATAAAGTGTATTTTTGTTGTACATTTTTCTTAGGAGGCCCATTTTAGACCTCAAAATTCCCCTAATGAATTTTGGATGTTTCTCAAACTATGTCTCAGAAAGAAACTGAATCAAAAATTACGTATACTGAATTCCTTAATACAACAGATTAGGATAAATTAGTTGAAGTTCAAACAATAGATCTGGATTTCCCTAGCAATATAAAGGATGTTTGGAAAAATTTTGACCTCAAACTCCAAGAAGAACAAAGAGCTATTATTATTAACCAACAAAAAACTATACAAAATCCTCCTACTACAAGTGAGGACTAGTTTGATGTTGGGCCCTCTGACAAAGTAGTAAGCACATAAAAAATGGAATAGATCCTGACCTTCTCAACCTCTGAGATCATTCCAAATACTCAATAAATTCCTCCATTAAACACTTTTTATAGTCCTACGCACAAGGCAATTGTTAGTAGGCATAAGAAAATAAGAAGAATAGAGAAATCCCAAACTCTCATTCAAGAAGATATGTCAATGGACATAGTTTGGAAAGACACAGAGTGAAATCCTTCACAGGATCTAACTTACTTATCACAGTTTACAGGAGATTACGCTTCTGCAACCACTGAAAAATAATTAGAGATTCATCAACTAATGAAACAAAATAGTGAAGAGATAATCCAACTTTAATCAAAGTCACAAGAAGAAAAGAAAAGTTTTAGTCAGAAACTACAGGTACATATTGTGCAGCTTCAGGAGAGCCTGCACCAACTGAAAATTAAGCATAAAAGTGAAATTAATTCTAAAGATACTTTAATTGATCAACTACAGCTTACTATTGAGAAAATAAAAGATATCCCAAATATTCATGATTTTAGGAAAGAGGCCTTAGAATAAAAAAATTTATTAGCACAACAACATGTTATATTTTGTGAGAAATTAACAAGCATCCTTGAATTATGTGAATAGAGCAATTCGCTTTTGAATCGCATTGCTTATATTAGGATTAGTTTCGATGACATAGATGATAAGGTATCCCAATTTGTTACTTGGAAAGATTGTTTTTATGGTGAAAAGGCCAACCTGCCCATAATTGAATACCCAAAGAAAGAAATATTGTTCACAGATTTGGATATACTATTAAAGAATGCAGAAAAAAGAAATTTTCAGAGCGATAGACATTTCCACAAAGATTGTGTAAACCGTCAGCCAGAACCTTATAGCAGCAAACATTATTGACATATGTCCTCTTGGTGCATTACCTTTGGTAAAAGATTTAATAAGACAGTGGTAGGAAGTGTCAAAAGTAAAAGAGGAGCATATTATGAAGATTGAAAAGATAGATTCAGAGAAATACTGGAGATACTTAGTGAAGCCTCACAGTCAATGGCTCATGCTTTGTTGTCTTACAGAGACATCCTCATACATGCTACCTCCATTATTTGATGTTACTTTTACTCAAAACATATGCATTAGGCCAGGCCAACCTCAAGAGGTTAAGCCTATCCTTAATATTCTTCAACTAAATGAGCAAATGGACGAAGGAACAACAGGACATTCCTACAAAAAATAACCCTTTTCTTTCTATTTCTATTTTAATTTTACTTACTTTAAACAGAGTTGTTTGAAACCTCCTCATTTTTTATTGTAATGAATATTTTAAGACTTATTAGTTTTATATTTAAACCCCTTCATGTATTTTAATAAGTGGTCCTGAAATTTTTAAAATAAGACTTTACTGATGTTGCACTTTTGTAATCTTAAATTTTTCTGAATAGAAAAGGCTAGACCAAGATTTATTTCTCAGATGAGAAGAGTAAACATATATATGGTACTTTTATCTTATGTGTTTAATTCGAGTTTCAAATGAGGAATAATTATTTGATCTTGTGATGTTTTGTCTTATATATTTGTTTCAATATAGTTTGACATCAATTTGCTTCTGAACATGTTATGTTGTTATCATTTATGTATATATGAAATATATGCATTTTGTAAAAGTTGCGATATAAGCTTCATTAAACTGATTTAATTAATTTTTTAATTAAATCAATTATCTTAAATGTTTTTCATATCTCTAAGTGAATGTATGATCTTTATTTGCATCCACTGAAAGATTATTTTGTAAATCTCACAGAGAAAAGGTTTCATCCCGATATATATAAAATCGGGATGAAACCTTTTCTCTGTGCGATTTACAAAATAATCTTTCAGTGGATGCAAATAAAGATCATACATTCACTTAGAGATATGAAAAACATTTAAGATAATTGATTTAATTAAAAATTTAATTAAATCAATTTAATGAAGCTTATATCGCAAATTTTACAAAATGTATGTATTTCATATATACATAAATGATTATTATGAATAACATGTCTCGTAAGAAAACCATCGAGTCCTCCATTTGTCAAAGGGAGAAAGTAAGATAAAACATCGTAAGATTTAATATATATATATATATATATATATATATATATATATATATATATATATATATATATATTGTTTATTGCAAGCTTGCCTATTTTTCCATCTATAAAGTTCCACTTAGAGATAAAATCATCCATTCACCCAAAGTATATCAAATTGGGAAAATGGTCCCACAAATCCACACGGAGCCACCATTCCAAATGGAGATGGGATGGTTTTTAAGTCCCTCACCAGGTGGTTTTCCCTGATGTTGTTGCATCGATTTTCGAGGCCTCAACATTTTTGGCGCTAGAAAGAGGGAAATCCAACTATGAATGGCCCCAAAGCTTAGTTTAAAAAGTAAAGACCATCACAAGATTCAATCTCCCTCAGAATCCACAACTTCTAGTCCTGTTTCAAAATTTCCTACTCATAAATAAGAAGTTGTTCATTCTCCCTCAAAATTTCCTAGTTCTTCTCATAAAGAAACCTCTTTATAATATAATCTAGAGTCACCAAAAGTATAGACACAGATAAATAAATTGGAAGAAATTTCAATTTCAGCAGAAAAACCTATACTTTCAGAAGCCTTAGAAGGAAGTGTAACTTCGATTTTTGAAGGCACGGGTGTATTAACTCAATCTAAGAGTGAAAAAACTTGGAGTAATCCCTTTTTAATCTCCTCTTGATTTTCATCAAAGGAAAAATCCTATTTATTAAACAAAATCATTAGCTAGCGAGATTCAATTTGTTTCTACCCCTCAAACAACATCAATTATTCTTCCCTCTCTCACATCCTCTCAAATAAATTCTTCATTGGTTAATATCCCTTCTTGTTCTTTTCAGTATACAACTTCTATTTCAAGAAATATTAGCTCCATAATTGTTTCTTATTCATCTTCAAATATTATTGGAACTACTTCTTCTACTTCAAATCCTCTATTAGGACCACCCAATCCTCCCCTTCATATAACGACAAAAAAAACTTGGAAAAATCTTGGAGTTGTTAAACTACCAAGGCCTCTTCATCCTTTACCTATGCATCCTGAATGATGGTTTCCCAAGTATAATCTAGATGATGGATTACCTGTAGAAGAGCATCTCCATAATTTCATGCTTGCCATAAATCTTAATGAAGTTTCACTAGAAGATTGTGTAGTTAGATTATATCCTTATGCTTTTCAAGGATCATTTGGATCACGATATTTCTTACTACCATTAGGAACAATTACTAGTTGGGAAATTTTTAAGAACAATTCCTTACTACAACCCTTATCAATCATCTTTCCAATCTGAAAAAAAATACAAGGAAAAATATTAAAGACTTCAATTCCAGATTTAATAAATTTCTCAACAAAATCCCAACCACATCTACGCCTGGAGTAGATATCCAAATAGAATGGTATATATCCTCTCTTCCTTCTAATATTACTATTTTTGTAGATAGAGCTAATAAGGCTACATTGGTAGAGAAAACTAAAGATTCTCTTTCTGTTGAAAATATAATACTTGCTTTAGAGAAGAAAATTGCTCAATAAGATAGCAAAACTAAGAAAGTTTCATTTAAAGATGAGCCCAAAAAGAAATCATCCAAGGATCCCTACTATCTTTAAGGATTATATAAGGTCCTCAAAACCATGTAAAATGATATTTTTGAGATAAAGAAACAAGTAGCTAAATATTCTTGAGAGAAACCTTTCAGATATTTTAAGAAAAAACAGGCTTAGCAACCTCCAAATGTAATCTCAAATGTTGAATGTGATCAAGAAGAAGATCATGATGAAACGATATCATCTACAGAATAATCTCAAGAAGAAGAGCTATTTGAAGTTCATTGATTATGGGACTTTATCCTTCTAACCTCTGATGATGAAAATTAATATGAGGCACTTTCAGTGAATACTAGAAGTAAAAATACTACTGACCTACCTCAGTCACCTCAAAAGCAAAAAGCTTCAACCTATGTTGTTAAGGATAAAGTAGTTAATAAAAAGACTTGTTCTTCTCAATCAAACCCAAATTCTTCTACTATTCCGTCTACTTATAAAACATTAGTAGTTTCTGAGACTATTGAATACAATATAGTGGAATATACAAAGAAAATTAAAGCAAATATCTCTCTCCATGAGCTGAGAAAATTGAAACAACAACAGAAAAAACTTCTTAAGGAATTGAATGTAGTTCCTGCTACACCCTTTCCCTCTCTTGTAACTTCAAAAGTAGATAAAGGAACACGTAAGCCTCCTAATGATTCACCGAAGAAAATTGATCCAAGTGATGCTATTTTAATAGGTGACAGATGCAATTCACATACTCCTTTTTTGTTAAATTTTGAATTATTCAACAAAAATGTGCATAATTGTTTAATTGAATGTAGAGCTTCATAAAACATTGAGCCATATTTTTCTTGTCTGAAATTGAATATATATCCTTAGAAGTTAGCAGTAAATATTGTGTAATTATACAGAATAAAATTTAATATATTAGGGGAAATGAATTTAGTGCTTATCATATTAGCATCCAATGCAAAATTCCATCATGTAATTGATATATTAGTTGCTGATATACCTTATTTCTATGGTCTAATCTTAAGTATAGATTGGTCAGAAAATATTAATTGCTATTTTTCTACCGACTGGTATCATATGTGACTTCCCCATAATGGTAAGACAAATAAAATCGGAGTAGACCATGAAAAACATTTAAAATATTAAGTAAATGAATTCAAAGAACAAAATGAACCCATGGCCTCTACTAATAACATTCTTGGCAATTACTCTTCTAAATATTTTTTAAGAAATTTCAATCCTCTAAAGTCTCCATTTCTTACCAATTCAGTTAATTCTCAGATTGAATTTTTTTTTCAAACTGATTCTTCCAAGTGTGTAAATATTTTAGATAAACCTTTTATTAATACTTTATTTTAGAAATTATATTTCGATCGGTCAAAATTTAGTGAAGGAGCAGGAGCTGGTTATATATTAATAAATCCATCAGGATAAAATACTATGCTCACATGAAGACTTGAATTTGAATGCACAAATAACACTACAGAATGTGAGCACTGGTTTAGGGCTTAACCAAAGAAATTGATCTTGGTCTTAAGTATCTTAAGGTATACGAAAATTCTGAAATAATTGTTAAGCAGATAAGAAATACTATACATTTTATTTCCGACCATCTTAAACATTATCAACCATTAGTTCAGTATCTTATGTTTCATTTTTTAGCATTCAATATCTCGTCTATTCCAAGAATTCAAAATGCAAGAGCATACCTTCTAGAAAATGTAGCATCCAAGAGTATTCCTTCAGAATATATTAACCTAGATATATTTTCCATAGAATTGATTTTTCACCCATCTATTCTTAATGATATTAATAATTGGAGAGTATTCAATGATGATGATGATGTTATTAATTTTCTTAGATAAGAAGGATCATATGATGAAAAACTAATTGATGAAGATGAACACAAAAGGAAATTTCAACAGAAGTTGGAATAAAATGCTATACCTAATTCTATGGTCAAACTATAATATCTTTATGATATTCAAGATTAAAAAAGATTACTAATTCTAAAATTCAAAGTTCAACTTTGAGGTTTGAACTGGTAAATCTTGGAATGGATCTAAATCCTCAGAACATCAACTTAGGACTTGGTCTTTTCTTTGATGAAAGATTAGCCTTTATTCATTTATTGAAAAAATACAAGAATGTCTTTGCATGGAAATATGAAGATCTAAGAACTTATGATACATCAATCATTCAACATACTATCCCAATGATATCCACTGAAAAGCCTATACAACAGAAGTTAAGGAAAATTCACCTTGATCTCGAAAGTCAAATCAAAAGTGAACTCAACAAACTCCTTAAAGCCAAGATTATCTTTCCTGTAGAAATTCTAAGTGGGTATCAAATTCAGTTCATGTTAGGAAAAATAATGGTGATATTCATATTTGTATTGAATTTAGAAACTTAAACAAAGCTTTCTTGGAAGATATTCTCCCATTACCACCGATGGAACAAATTTTGCAATCACTTGTTGGTTCTGAATTAATGTCTTTTATTGATGGATTTTTAGGTTATAATCAATTTTTCGTTCATCCTAAAGATAGATTAAAAACTGAATTTAGAACAAAATGGGGCACTTATGCCTATCAACAAATTCCATTCAGATTAATCAATGCAGGAGAAAAATTTCAAAGAGAAATAGATATTTCTCTTAGTGGGTTAATCAATAAAACATTGGTTGCTTATATAGATGATACACCTATTTACTCCAAGAAAAGGAAGGACCACTATCATGATCTTAAACAAATCCTTGAATGTTGTTTGAAATATGGAATTTCATTAAATCCTAAAAAATATTATTTCTCTTTAAGTGAAGGAAAACTCTTAGGATTTATCGTTTCGAAACAAGGAATTTGAATTGATCCTGAAAGAATTAAGGATATTTTTGAAATTTCAAATCCCCATAACAAAAAATCCATGCAGTCCTTTTTAAGACACATACATTTTTTCAAAAGATTTGTTCCAAAATTTTCTCAAATTGTTTTACCTTTGCAAGTGATGATTAAGAAGAATTCAGTTTTTAAACGGGGACTTGATGAAAGAGAAGATTTTGACTTTATCAAGGAAGCTATCATTAACACACCTTCTATAACTACCCCATATTTTTCTAAACATTTTATTTGATATACTTTTTCATATGAAAAATATTACACTGTTGTATTGACACAAATTGGTGATTAAAAGATCGAAGCACCCATTTCATTATTTTGTTCAAACCTCCAAGGTGCTGAACTAAATTATTCTGAAGTAGAAAAAAAAGCATTTGTTGTTTATAAATATTTGAAGCATTTTAGACCTTTTCTCCTTAAAACACAAACTAAAGTAATAGTTCCATTCTCAGTTGTAAGGAGACTACTTATACAGAAAGAACTAGGAGGAAAGAGAGAAAATTGGGTAACTGCTTTGCAGGGATATGACATTGAAATAAGAACAGCTAAAATCATTAGATGACAAGGTCTCTACAAAATGCTATCTAGAGCATCCAATATACCGAATGATGAAGAATCAAGTAATATTGTACAAATTTCAGAGGTAAGTTTAGATAATTCGGAATCACAGTATATTGATTTAATATTTTACTTGAAAAATGGATATGCTCTGATAGAACTCAATCATAAAGGAAAAAGAGCTTTAATATTCAAAGCTAATCAATATCAACTCATAGAAAATGTCTTGTTTAGAAAAAACTATGACTCTATGCTATTAATATGCCATGATAAATCTGAAGCTTAGAGGGTTTTGCAGGAATTCCATGATGGAACTGCAGGTGGAAACTTCTGTGGGGATAACATTGCACATAATATCCTTCATGTCAGTTATTACTGGCCCACTCTATTCAATGATGCTCATATATATGTCATAAAATGCAAAACATGCCAAACTGGTGCTATAAGACAAAGAATATTATTCTTGTCATTGCAACCAGTCAACATTGAACAACCTTTCGAGCAATGGGGATTATATATCATAGGTGAGATTTTTCCTAACTCATCTAAGCAACATAACATATGCTCACTGCAATAGATTATTTTTCTCAGTGGGTGGATGCAATTCCACTGAAGGTATCTAACTGTGAAGTCATTATTGAATTTATTGATCAATTCATTATTGCCATATTTGGCTTACCCAATTCACTTATGTTTGATAATGCATATTATTTTTCAGGAAATATCATGATAAAATTCACTCCTAAAAGAGGTTTTAAGCTTAAATACTATGCTAACTACTATCCCCAAGGGAATGGTCTATCTGAATCAACAAATAAAAATCTCATAAAAATCATCAAAAGGAACATTAATAAAAATTAGAGAAATTTGAATAAATATTTAACATTTTCACTATGGGCAGATAGGATTACTCAAAAGTTCCCCATAATAACTTCTCCATTTAATTTGGTTTATGGGAAAGAAGTTGTAATTCCTTCAAATCTAGTTATTCCCTCATTAGCCCTAATTCAATTTATTGATGAAGTATCTTCTTCTTCCCTACAATTAAGAATGTCACATATCCTTAAAATGGAAGAAGAAAGAGAAAATAACTCATGTTCATCATCAAAAAATAGTGAAAATTTCTTTCGATGCAAATTTTGTTCCCCCAAAAAACATCCAAGTTGGAGATCTCGTACTCAAATGGGACAAAGCATATGAGGAAAAAGGTAAGCATACCAAATTCCAAAAAATGTGGCTTGGACCATTCCAAATCATTGAACAAATTGGCCCATCAAACTTTATGTTAAACACCTTGAAGGGAGAAAATACTTACTCCCTGTTAATGCGTTGATCCTGAAAAAATTCTTTTCTTAGAAGAAAATTATCTTCTGAATGCATTAACCTTTTTTTTTTCTTTATTTTTAGAAAACAATGTTTGATTACATACTTTTGGTTGTTCACAACACCCTGAAATTATTTTATGTATTTATTTTTGAGGAATAGAGTTTTTTGATGAAATAACTACCAAGCTAGAAAATTAAATGAATACCGTAGAACTCTGAAAAAAATCCACCAAAACTGTAAATTTTGTAAACTTAAAATTTGTAATGTCTTTTTACAGTAGCATCAATCAGAAAAAAATGCATCTTTAAAAATAAAAGACGTTTTGTAACTAAGCATATTCAACCATAAACTGTCATCCAAAACTCTTAAGGAGACAATGATTCTCCCCATCCATTGAAAATACCTTTTTAGAGTGTAATTCAAAAATATAAAAAACTTAAAAGGATAAGAAGTCTCATTATGAGCTTTCTTACCATGATCATAAGTTCATGATTAACTAACATTACCACAACTACATACCAAATAAAGATAATGTCTCATGATTATTAAAATCATAAGACAAGGGGTCCCATCATGAGCCAAATTTTTTAGTTTAATCATAACTGGTGAATGGCATTGTCACTTTCTGGTCATGAAACCAGGACTATGAATTTTTAAGTAAAATAAGAAAAATGAGTAACTAACGAATTATCTCGAAGAAATTGTAAATAAATGGATGGGACACTGATTCATCGATGTTTAAAAGGTAACGTTGCTTGATCTATTAATATTTACTATAAGATGCATCTCTATCTATGACAAAATGAGAAAATTAAAAAGCTAAGTTACCAAAAGAATGCTTATTTTACCTTTTAAACCATATAATGATTCATATAGAGAAAAAAATATATTTATTTATGAAATATTTATGAAAGGTCAACGATATAGATGAGTTTTTTTGTATTCAGAGTAATTTTATTCATCTAAATATTTTGAAAATAATTCTTGTTTCCTTAAATTATTTTTATTTATTTTAATATACTAAGAAATTGTTTTTCGGAGATAATCGGTTCTTGGAGTGAATCACCAATTGTTGTGTAAATCAACAACCCCCATTATTTTAAGCAATAGTTACCTTATAAAATAATGGGGATCCTTTTAATTTTTAGAGTTAAATAAAATAAACCCTTAGGGTATTTCTTTTGATAGGAATAGGGATCAAAATGGGATGAAAGCTTTAAAAGTTTGGCTTTTTAAATACTTAAGTGGAAATAAATCGCCTCATTGCAATTGAAAAATCATTGCAAAATGTATATAATTCGAAAATATTTACCTCAAACATTTTTTCAATCCAATGAATATAATTAAAATGTTTTAATATATGAAAAAGTCATATTTATAAGTAAATCCTATAAAAAATACCCATGAGACCTACTTATGCCACGTAAGCTATCACATTTCGCAAATGGCATTTTCACCGATAGTATTACTTGTTATGGCTCATATTCCCTAATGCGATAAATCATATCGCATCGCACTCTCACAAATATTAACCATTCTATTTGTTACCAATCATATTCAGTGATGCGATAAAGCATATCGCACATCGCACATCACACATCACACTCTTGTTAACTAACGCATGTTTCATACTATCAAATTTTGCTAATATTGCGATTGCGATGTCAAGATCAACAGAAAAGATAAGCTCATGAGTATTTAATGAAGATATTGCACACGAGCTACGAAGTAACACCGTATATCTAGTTTTAATTGAGAAATGAATATATAGGCATGATAACCCATATCAGTTATCAATGTCATAAATTAATGATTTTCTCGCCCATACTTCCATAATCATTTTCCTACAATGAGCATTCAATTCAGATCCCATCAGCATGCGAATTCTCATCCATTTGAAATGTTTCTATTACTATGGTTTTTGAGCATATTGTAAAACTAAAAGGTTCCCCCTTTCCACTTATGATTTCTTACTTATTTATAGGAAAGTTTGAGTAAGAAAAATTCTTCGAAAATGTCTAAGGCTTTGAAAAAAGCAAAGAAGCATATGGCTGCTATCAACACTGTGCCTACTACCTCCGAGAGAACAAAGATGTTACCCCTATTTACAGATACGACTTGTGGACCTAAAAGTGGATCCTCTTTATGGGATTCTATGTATAAGTTGTTTGAAGATCAAAAACCTCGCGAAATCCAAATAAATGCAGTCGGTGATGCCCCAAATTATTTTGAAGCTACAATTGGACACGTAGCTAATTTGTTTCTTCCCAAATTGCAACACAACACAAGATATTACCATATATTGATATAGTAAGGTGGATTATCGATAATCTTAACATTGGGGACAGGACATTCCTTACGAGCAGAGGAACAATGATTGGTTCCTTTAAAGCGGATGACCTAAGGCAAATGTACCATATTCTAGACCCTAATAAGATTTATGATAAGGAATTCCTTGCACAATTCGCTAAGGAAAATGAACTCAAATGAAGCTAATAAACCAATGGAGGAGAAATCCTAACAAACATAAGAACGATGAAAAGGGTATGTTGTAATATTCCAAATTTTTCCTTTAATAAATTTGAATATTAACTTTTGCTATTTTCACTTAGGAGTTGAATAATTGGGTGAGAAGGCCCATTCACAATAAAAACATGGATAAAATCCCTCTAGTATGAAAGGGGATCAGCCTTGGAACTACATTTCAGACCCTCATGTGTGAAAGGAGACATTTGCAAAGAGGCTAGGTCAAGTTTGAGCAAGTCAAACAGCGCAGAGGTATGAGGCGGAAAGCACTTTATGGGACAACGCAGAGTAAGAGGAGGGAATATTCCTTGAAGGAGTAAACCATAAAAGAGTGTGACCCATGGAGAGGGATATCTCATGTGTTTAAAAGGAAGGAAAGGTAGCCATTGTTTCTCATGCATATGATTATTAATTTCTTGTCTGTTTAGACTATTGGCATTCTCCAGCTCTTCAGCTGAGTTGCTGTGCTACTTAGCATGAGGATTACCTTCTTAGGAATCCTTATCTTTCCTTGAGAAGCCTCTTGAAGGAGTTGTAATAATTTTCCTCACATCTAGGCTTGAGGCCAAGCATCCTCCTCCAGGACAACTTTATTGCTGCAACAACATAATTCTGTGTTGCAGGGTGTTGCAGTGAGGGATTACAACACCTCTTCCATCACTTGTTTTTCAGAGGAGGAGTCTTCCTTTCCTTTGGAGGATTAGTTTGGAAGCTATCAGAGCTTATTGTAGATCTTTTCACTTGGCCAAATCATTCTATTTCACCTACAACGTAGTTACCCTCTTAGACTACATTATTATCATAGAGCACTTGCAGTTAGGGATTGCAGTGTGATTTGAGTGTGAGATCTCAAGTGTAAGGATCAGCCTTCCACTTTGGAGATCCATCGGAGGAGGTATACTTTAGATTGTTTATCATCTTCAACCTTGTCTATTTAGTTCCATTTTATGAGTTGCAACTGTTGCCTAGCAACTCTGGCATTTTTCCCATTTTGTATATTTCAGCCAATCCTTCGAAGGATTGATGTATTATTTCTTTCAGGGGTTAGAGCCTTGATTCCTCAATTTATTTGAGCCATATATTGTCATATCCATGTATTGATGTAATTTTGTAGTAGTTCTCCATAATAGACTACACTGTCATAGCCAAGGGTTTCACATATGCAGCAATGTTCTTCAATTTCTTTTACATGTATTATTGAGGCTTGCATTGCCTTTCTTGAGTGGATTTTTCCTCAAGAACTTGTACTTTATTTACTGCTATAACATTATTTTTTGGCTATACATATCTATTTATCTCATAGCTACTAGAATAACGCTATTGTTCCATGATATGTTCATATAATGTTGCAGTCCCTTTATCGGGGACTTTTTGAGGACATCTAAGTGTGGGAGATCTGTTTAACCCACTTAAAAGGATTTCTTTGAAGACTCCTCTTGGATTTAGCACTTAGACACATTTTTCTAAGGAATCCAGGTCTTGGTTTCAATTCCTGTAGCGGCCATTATTGGGAAATGCGTTTTCCAGTCATGCCTTGCTAGCTATTCCAGATTTGGAATATTATAGTGGTATCAAAGCAACTTTCTTGGCTCGACCTGTGAGTCTTAGCCTAAGAAGATCAGAATGATGAAGAGGAAGAGATTGCTCTAATTATTATTTATATCTAGAGAGAACCTCTCCAAGGAGGTCAAGAATATTGAAGAAATAGAAGAGGAAGGACCATGCATTTCTTATTCTCATCAAAAAGAAGACATTGAGCATGGAAAACACTTGGATTATCAGATTCTAAGTGATTACCTTGTTGAGTACAGATCTCAACCTAGAGCCTTCAAGGAAATTCTAGATTTTCCTCATTTCATCCAGTTGAGGGAAGAGAAGAGACCCTGCAACAGAAGAGAAATCAAAGGCAATAGAATTCTGTTGTCTACATTTGATGGGTTTTCTACAGCAGAATATTGGGTGAGAAGGTTGGAGGCATTTTTCCTACTACATCCAGTAGGAAGTGAAGAAGCTATTGAAATCTCAGTGCTACACTTGGAGGGTGAGGCCTATGTTTGGTGGTTCAGCCACTTGAGCCATGAAAGGGTGAAAAATTTTGCAGAGTTCACTCAAAGGTTGATCAAAACCTTTGATGGAGAATGAAAAAAGGAATATAAACTCACACCACCATTTGAGGAGACTTGTGATAACACTGTCACACTCATGGAGGAGCAGCCACATGCATTAACAGTTGGGGCAGCCAACACTTTAGACGAAGGAACTCGTGCAACCCTATAAGAAGTTCCAAAATCACATCAAGGTATGAAAATATTTCCACATTATATTTTTGCAGCAAATTCTTTTGATCAATGTGGAGATTTACTTTTGGATGACCAAGTGTAAAATCACACTACTACCATAGAGGAACTTGGTTGCACTGCGCCGTGCAACATGGAAACATTCAAGGAAGAAGCAAACCATCATTATCATGAGCCATTGTTGGATTGTACATCACACTTGAGGTTGGGGTTTGAAGACTTGAAGAAAGATAGTAGACATCTTGGAGTGAGAAACCCTTTCTCCTTTCAAGATGACACTTTCTCAATGAGCTCCTCTCAGCTCAAAGAGAAACTTCTACTTTCAGCAGATCCAATACCTCATTGGTTTTGGAAGACTATTGTTGAGAGGGAGGTCTCAAGGAGAGATCTCATTAGAGGTGCACTTCAACACACCATGGAGTGAAAATATTTTCTCCCTTTCTCACAAGAGTAGATAGAAGATGGAGGAAATCTTAGGATGGATAACATCTCTCATGCTTGTGTTGGACATGCCTTGAGAGATACACAACATGATGGGAGGTTTTTGCCTACCACCTATTTGGATCCTTATACGGTCTCATTGATCCTTAAGAACATTTCATTTCAAAGTCCCATGAAGTGCAAACACAGGAATCTGATTTGGGAAGATGGTATCCCTCATGGGAGGAGTACCAAGATGAAGAGAAGAAGGAAGCATCCACAAGTGAGTGGATGTGGTTGATACGCAAGGATCTGGGAGGCTACTTGCAAATATATGACACCGAACAGTAGGAGGCTTGGCTGTGCTGGTTACTCTTGAAAGAGTTTGGCCATCACTTGGCATACACTCTTCCTAAGAGTATGAGGAAGGAGGAGAGATGGTAGGATACTTGCATCATTGGGCAGCATAGAGTATGGATGCATGGTGTTGATGTGATACTCATATAATTCATTGTGTCTTCATCACATGAGTTGTATGATGGAAGTATGGGGAGACAACAAAATATTTTGTTGCTTTGATTGTTCTTGGGAGAGCAAGAGAAGATTTTCTCTCACACTTTACATGATGTTGCAGGAGGAGGAGATGGAATTATCTCCTTGGATTTTGATGATAGAGAGGTACTTCCACCTTGGGAGGAACTTCTTATGTATTGCAGCATTATGGGAGATATATTTGAAAAGGATCATGTCAAATAATGGAGCTATGAGTTGGAAAGAGATTATTTGCAGGGGCCAACAATGTTGTTATTTGATAGCTTGGGGTTATTGATGGAGTTTCCATAGGATCACTTCACACTTGATGCACTTGGAGGAAAACGTGGAGGTGAGATTGATGGAGTAGTGGATGGAGACATTTATTACATGGGTATGACCTCACTTGCTATGATTTTCTTGAATTGTTTTTCCAAGTATAAGGAGGTTGATCTTTATGCAACATATGGTTCAATTCTCTTCCTGGGAATGTGCCATACTACTATGGAGGGATCATGCATATAAACATGCATAAAATTGCTCTCAACATATGGTAATAACATTGTTTTTACATCCATGGATTATCTAACACAAAATTTTGATGCCCTTACCATTCATATTCAGTGCATTGCTCCACAAAAGGGCAAGCTTTTCATTGGGCTCCATGGACAAAATTGGGCCAATTTGTATGATGGAGACAACCATATTTTATATGTGCTTGTGCAAGCATTTTCTTTCATGTATGTTCAGTTGATATACTTAGCCATTTTCTTCTTATCAATAGATATCACGACATACATAATTATCCATGTAACACGAAACAACTTTCCATGTGATTTGCTAAAGCAGCAGTTTGGGAAATTGCGCTGTCTCTATTAGAGAAATTATTGGTACCTTCTTGTACCACTTGAAACCTTCAGAATTTTTCTCATTTTTTTTCTGATAATGACTTCATTTGTTGATATGGATCTGATTTGTATGGGAAGCATGATTATGAGAGAGGCACATGAGTTCGATGTGTCCTTGAGGGAAGAAAATCCCCAAAATTTTTGTGCTACATGCTCTAATGGGAGCATGAGAAGAGATATGGCCACCACAGCTACATATTTGTTCTCTTTTGAAGTAGGCCATGAGATTGATATTCATCCATTGTATAATCATGGGAAAGTATTTGATCATGTATTGATGACACATTCAGCCATTTATTATCCATTAGTAGATGAGATATTTCTTGTATGCTACGTGCCACACTGTTTTTGGAGGTTGCAGTGGATGAAACTGTGTTGTGTCCTTTTGAGACATTGTCTGTATCATGCCTTATCATGTAAAAATTGCAGGAAAATTCTCATAGGGATACTCTATGATGACCATGTCCTATTCATCATGGATGGATTGTTTTGGGCCAGCTTGTTCTTCAATGATGGAGGAGAACTCCTTGGAGGATTGATCTTCACTTTTCCATTTGAGGGAAATACTTTTGCAGCCCAGGATCAACACACACTCTACACTTATCATAAGTGGAGAGAAGGATAGCATGGGCTAAGCTATGATGCTTACCATGTTTAGATTTTCTGCCCACCTTCATTTCCAGATTTTGAGGTGGAAGGAGATTTTCAGGAGTTGCCATGTTGGGAGGTGACTCATTTTGTTTGGATGATTGCTTGCCGATGGACGATCCATTTTGGGAATATGTTTTCAGAACAATTTTTGGTCTCCATGCCTTGGGAGCAACTTCTCAGTTATATCTTTGCAGTTTCTTGAGGACAAGCAACATTTGGGAGGGGAGGACTGTAATATTCCAAATTTTTCCTTCAATAAATTCGAATATTAACTTTTGCTATTTTCACTTAGGAGTTGAATAATTGGGTGAGAAGTCCCATTGACAATAAAAAAAAATGGATAAAATCCATCTATTATTAAACGGGATCAGCCTTGGAATTAGATTTTAGACCCTCATGTGTGGAAGGAGATATTTGCAAAGAGGCTAGGTCAAGTTTGACCAAGTCAAACATCGCAGAGGTATGAGGTGGAAAGCACTTTATGGGACAACATAGAGAAAGAGGAGGGAATATTAATTGAATGAGGAAAACCTAAAAGAGTGGGACCCATTGAGAGGGAAATCTTATGTGTTTAAAATGAGGGCAAGGAAGCCATTGTTTCTCATGCATATGATTATTGATTTCTTGTTTGTTTAGACTATTGGCATTCTCCAGCTGTTCAGCTGAGTTGCTGTGCTGCTTAGCACAATGATTACCTGATTAGGAATCCTTATCCTTCCTTGAGAAGCCTCTTGAAGGAGTGGTATTGATTTTCTTCACATCTAGGCTTGAGGCCAAGCATCCTCCTCCAGGACAGCGTTGTTGCTGCAGCAGCATAATTTTGTGTTGCAGGGTGTTGTAGTGAGGGATTACAACACCTCTTCCATCACTTTTTTTCAGAGGAGGAGTCTTCGTTTCCTTTGGAGGATCAGTTTGGAAGGTATCAGAGCTTATTTCAGATCTTGGCACTTGGCCAAATCATTCTATTTCACCTACAACACAATTACCCTCTTAGACTGTGTTATTTTCATAGAGCACTTGTAGTGAGGGATTGCAGTGTGACTAGAGGGTGAGATCTCAAGTGTAAGGATCAGACTTCCACTTTGGAGATCCATAAAAGGAGGTATCTATATATTCTTATCTATATATTCTTATCTCACAGCTACTAAAATAACGTTTTTGTTCCATGGTATGTTCATATAATGTTGCAGTCCCTTCATCAGACACTTTTTGAGGACATCTAAGTGTGGGAGATCTGTTTAAAAAACTTAGAAGGATTTATTTGGAGCCTCGTCTTGGATTTAACACTTAGACACACTATTATAAGGGATCCAAATCCTGGTTTCAATTCCTGTAGTAGCCATTACTGGAAAATGTGTTTTCCAGTCATGCCTTGCTAGCTGTTCCAGATTTGGAATATTACATAAGTATTCTACTGAATCTCTTGCAAGTACCTATTTCTATATCTCTGCTATGATGTCTAGGCTTTTTGGTCAGTCACACACAACTATATTTTCATTAGAATGGGTTCCCCTTATGGAAGCAGTGGTAGATTCTTATTTTATGGATTGGGGAAATATTCTGTCAAATAATATAGCCACCCAGATTTTAGAATATAGAAAGAACCATTTTATCTCTTCTATAATATTTCCTCCATTTTATATGAGAGACTATATTATGGATGTTGTATGTTTTACCTTATATTTTCTAGCCATGGGCTAGAAATGGACTACCCAAGATCCTATACCCATTCACGTATTTCATAGTATTATCTAGGAATCCAAATATAAAAATCACTTTTACAAAATTTGTCATGGAGTTATACTACCCCTTTTTCAAGTTGCTTTTAATGAAAAAGCCCACAAAATTTTGAAAGAGGCCCAAGCTGACTTTTCTTCTATAGGAAAATGGTTTGGTGAAGAGTCATTCACCTATGTACGAGTGTTTGAGAGCTTAGTTCAACCACATGTCTTACCCCTATATGTTCCTCACAAAATTTTTGCGGGAGAATTTGCATATCAAACTGTTGTAAATGGCCTGACCATGTTTTTGAAAGAGGCCAAGAAAGCATTATGGCCTTACTTTCCAATTAGTTTCAGTGTTTATGGATTGGACAACTACGAACATGCTATAGTGGAGATTGGTTAGATTGAGTGTTTGAAATTATTTCCAATTCCAAACAACGAGTATGATCCACTTAAAGTAGCCAATAATTTCACCACACAAGTGAAAATCAGACCCTTTACGCACAAAGATGATAATTTTGATGACTTATTTGAGTCTATCAATAGCTATGATGTAGTTAAAAAGTTGGAAACTTTGTGCCTCCACCCACAAAAACTATTAAAGTTTCAGCAATACATAAATAAGAGACTAGAAACAGTTCCACTCAAATTTTGGATGTTTCTCAAACCATGGCTCAAAATTAAAGTGAATCAGCAATTAAGGATACTGAAATCCTTAATACAACATATCAGGATAAATCAGTTGAAGTTCAAACAATAAATCTGTATTTCCCCAGCAATATAAAAGATGTTTGGAAAGAGTTTGACCTCAAACTCCAAGAAGAAAAAAGAGTTATGATTATTGACCAACAAGAAACTATACAAACTCCTCCTACTACAAGTCTGGACTCGTTTACTGTTGGGCCCTCTGAAAAAGTAGGAAGAAAAGAAAGAATGGAATACATCCTGTCCTTCCCAACCTTTGAGATAGTTCTAAATATTCAATAAATTTCTCCCTTGGATATGTTTTAGTCCTAAGCAGAAGGTTGTTGTTAGCATGCAGAACAAAAGAAAAAGAATAGACCAATCCCAGACTCTCATTCAAAAATATATGTAAATGGACATTGTTTGGAAAGACATGGAGTCAGATCCTTCACATGATCTAACTTGCTTATCACAGTTTTCCAGAGCTTATGCTTCTGCAACCATTGAAAAAGCATCAAAGATTCATCAACTAGTGGAACCAAAGGATGAAAAGATAATTCAACTTGAATCATAATTACAACCAGAAAAGAAAAGCATTAGTCAACAGCTACAGGTATAGATCGCAGAGCTTCAAGAGAGCCTGCACCAACTGAAAATTCAACATCAAAGTGAAATTAATTCTAAAGATACTCTAATTCATCAATTACAACTTACTATTGAGAAAATGAAATATATCCAAAAGATTGATGAGTTTAGGAAAGAGGCCTTAGAATTAAACACTTTATTAGCACAAAAACATGTTATATTTTATCAGAAATTAACAGGAATCCTTGAATTGTGTGAACAGAGTGATTCACTTGTGAATCACATTGCACATATGAGGATTAGTTTTGATGACATAGATGAGAAGGTATCTCAATTTGTTACATGGAAGGATTCTGTTGATGGCGGAAAGGCCAACCTAGCCAGAATTGAAGACTCAAAGAAAGAAATATTGTTCACAAACTGGGATATACAATTAAAGAAAGAATAATGGGAAATTTGCAGAGCATAATAAACTGCCACAAAAATTGTGAAAACTGCCAGCCAAAAACTTATCGCAACAAATCTTATTGACATATGTCCTCCTAGTGCATTACCTTTGGTAAAAGATTTAATAAGAGAATGACAGGAGGTGTTACAAGTAAAATAGGAGCATATGATGAATATTGATAAGTTGGAGTGGGTTAAATACTCAAGATATTTAGTGAAGCCTCATAGCCAATGGCTCATGTTTCTTTGTCTTACAGATACGTCCTCATACATGATACCTCCATTATCTGATGATTTTTTTATTAGAAACCTATGCATTAGTCTAGGAAAACCTACAAAGGTTAAGCCTATGCTTCATATTCTTCAACTCAAGGAAAAAATGGAAGAAGGGACAACAAGACAATTCTCCAACAAATCACCCCTTTAATTTATATTTATGTTTTAATTTTACTTACTTTAAAAGGAGTTGTTTGAAACCTCCCTAATTTTTATTCTAATGACTATTTTAATATATATTAGTTTTATATTTAAACCCCTTCATGTCTTTTAAGAAGCGGTATTGAAATTTTGAAAAGAAGAATTTACTAAGGTTGCACTTATGTACTCTTAAAATTTTTAGAATATAAAAGGTTAGACCGAGATTTATTTCTGAGACCCAGTGTAAGATACAACACACTAGACATTACAAGTTGATGGGGTTTTTTTAGTAGTTACATTTGGTGATAAATAAAAATAAGGGTAGGAAAATAATGTTGCTTGACATTCTTTCATGGCCATCCACATCGAATATTACAAACTTGGGTACTCATGCACATGGAGCCATTCATCCTTAATGCATACAAGAAGGCATAGTCATAGGATGAGGACTTAAAGGAGTGTATCAGTAGTTCCATAGTTAGATTCATGTGTATGATGGAGACAACATCATTGAATACCATCTAGAGGAAGGGTTACTCTAAAGGCTGGATAAGCGATGTGTTCCTAAAGGTGAGTGATTGCAACTAATTAGAGAGGCTCACACCTCCAAGGGTGGAGGACACTTTTGTGTAGTGAAGATCATGGCTAACATTGATAGCTATGTGTATTGGCCCAAGATGCAAGATAAGGTAGCTAGGTTCATAAGAGGATGAATATATTTTAGTTTCCAACCAAGCTTGGTAACATGAATCAAGGTTTATAACATCCCTTACCTGTATGTAATTGTCCTTGGAAAAGAATTTCCATGGACTTTGTGGCAGTCTTACTAATAACCAGGAAGGGAAATGACTACCTATATGTGGTAGTTGACATGTTTAACAAGATGTGTGTTCTGATTCCCTACAAAAATAACATAAGTGGGAAAGAAGGAGAAAACTTTTTCTTTGGGCAGGTCTAGTTGCACTTTGGGATTCCAAGGAGCGTCATTTCAAACAACAATAAAATATTTCTTAGTGAGTTCTGGACTAAATTGTGGAAAAATATGGATATCAACAGATCTAAAACATTCCATCCACAAACAAATAGGCAGAAAAAAGTAGTCAACAAGACTTTGGTGCAACTTCTAAGGGGATACAACCAGAATCATCTGAAGACATCAGATGAAAAAATGTTATATATAGAACATTATTATAAAAAATTAGTTAAAAAATCTACAAGAAATTCCCCATTTGAAACTTGTTTTGGATATTTTCTTCCTTCACCATTAGACATTGCATATGGGTAGGAAGGAGGAGTTAGGGAATATCTCAATGGAGATGCTTTAAAGGACAAATTGTTTTAAAGAAGATCAAGAAAATCCATCTATAGGTATAGGAAATACGAAAAAATTCACAAGATAAGTATAAGGCTAGGCATGATTAGTATATAACAGGGAGTTTTCATGATATTCTTCACACAGAGATTTGAGATGGGCCAAGAAGCCCGTCCATCAGATTTTGTATGCAAAATTTATGCCACTCAGAAGTTGATCTTTCTATTTTCACACGTATGATTGAGGAGGATGTCGCATCAGCCTCCATTATTCATTGAAAAATGGCTAGCCATATTATTTTTATGTAAAATACTATAAAAGGGTTTCTATTGTTACTCTAGTTAAGTGTTAATGTAGTCAAACTTAACCACTAGTAGGTTACCAAGTTGTGTTATAACTGGGAGACTAGGAGGAAGAGGAATTCGATTCTTTTGATAGTATTTTGTTCCATAGCTGAGAAAATATAGCCAAGAGGGATAGGAGGTAGAGAACACATATATTATTTGTGCATTGTAGCAGCACACATGCCATAGGCCATAATCCTCTGTACCTATAACCATATTTATAGACAAAGAAAGAGAGTGAAGCGACCTTAATTTCCGTTGGGTTTTATCCTGAAAGGGCTTCCCGTAGAATATTTTGTGCCTTATGTGCGTGTGCGTGTGTGTGTATGTGATATTATTTTGTCATTCTCTTTTTTTTTACATAGTTTTGATTCACATCCATTCACTAACTACAGTTAAATCTACGAAGCTTAAATAAAACTATAATACTATAGACATTCAAATTCTAAAATAATATTATCAGATTTGTTGGGACGAACTATACAATGGAATATCCATGGAAGTTTATGGATCAATTACAAAGGTGAAATAAGGAATAGATTTAGGATAAATGGATCAGCCTTGCACTAGAGGTGCAACAAAATATGATCACCAATTTTGTCAAAAAAGGAGTGGTTCATCCCTCTATTTATTCTCCTTATCATATCATGTATTTTGATTCAATGTCAAATCTATATTTCTCTATGGTTTCCCAAGCTATTGATTTATATATTGATGCCTATATAGCTGAGCCATCCCTAGGTCTCTTGGTATTTTTATGCTATCGAACCACCAAGGCCTGCCTTAGATTTGATTGCCCATAGTTCCTATCCAACGAAAGTCATTATCAAATGGTATATTTTGGATAAGGAAAGCTCTTATGTTACCAAGTATATCTATTCCACTTATTCATCCATCTGTAAAACTCCCAATTAGAGCATCTGAAACCCTATACGGTGGATGAGCACAATTTTTTTATTACCAGAAAATGAGAGGCTACCAAGGGTATGAAAACTAGAAAACAACTTGGGTCCATTTTATTATATTTCATCTTTTATGTCAGTTGTGTACACCCTATTTTACAATCAAAAAATGCTAAGAGTCCCTTATTTCCTTAGGGAAAATATGTAATGCACCCCATATACTAGATTAGATGATTGGTACCTTTTCAAGCACTACACAATCATAAGAAATTATTTGTTTCAGGGCCAATCATACCAACTATTGTAATTCTTGACTCTAACTTTCACATTGGAGTACATCTGACAAAGGCTTTCCAATTACAACGTACATTTTTCCTCAAGGAAAGAACCATTTTATTTCCACCTTCCTGATAAGGTGGGACCATATTGCGTGAATTAAAGGGATTTTTTAAGGCTAGTGTAGAATATACTGGAGGTATTTGACTTCGCACATGCTGGATCCTACAGGTATGATCCACACAATATCATCTATGAACTAATAAAATATAAGGGTCGAGAGAACCAAAAGCATTATCCAAATCCCATAGTACATGATTGTTTAAAAAAATCTACATGGGAATAGGTGAGAGTCATCCTCAATCTAGTTGAGTTAGAATTCTCTCACCTCTTTGGCAAGAAGCGAGGAAATTTAGATCCCTTGGAGGTTGATGAAGAAGAGGATAATATCTCTAATAAAGTTGGGATAGGAAAATCATCAGGGGTTGGTTTTATTTAAGGTGATGAGGAAATAGAATCACATGCTCTAATACTATATAATAGTTAGTTCGGTACTCCATGAAAATAGGAATTCACCATGGATACTGTTGTGATGGATTTGTCACACGAGTGTACGAAATCGCACCATCTTAAAGAGTGTGGTCTACTCTTTAAACTATTGGTAACATGCAGAAATTGGGTGAGCTCAAAAGTATGAAACTTAATGGAAATAGTATGCTAAAGTATGCTCTGGTTAAACTAAAAAATAAAAAACAAATATACAGAATATATATAGAGAGTCAAAATGATAATAATGCAAACGATGGCTAGATGGCCTCTTCTTATTAAATGTTTGAAATTTAGAAGAAATTTTACCCACTTGCAAAAGGGCCCCTAGGTAATGGCTCTAGGTCCCGATGCAAGGATGTTTCATTTCAAGCTCTGCCTATGATGTAGTCTCCCTCTCTCTCTCTACTATGGTTGACTAAGATGTTGGGTGACCAACTATCGAGCCCTCTTTAGCTCCAACTCTGGGTCACACACAATGCTGGTGTTACTTGGGCAACATTAGCCAGCATAACAATGTGATCACCACTTCTTCATCTCTTGCTGGGTTTATATAGGTGATTTTCGAATCCTCCTTCCCTCCCTTGGTACATGATGGATAGTGACCCAAGGGAGAGGTGTGATTCCATTGTGTGCTCAAATGTTATTTTGTGTGCTCACATGTTGTCTAAGGAGGCACTCGTGGATGTCCTTAGGTGGATTTCACACAAGGAGTAACTGTCCTTTTCTTGGTGTGGTACTAGAAAGTGAATTTTTTCCATTTCCAGGAATGCGCACTTATCGGGCCAAAAGGTGCGCAGAAGGCGCTCTTCTCAAAGGATAAAGAACGCAATTAAGCATTTACGACTAGCTCAAATATGATTTTCTCAAAACGTTAGAGATTTTAAATACTTCTTGATTCCATAAGTTGTTCCTTCCCTATAAATCCTTATGCTCGACATTAATTGATGTTGTCTTCTGCTGTATGATTTTCTAGTGTTAACATTTTCCCCCTAATGTATGAGGTCTAGGAAGAACTGTATAGCTGAAATACATTATAGTTTCTTTTATGTATCATACGCAGAGAGAGAGAGAGAGAGAGAGGTTTGTGTGTATATTGGAATTGACAACACCTTGCATCGTTTCCGAGATAACCATGGCCTAAGGGACCCCCTGCAAGCAGACAAAAATATAAAACATATTTACAAAATTTTGACGAGGTGGGCATGTCCCATGCTCGTGATGCTATGGCTAGTTAAACAAAACTGATAGATACATGTGTTTTTTGTGCCACTACTGTGGTAGTGATGTTGGTGGTTGTTGACGACAACTACTGATGCCCTCAAGGGAATTTTTTATTTGAAGATAGGTGGAATGTGGTACCCATATGTGTAATGTTGGTATCGCATATCACTGTGCCATGTACGCATATGTAGTGGCTGGGACCTTCGCGTGTAAGCATTGTTGTCCGAGATGCTTATGGAGGCATGAGTCTTCGACGGATCTGATCAAAGTACAATGGTTGTAAGGTACGATACCATCGTGACATGAAAGCTTTTGCTGTGGTTGAATGTCAGGACGATTGATGACATCTGTGGACAATGATGTCCCCCACAGTGCCATTTGAGGATACCCCTTTGCATGGGGAGGGGAAATCCGAGATACCGCTTCCATTTTGGAAAAGAGGTGTTGAGGTCGATAAAAAGGAAGCCTTTAATCAAATCAAGGGTCGCCGACTTGAGGGGCTGGGGACCTAGATTTGATGGGTTTAACATAGGAATATTGGTGAGAGGTGACTGAAAATGAATTATGGGGATACAGTGGCCCAAGGTTGAAGTATACTTTAGAAGCTTGGCGGAAATCATAGTTATTTTTGAAGGGAAAATCCCTAGAGTTGGTAGGACTTCCAGGGTGGGTGTGGACTGGCTATGAATGTCGTGATGGTATGTGCATGGGGATGAAATACTTTGACCAAGGGAAATGGGGGACTGCTTCCATGGGAGAAAAGGTGAAATATGAGGGTGAAGTGGTGAAGGGCATTGTTTGCGGTCTTTTTACACTTACCAAAAGAATAAAATAATGGGGTTTGGTTTGTACAAAACGCAGAGATGGGTACCCCAAAACATGAAAGAGGGTCGCTCACTGAAGGTGTGAGGACAGTGTTTTTCTGGGGGTATGGGTCCTATTGGTTGGTCTCATGTGCGGGTTTGATGGAGTGGAAGATGTCGTAGATGGGATTATGCTGATGGAGGTATGGTGGGCCAAATGAAATGCGCAGAGGTGTGCTTTCAATCTTCTTGTACAACCTGGTCATCTAGGAAGGGGATTTTGAGTTTGAATGGTAAACTTGACCTTATGCATGATAGATGGATGGGAATGATGTGCTTCCTGGACTGAAATGGTATGGCCATGGCATCACTTGTGTGGTGATATATGGTCTACTTTGGGTGACGAGGGTCATAGAGGGGAGGCTCTACCGACCAATGCAGATGTTTATCATATGCAGGGTGAGGTGATGATAAACGTGGTCGGGTATGAGGACCATATGGTTTATTTCTGATGGATAAATGATGTCAGGATATGCAAAGTTTTCTAGGACTCTATCATGCTGAGGGTATAATGATTTATGCTCTGGAACTTTCAGTGAATGGTGTTGCGAACGGTTTGCAGTTTCTACCTGAAAAAACAAGTACCTCAAGTGAAAGCATCTTCTTTTCATCAAAAATTATTGAAAGATGTGAACTTTGGAAAGGAAGATGAGAGGGTGCATACCTACCGGCATTGAAAAAATTATTTTTCCAGAAAGCGAATGTGTGGCATCGCTTTCGTTCATCATGGCATACTGATGATGGTGCAACTTATGGTTTGCGGGATGGACCTTATGATCTGCTGTTATTGACCTCCGAAGTTCTGGAAAAGGACGGTAAATATGGCATTATGACCCTAATCCTATTCATTTGTACTTGCTCAGTTTTGGGAGATCAGAAGTGATTGCAGAGCCTTTCTTTCTGTTGCGGTCAACTTGTGTACCAGGGATTAGCTATATTATGACGAGGTAACTCTCATGACATCCTTAATTTCAATTTTTTCAGTTTGATGGTGTCGGGGGCCGTACAGATTGGGTTTGTACGGCCTCAAAGGTAATTTTTGCCCTAGATTGCATGGGTGATCTAGGCAAAGAGGCGCCCCTCTTGTGCGCGTTTCTGAGGGATAGATGCATGAGGGCATGCTATTCCTTCCTTTTTGTGCCCAAGGGCATGCCTGTGTAGGAAAGAGGTGCGCGAGGGCATGCATGTTTGAGAGACAGGCGTGCAAAGGGTGGGGTGACAAAAAAACTTGGGTTTTTGTCTGTTTTGGTGTTTTTATCTGTACTGATGGGAGCCTGTTGCTTGGTAGGTTGGTGTGGTCAGATCAAGATTGGCCCGAGATCTGGACCACTCTGGCTACTGATGCTGGGGCACGTCGTCAGTTGGCCACATGGGGCCTTCTGAAATTTGCTGAGAACGAGTTCCTTCAGTGACAGGACTGATTGTTACGTTACATTATACAGCATTGGTGCAGGAGGCGCAATATGTTTGTACTAAGGGTGGCAAACTTGATTATTCATCTGGAGATGGATATATACTTCTTGATCCGGTTACTGCCTTAGGGTGAGGCACTGAGGTATCCACTCCCTACTGGGAGAGTGAACCTAGACAGGTTTTGGAGGAGGCATTGCGGTGGTGTGCCTCTTACTAATGGGTGCATCAATATTGCATCAGTGATAGATGTGGTCGAGAAGTGTGCTCTAGCCATTATTGTGCGACTGGTTGGGTTTTTTGCTCCACATCGTGCATCGGGCCCATAGGTGGGGGTTTCACGCCATTTGAGGAATGGTAATTTTTTCGATTTCGCCCATTTCTGTTTTGATGGTATGGTGTCGTAATTGAATAGGGTCCAATGTGGATCCAAGTAATTTGCATATGCTAGAATCATGTGCAACATTATGTATGAGAGGGTGTTGCTGCTGAGGCCCATTGTGGCAGTGCCTATTGGGGGGCCGCAAGAGCCACACATGAGGACATGGGCACTAGTGATGCTGCGCAGCGGTGGTGGCATGGTGGGTCATTATTGGAATGACATGACAGAGGCCTGGTTTGAGGCCAACCCAATTTTTTTTCCATACCCGTATGTGAGGATGGACTTTGAGGGTGATCCAGATATTGGTTTCCCGTTTGGTTATGTTTGGGGTCCTGTATGTATGTGTTATATTATTCTGCATTTGTTCAAGTCTTTATGTACTTATGTGTTTTGGTTTTTTGAGAATGACATTATTTTGGTTACTCGTGTAGATTTTGGTGAGGTAGGTCACCGAGTGGCCTATTTGGTGGGTCATGATCCTCTGTTACGACCTCGAGGTGGTCAGGGGGAGGTGGCGCAGGTGGACCAGGTGGTGGTGTCGGTGGACCTGGCAGGGACTGTGCCGGCCCTTCTGGTGAGGGCAGCAGCTCGACTACAGCTGAGGTTGTGGCCGAGCGAGCTAGTGCAGATGCAGCTGAGGCGCGCATTGCAGTGCTTATGGCTCAGGTGGCTGCTCTAGAGGACTTATGGGGTTGAGTGGACCACTTGACCCAGGGGGTGCCTGCTCGTGGTTTCATGGATGACTTCGAGGAGGATTGGCTAGAGACGGTGATGGCCCGTGAGAGGGATTATCATCCCACTCTATGATGGGTATCTATTGTAGTGCCGCCAACAGCTCCGGTGGTGGCACCAAGAGCAGTGGTGGGCCCAGGTGCTCCTCTTGAGGGGGCACCCCACTAGAATAGTTTTGTACACAGGGAAAGCACCCATTATGAGGATGCTTCCCTTATTTTTGATGACCTTTGTATCTTTGGGCTGGCCAATGGGCAAACGATACTATTTTTGTACTCAGGTACACATAGTTTTTGATATATATATATGAGAGATCTTTTTGCAGCTCTACATGGTGTGCTATCTATTTCGGTTTATGTATTTTGTGTTATGCTGATGGATATCTATGTTTTTGGTTTTTTATGTATGATGTTTATTCGAGATGCATTCCAGTCTAGGATATTGTTAGATATGCGACCAACTTCTTGGTTTTGATTCCTTGATAGATGTGAAAATGTAATGTAATCAAATTGTCTGCTTAATCTTTTCACACGCAAATATTTTCTAAACAGGCTTGCATTTCTGGTTTCAAATGTTTGGTTTAACTACGATACTACTAACTGGGAATCAAGGTAGACATGCATATGGCAGATGCCCTGATGGAGATCCTCACACATAAGTCTGATAACAACATCATATTATGCCTGATTGTTGGTTTTTGATCTCATGCACACGTTGTTTGGAAACAGTGCTAAACAGTCAAAGTGGTAGATGACCCAGGCGAAAAAAACTAAGTTTTGAGACCATCGTGATGCTCCATCAACAAATCTGAAATAGGGTTCAAGTACGTGATCCACGGTGGCACATAGGTCTTTGCGTCAAAAATATTTTTGTGTTGGGATTTTTTTGTACTCTAACCCTAGGGGATAAGGGCTGTTGGGGCCCTTATGGGTATAAATTCTTGAGTTACAGGCCGTTGACAGGGTTAGTGAGGTAGGTCCCATCTGGTTTCGCCAAGATGTATGCCCTGTGTCGGAGACAATGTTTGATGATATAGGGTCCTTTCCACAAAGTTGAGCACTTTCCTGGCCCTAAGGCCTCTTTTTCAACATCGTAGCGAAGGATTAACTTGCCCTCAAAAGATGAGGGAGGGGTGATGTGGTGGTCGAATGATGCTTTCACCCTTTTATTATGGGCCTCATTGTGCTGCAACGATTATCATCGAATTTCGTCAACTAGCTCTAGTTGTACTAGGTGTTGTTTTAGAGGTTGGGTGTCATCAAGGAGTTCGATGGCAGTGTGCAAGTTTTGGATCTTGCTGAAATCAATTCAAAAGCCTAAGGTACCTCAATATTTTGCGACAGGAATAACGTGGAAATCCTGGGAGGAGGGGGCTATTGGAATCCTATCTTGGGCATGCGATGATACAAGTAATATGTGGTGAATTGTGTCAATGGAATGTGGTGAGGGAAGGATCTCAGTAATGGAGTCCTGTATGAGCGTAAGTTTAGGTTTCCCGCTAGGATAGAAAATTTCCAATAGGTGGAATTTTTTCTTATCACAGAGGTGCCTGAATGCTTTCATTAGCGAGCATGCCTCTGGTGTGTGATCCTGGCTAGTGAAAATGGTGCATGGTATCACTACGCTGATAGAGTAGATAGTGTGATATTCTGTGCTACTCATTGTCCCTGATGTTGACGCTTGGAAAGGGTCGGTTGTGGAAGAGGTCATCTTCTGCTTCCATTTCCACGCCGTTGGTTTAGACTTGTCTCCCTCTTTGGTAGCTTTTAGGCTTAATCCCGCTTGAGCTACTCTCAGCTTGGGGAGATGTTCACACTTAAATGTATGATGGAAGTGTGAAAAAATTTGATAATAAGTGCATGTGATCCTTTCTTGATTACAAAGAAGTTTTTGAGGGAGAGATGAGACTATGCGGAGACTGTTTGCAAGGGGCTTGAGTTCTCTGCATTGGTTGACTTGGTGATCATTTACATCACATAGGATGCATGTTATCCTAGGATTTTCCTAGGGCACATGTGGTTGGTGTGTGGTATTATCAGGCTTGACACACCATTGCGGTGGTGGGGACGTTGAGTCGGCGATGTATCTTTTATGCCATTTCTGGAGATCATCTGTTCCCTTTTCTATGGCATTAATCATGTCGATAGTAGGACGGATCCATGAGACATAAGTACAATGTCGGTCGTAATGATTACCCTGACATATCAAGAAAAATATTCATGATATGGGGGTCCCATCGTGCTTGGTCTAAGGCCAGGTGGGGAACCAATGTTACAATGTTGCTAAGTCAGGGCAGTGGACGATTATATGGTCTGTCTTTTTCCATAATGTGCATGTGGGTGTGTTTTGTGAAGTGTCGTTAGGGTTAACTAGGGGTTTCCAGCTAGGCTATTCTTCAGCTGACAAGAACATGATAAACCCACTCATCTCCTCTGCTTGGGTCATGGAGCTGCCTGTGGACTCAGCATCCATATTGTCTTCTTGGGAAAGGTGAACTATGGTTGGGCAGAGGCTAGCAAGGGCTAGCTATAAGCAAGGTATGTTGTGACAATCCTCCAAAAGGTGATTGTCGGCCCATAGCAGGCATGTGAATTGCGCTACCTGTATCCCCACGTAGTAAACCCTTTCGATTGGATACCACCTGTGAATGAGTTCCAATGTGGCACACTCTTCGAGGTAGTGGCCACGTTAATTGCATATAGTAAAATTTATAATGGGCATTACTGGGGTTCTTTCTACAAATCTACGCTTGTCTTGTAAATATAGGATGTTATGTAGCTCGTCATTAACGGACTGGATGGAGGGATCCTCTTGATAGGATCGCTCGACCACATGTAAGGCATCCCTATATCATGGTATTTCTAGACAATGGTGGGTATAATTCCCATAGGTGTCACAAAGAGTGTATGCGTGATTGGTACGTAGCAGTTTGTGTGTAATTTTGCTGGCCGGTTCCTCTATCAGAATCCGACGTCGAGGTGCCTGCTTTGGAGCCAAGGAGTGGTTTTAACTCGTCCAACTCTGGAAATATGTGGGTAGGACGGAACATGTGGGAACATCATGATGCAATCCTCATGTGGGAACATCATGATGCGAAAGATGGAGGATGCTATGGCAGACATGGCGTACATGTAACTCTGCCCAAGGAGTGTATTTTAATCCAAGTGAGCATCCAATACTTCGATGTCTATGTGGACTGTCTTACCGGTTAAGCATACTAGTACATTTTGGAAGAGGCCGATGGGGGTCGAGGGACGACCGCCGTATTCTTTGAGTGTGATGATGAAAGGTTTGATTTCAAGGGATCCTAAATTTTGCCACACATTTTTTGACATGATGCATGTGGATGCACCCTCATCAATGACACATCGGTGAATAGTGAAATTGTGTACCGATGCTGGTATCTGGAAGGAAACGATGGAGGGAAGCCTAGGGGTAGCTTTGTCTAAGTCAAAATTGATTATGCGTGTATCGACAGGGTCGACAGTGTCTAATGTGGAAAATAGGGCTTTTCATTGCTTTGGGCATGACTATAGTACTTCCAACGTGGACATAGCAGCAGGTGATTGAGTTAAATCGTCTACGATGCTATAATTGTGGGCCACTTTGGAGTATTTACTTGCTCACTTATTAGGCCCTTTTACCATTTTTGGCAATAGTTTCGCAGGAATCTTTGGAATGCTTAAAGGTGTATTCAGAATGCTTGTACTAGCCCCTGAGGTATTGGTGTCTGGTGGGGTGTCATAGTTGCGATTTTGAGTCTAGAAAAACATTTCTTCCTCAGCCATGTAAATCTCATGGTTGCTTTTCCCGTAATCGTTTGATTTTGCTGCTGAGTGCTGACCATCCCTTGATGGGGGAAGGGTTCTTGCATCACCATAATTTGCTGGGAAGATCTTCCTTGTCCTCTGTTTCTCTTTAGCTTTTTAAGCTCATGGATTTCAGGACAGTGGTGAGTATAGTGCCCGTATTCACCACATATTGAGCAAGAATGGTTTGTTCGTTGAGGAGGCCTTTTTCCTTGCTTTTGGGCATTTCTTGGCTCCTGTTTCTGATTCCGGTTGGAGTTACCTCCAGCCTGGGATCATGGTGGGCACTGTTGGTTGCTGCCCTCCTGTCCAAGGTTCCCTTTGGGCTTGTTTTTTGTCCTTTTATTAACCACGTGGGGAGGGTAGTTATCCTCGTCATACTTGTGTGGTTGATTTTGGGATGGCTGCATAAAGTTCACCTATGCATTGTTTTGCATAGGTGGGTTGTGTGCATGGGACTGAGCATAATGTTGTCCCGTGTTTGCACCTAGCTGTTAGGGGGGAGCTCTTCAATCAGTCTTTATTCTTGTGTACTGGGTCCCTTCAGCTAGAGGATAAGGTCCTCCTTGGTGATACTTTTGCGCCCTATTAGTTAAATTTTGCTGCGGCATATGATGACTTTGAAATTTAGGTTGTGACATGTTTTGGGTAGAACCATGTGTGTAACCGGGATCCTGACTGCTGTTGCCTAGGTACCCTTGGGTCATTGACCCAATAAGTCCATCTTCAGAGTTATACACACCTAGAAATTCTTAATAAGATTGCAAGCGCGAGGCATTAGGCAGGATGTTTTAGGTGTATCCTAACTACATATAGATCAGTTCAAGCTGTAGGGCTTTACTAATTCCATCCTCTTCAGATGTGAGGTTGCACTACACCACATCCTTTGAAATATCCAGCATCAGAGTTTTAAAAAATAAATCTAAAAGGACCGAGTCTTCAAGTTTAACTTTGCATAAACTGCGACGCCGCCTCCATTCATGGAGATGCTATGAGATATGGTTGGAGGGGGATTGTCTGAAATGAGTCAGTAATTCCATTCCCGAATCATGGTGAATGGGAAACTGAAAGTATGTGAGGAACATGGTAGTGAGGGCACTGAAGGTTCCATGTGAAGGTTGCTCCACGTATCATTTCACGGCCACTCCTGTAAGAGTGCGTTGAAATAGCCTCAACTGAATACTATCGTCAATGATGTTATTCGATGAGCATCAAAACTGAAAATTCATTATATGATTACCTGGGTCTTCCGCTTGCTTGCCTTCAAAATTTAGTATGTCTGAAGGGAGATTCGTGGGCATGGGAGGCCAATTGGGGTCGTGTGCGATGGTATCATTGGTGAGCTTGGTTAAATCAGGTAGATTCAACACCGCTAAAAAGGGTGACTGGGAGGTTGACGCAATGGCAACATGTGAACACATGATGTTTTGGTTAGAACGACGATTATTATGTGACGTGCCCTATTGTGAATTCAACTGGCTTCCCGTATGGGATTTGCTCCTCTACCCCCCAGGGGACAAGGGGGGAGTGGTGTGCAGTGTGGTGTTGGGAGACCAACTAGGGTTCCCAACTAAGGTTTCTCCAAGAAAGGATGAACCAAAAACTATGGCAATGTTCCATCTTTAACGCCTAAACGGTGAAAGACCTGGAACCCCTCCCAATAATAGGGGGAGGTCCAAAATACGCCTGGACCGATGAGGTTCCATTGGAACCATTTGGGTGTTGACCACGTTAGGTTTTGAAAAAATTTTGAGGGGATCGAGTCTATGATCATGATAGATCTATGGCCACATAGATAAAACAAAGCGAAAATAAAATGAATTTTTCCCTTTAACATAATCTATGTGATCAATCAAGAAAAAAAATTGGTTTTTTTGTTTGCACATGATACTCAAAATCGTAGAAGACCTATTACGTCCTCACACACTCAAAAGTAATTGGGCCTTTAGAATATTTCTTGCGATTTCTGGCACAACGTCCCGTAAGAGCTGCCGACGCCCCCAGTTAGCCGAAGAGAATCCACCAAGGTAAGGGTAGAGGGTTTGGTGTTTGCCTACACCATCGCCTATAAGGTAAAGGCTGCCCTAATTTTTGGCCACTAAGAACCACCGTCCCACGTGAGCGTTCGAGTCTTGGGCTTCTTTTTAGTCATCTAAAAGTACCGAGTATCAGCTGGGTCAAGTAGCCCCAACTGATACCGCATGCACTGTGCCTAAGCCTAACCCCCTCTGAATCGGGTCTCTGCCGTGCTTGAGTTTTATTTTCCATGGGATAATAGGTGGATTTTAAAGCTCCCTAAATACAAAACATCTATGTTTCAATGTGAAGTGTGATCAAAGCAGCTTATTGGATGCCTACCCCCTTGATCCTAACTTAATCTATAAATTATTTTGTGGCCCCTGTGGGGAGAATTTAGTGAGTTGGTTTAATTTAGTTTTAGGTGGCTTGCTTTGCTGAGTGGGTGAGCGTGTGTGAGTGTATGGTGAACAATCTCATAATTTGAACATATGGATATCGGTGATCCTTTACAAAAGTCCCCTAGTTAAACTATGTGACGTTGTTCCTTGCTCAAATGGAAAACATTTGCTGATGAGGGGCCGCTTCCAAACCTTCCTAGTTATTCTATGTGAGTAACTAAAGGGAGATGGAGAATCACAAATGTAGAGTGTTCATATGCTTTTCTACAGTCACAAAATGGTGCAAATACAACAAATATTACTTTTTCTAATTAGCGATTCAATCCTAGTCCCGCAATTTCCTAGATGCAAAAATTCAATTTAAACTAAGCAATTTATACACTAGATTATGCATGTGTGTTCTTGAGCCACTTACTTGGACTAGTTAAACTAAGTGTTCATACTAGAATTTTCAAGAACATAAATTTTTAGGAAAGAAATGGTTAATTCTCCCCCTACTTAAACTATGTGAACAATTTTTGCAAAAACCAACTTAAATGAAAACTAACTAAATGCCTACAGAAAGCAACAATAAGTGGGTTCTCAGAAGCTATGGGGTATCAACACAGGTGCTAGCAGATACATTACGGGCTGCCCAACACACTTACAAGCAAAAAAATTATATGATATGGGGAGAAAAAAAAATCCCAGTCTATAATTTACATGCAGAAATCCTTGATAGGTTCTCCTTTCTGCGCACAGGTTAGTCCTAAACGCGCACAATGTGCCTCTGTGAGGAAAAAATGTGCTCAAAAATCCTGAAAGTAAAAATATTAGGAGCTGCCTTCTTCAGTCTGTCACTTCAGTGACTCTAGGGACTGCAAGATGGGTCATAGGACTATCAGCTCCACTCCAGTATAGACAAAGGGTCTCCTACAAAAGATGGCACAACCACATAAACTTGGAACACGTCAGTGGAGTCGCCAATCATATTGTGGTGGATTTGTCACATGAGTGTATGAAATTGCACCAGCTTAAAGAGTGTGGTCTACTCTTTAAACTATTGGTAACAGGCAGAAAGTGGGGGAACTCAAAAGCATAAAAATTAATGGAAATAGTATGCTAAAGTATGCTCTGGTTAAACTAAAAACTAAAACAAAAATATACAGAAGCTATATAGAGAATCAAAATGATAATAATGCAAACGATGGCTCGATGGCCTCTTCTAACTAAATGTTTGAAATGGAGAAGAAATTTTACCCACTTGACAAAGGGCCCCTAGGCAATGGCTCTAGGTCCCGATGCAAGGATGTTGCCTTCCAAGCTCTGCCTCTGATGCAGTCTCCCTCTCTCTCTCTACTATGGTTGACTAAGATGTTGGGTGGCCAACTATTGAGTCCTCTTTAGATCCAGCTCCGGGTCACAAACAATGCTGGTGTTGCTTGGGAAATTTTTTCCAGCATAATAATGTGATCACTGTTTCTTCATCTCTTGGTGGGTTTATATAGGTGAGTTTCAAATCCTCCTTCCCTCCCTTGGTACATGATGGATAGTGACCCAAGTGAGAGGTGTGATTCCATTGTGTGCTCAAGTATTCTCTTGTGTGCTCACATGTTGTCTAAGGAGGCATTGGTGGCTATCCTTAGGTGACTTTCACACAAGGAGTAATTTTCCTTTGCTTAGTGTGGTCCCGGAAAACGACCTTTTTCCACTTCCAGGAATGTGCGCTTATTGGCCCAAAAGGCGCGCAGAAGGTGATCTTCTCGAAGGATAAAGCACACAATTCAACATTTATGACCAGTTCAAATCTGATTTTCTCAAAACCTTAGAGATTTTCAATACTTCTTGATTCCGTAATGTGTTCCTACCCTGTAAATCCTTGGGCTCGACATTAATTGATATTGTCTTCTGCTGTACAATTTTCCAGTGTTAGCATATACCTTTCCCTCTGCCATCTTAGGGTTAGAAGGAATAGATTTAGAGGAGATATCCAACCCCTAACATGTCTCAATCATATATAAGTTTAAGGAAATAGATAATAAAGCCTCTAAATATAGGAAGAGATACATCAAAATAGTGGAGAACTAACCAGTTCCTCCCATGCAGCATAAGAGAACAATGGATTATGTAAATGGAAATGTCAAGCTAGTTGTGCTGCAATAAAATGTGGAGTAAATTATTTCCATGTGAGACTATCAGGTGCATCAAATATATTTTCGTGCATATAACATTATGTATACTAATCTCATGGATTTTAATTTCCATGTGACCCACATGGTGCACTGAAAAATGCATCCAACAAATGCTACAACCAAGAAGTTGCAGGGTCTTTACTCCAAGGCCAACAATGAATTGAAATATGAGAGGATGGTATGTGGGACCATGAAGATGTAGATTAAAACCCTATAATATAAGGTCATTTACCTAGCCATGTTCCCTAGGGATTTGAAGAAATATAAGGAAATATTTGAGGAGAAGGACAAATATACAACCTTCACAAAGAAACAACTCATTAGAGGAAATTTTAGCCTAAAAGTGCCCATGAAATTTTCATGTAATTTCCATGTCATAATATGTACCCAACAAAAATCCTTTAAATTTAAAAGGATGTACATGTAAATATTTTGGAGGTAAAAGATGAAAACCTACTTTTTTTAATTTTATTTTTGGCTTATCTCCTTACAAATTTACTCAAATTTCAAATATAGACACATGTTGGGTGTGAAATTAAATTCTGCATCCAACGAGTACACATTATGCATACTTTTGATAATACCCACATTGGTAAAAATTGAATATACATTAAACAAGCATGTTAAACATGTTTTTTAAATGTATTTTCATTATTTTTTATCAATGTGGGTCTTCTCAAAATTATGGATAATGGGTACTCATTGGATGCAGAATTTATTCCGCATCCAACAAGTGTCTACACTTGAAATTTGAGTAAACCTATAAGGAGATATGGCACAAATACAATTTAAAGATGTAGTTATATTTTTTTTCCATCCAAAATTCATTACTTTAATTTTATTATTTTAACTATTATTTTATTATCTTTCCTTAGGAGGCAAATTTTATGCTGAAATTTCCTCTAATTCATGATTCCATATTCACATTTTTGGCAAAGAGTTGAGATGCAAGTAGTAGAAAAGGAAAAATAGGATCTGAATATAAAGCAATAAGAGGCCCTCACCAAGAACTAGGAGCAAAATGACAGAATCATGCTACCAGATGCATAGGTCCAAGGGATGAAAGTGAGGACACATGAGACTATGTAGTTTCAACAAACCCCAGATTTTTTTATCGGGAAGGTAGAATCTGTGAGGATGTTGGAGGATGAAAACAAGTGAAAAAATCTCTCAATTTGAGAACGAGAACTGAAAGAAAAATAATAATATCTTGAAGGGATAAAGATATAAATGTATCGAGCCTAGGAGTATGGTCAGAAAATTTATGCAAAACTTGGATGTCCCAAGGAGAAAGCATCCTAATAAATCCTCTTTCAAGTAAGCTAAAATTAACATTTGGGATAAAACTATGAAGTCATCTAGATTTGTTCTAGTAAGTCATCTAGATTTTTTCTAGGAAAATATATAAGTTGTCAGAGTGGCCCCCATGTAAATGAATTCACTTAAGGGAACTATTGGAGAAACCCTAGCCAGGGCCGAAGTGATCATAAATTTTCTTAAATTTATGTCCAACGAAGATATCACAAAGGCCATAGCTAAATGGTCCCAGTTGGTAGTCATGTTTAACCAATTAAAAAGGAAATATAAGCTGATAGTGTTGGCTTAAAATAAAGAAGAAACACTGGCTAATGAAGTTCATGATTTTAAAGATCTATGTGAAGTGTTGTATAAGTGAATTTTTCCACCTTTATTAGATGTTCACGGAGATTTTTATTCCAAAGAATCCCTTTCGAAAAGCATTAATGATATTAAGGAAGATAAAATAGGCTCTTATGAGAAACACCTTCCATTACAGTGGAAGGATATAGTTAATTTATATGACCAATATTTTGAAATTTTGTTCATGGTGAGAAGCATATTTAAAGAATAAGGGAAGGTAGAATATGAACCAGTCACAACCTTGGAAGGGAAAATTATGGATGCATAGTTGTGTGAAGTTCCCTTGCGTAAGGAATGGAGAGGAATTTTAGACCTATACAATATGGGAATTCAAGGTGGATATGCACCAATGTCACAAGTTGCATAAAAAAATATAGGTTCCAGTTGAAAAATTTTTAGCGCCCATGCAAGAGAGAGAAGAAGCTTAGTGCACAATAAACAAAGATATAGACAAGCCACTATAGCCAAATCAAAAGGGACCTCCCCTACAATTGGAAGATTTTTTTAGGAAACTTCTAAAAGAAGCTTGTTATAAGACAACTATCATTTTGTAAATATTCCTATTGGTTTTTTCAATACCATTAGTGGTTTAGGGCTAGGGTACTGAGTCTTGGGTGCTTATATATGAGCCTAATTTTGATGTAATTAAGGATAATTTTTCTTGTGAAGGGTAAACTTTGTCAAATTTTTCTACAATGTATTGGGAGTTTTGAAGTTACCTAAGAAGGATTTGTGAAGTGATTTTTGAGTTGTCTATTATTCTCATGCATGTAATTCTAACAATCGACCTTGTATTTTGAGTTTTGCGCAAGATTAATACAATTTCAAGGATGTACATGGAAAATTATGTTGTAAACCTAGTTTGTTATGAAGCTAAGATGGGATTTCCAAGTTAAATTGAATTATGTAATTAGTGTGATTGTTTGCTTCAATTTTTGCAAAATTTATCAAAAATTTTCAAGAGTATATTGTCTTTTTTTATGATTTTTACAAGGGTTTTTAATGAAATTGTAAGATTCAAAATATCAAGTTATCTCATGGCTTAATTCTTAATTGCTCTTATACCCATGTTATTTTAACAATTTTAAAAGAATTTTTATTTTAAGTTGTATTCTCCATTTCTCCCCTTCTATAAACCCTTTTCAATTCTTTATGTTAAACCCAAAGCTCATAAATTCTCCAATTGAAAATCAGTGGAAATCTTGCCTAGCTGAATTTTATTAATCGTTCATATCTTTTCCTTTACCTAGATTCTGAGAATAAATTTAAACTTTGAAACATAAATTTAATTTTATCTTGAATGGAATTCAGTCATTGTATTTTTTAATTTCTTAAAGAAAACCCATGATTATTGTTAAAATATATGTGATGCTCATATCTGAAATGGGCTATAAATGTTAGCTAATTATGAGTAAATTTCAAAAAATTCCTATATATACAAACATATATTAATAGAGATCGACAATTTGAATTAGATTGTTGAAAATAGTTCTTCATGTTCCTTTGCTTTCTTGTGACAACTAATAGGTCAAAGTAAAGTGCATGATACTTAAATTAGGAATACACACATATAATATTAGTAGAAATTAAGGTAGAAATCTAAGTCATTTATAATAAAATATTCACAACAAAAAAACATTAACCTAAGATTTAACTTTTCCCCATTTTTATCATGTTATTTTCCTTGTTGAATTTCAAAACTAAGAATGAGAGAACATAAACATTAAAATCTAAGGAACATGGAAATACCTTCAGCAAGATTGGAGAAAAAAAGATAAATTCATACATACGATCTTAACAGAAAATCAAATCCAAAACAAAAAATCAAATCGAACTTAGATGTTCTTAGGTTATGCACTATAGAAAAACATAGTGTGACTCTTGCGTCCTAACATGGCTTTCTCCTGCAAGGGTTTGGACATAAAATGTGGTCTTCCATTTTTTGATGTGATGATGTTTTCTTAATAGAAAATTTAATTCATTGTATGATGCATTTTGTTTGTTGATTCATTGTCATTACAATGATTTAGCATCCCGACCCACAGCCCTCCCCCTCTCAGTGTCATATTTCATTTAACACATGTTCCAATACACTAGACCCCCACAAACATGGGATCAATGGTTTAAGAAAATGTAAGTGGAAAAGGGGGTATGGATAATATTTCTATGTTTCAACAAGTTAAATGAGGAGTAGGGGAAGGGAATTACTAGATCATGGAATGTGTACAAGAAGAGGGACCTATTGTTTATCTTGCAAAAATATATAACATGATATACCTTGTATTCTGTCACATTTATTTACCATATTTTATTCCCTCTCCATTTTGAGTTCGGTGAACATTTGAATTTAATTTTTTTATCTTCTTAAGAGTATGGGCTGCATGGAAAAATAATTTCAATAAAACCCTCAGTCTTTAACTATAGCCTCTATCACGATGGTCTGAAAAATATTTTAATTGTAGATTATCTAGATAATTAGGGTAGAAATTAGGATGCCTTCTTAACTAGAAAAAAATACATTGTTGAGTGTATTAAAAAAAACAAAGGAAACACCGAAGAAACTTGTCAATGAAACAGTAATAAAATTTAATGATAAATAGCAGTATGAGCATGATAATAAACATGGAAATACAATTATACTATTCAAGAATATATGGAAATTACTGCCTATGCGATGAGATTTAATTGATACATAAATAAGGGTATAAATCCTATTATCACGCATAGAAGAGGAGTCAGAAGAAGTATGATTAATATAAAAATTTGAAAAAAAAGACTAAAAGGGCCTCATAACTTCCTCTCAAATCCTTTTAAGAAGGTCCAACACCTCCTCCTAAATTGTTTTAAAAGTCACGATTGTGTCCTCCGTAGCATTCTAGAAAGGTTAGCTTGATATCCCCTAAACGTTATGAAGGTTCCACTTCTAAGCATATGGCCACTACATGTAGCCATGATAGGACAAAATAAACTATATCCATTTTATCTATGAAACCCAAAACTAAGTTTCCAGAACATTACACTCATGATTTCCATTTCTATGAATTATTCGACCCGTAAACACCTAATTATTTTGAGCATACCATTAATTACTATGAGCCCATCAAACCAACGCAGTCTTCAACCAATCTAAGAACATCTATGACCTCAAAATTTTGGATAAAGATGTGGAAAATTGAGAAGCTAAAGGATGTGTTTAAAAAATTTAAGGTCTTAGATAAATACATTGTTAATGAGAACCCTATCCTGAAGAATAAGACATCCCAACTACAAGAGAAAATTTATAGGTTTATGTTAAGGATCAAGAAGTCATTAAAGTTGGCCAAATAATTATTTAAAAGGAATCATTATTAATAAAAATGTAATATGACCTTGGAAAATAAGCTTTCGTTAGTATGGAAAAGGACTGGGGCCAATGTGAATCTCTCTATTAGCAACCATTATATTACAAATTAGTTGTGCTACAAATTTTGCTCAATTTTGTTCCAAATTTTGATTGGAATTGTACGTGCGGAAATGCGAGATGTAAGTGCTCTAAATTGAAATTTTTCTTACTTCAAGTTATCCATTCTTGACCCTATAAACTCCACTCTTATTTAAGCATTACCCTCCTTTTACCAAAATTAATGAGAAATAGCCACATAAAGGGATTCAAGGAATTTTGTTGTTATTTATTATTAATTTCATCATTTTAATGAGTAAAACAAGATAAATGCTAAAAATAATTGGAGGGGGTGGGGGTGCCGGGGATGACGAATCAATATTTCATGCCAAATTGAAATTAACTCAACTTGTTATTTCATTTCACAGTTATCTTCAACCATTAATTTATTAGGATGATATTGTGTTACCATGAACAACATAAAGTATAAAAGAAAAAAAAAGGATATTCAAAACAAATCCACACATCAACACATAAGGACACAAGGATGTTAGGTGGAAACCAAAGCTCGGAGAAAACCACCGATGATATTGTTTTATCTTATTATTTTATTATAAAGAAAAGTATTATTATATTTTTCCCTAGAACATGCTCTTCCAGGACACAAGACCCTACTTGGAGGAGGCTACAACCTCCACAAATTCTCTAGCACCTACTAGAAGGAATATACCATTCCCTGATCAAGTTTAATGGTTCCTACTAGAAGGAAGCTCCTACTCCCTCCCTGAAGGCTCCAACCCTCAGCAACTTCATGGGAAACATTTCATAATTTCCATAGTGGATGATTCCACCTGTCCCAATCAACTATAAAAAACATGAAGGAAACCTTTAATCAATTTTAAAACTATACCCACACCCAACAATATAGTCAATACCAAGATACCAATACTGAATGCCAATATAACAATCACTGAATCAATGAATAAAACTACAAAAATCATTGGCTCACTCAATACCAACCATTGAATGCCAATTATACCACAACAACCATATCAAACAAATCTACCAAGCCAAAACGAAATCATCGTTGATACCAATCCATAGTCAAATTCCAAGACAAATCATGTCAATCCATAACACATTCATGCCAAACCAAATAGAAACCATGTCACAACCCAGGAAATATTTTGTCAAGTACATTGTCAAAACCCTAACTGACAAAAACTTTCAAATACCATACCAAGCAGCAAAAAATAAATAATCTCTTCATAGGCCCGAAATTCTAAACAATTCTAAACTCATTATGCATCAAATATAATCTCCAAATGTGAACAAAATCTGTGATAATTCCTCAAACCCTAGTGCATCATATACCAAGCCAATTCACTTCCTAGCACCACTTCCTTATGCAAAGTCAAGATCCATCAAAACAAAGAGTAGTAAACTCATACCATGATGAAACATATAATCTCTTAGCAATAGAAGAAAGGTAGCAACATGACTTACAGATCTATATCCATGTCCTCATCAAGTTCTTTCAACAAGACACATCGTATGTCCATGTAGATCAATGAGTGGATATTTTTCTCTGTCATCAATCATCTATCTCGAAATAGGCATAACAATACTAATAAAAAAAATTCAAAAAAATATGTCACGAGAACAACACTGTTGTCACAAGAATGATACTACAATCATAGGAAGAACAATGATGAACATGAACCCTATCAATACTCCGCCTCAAAAATCAAGCCATATATAACTAGGAAAAAAAGACCTAAATCAAGCATTGACTTCATAAAGGGTCCATAAAAAAAAAAATTATCTCAATACAGTGAAGAATTAGTGAACAAGACCATAAAGGTTTTCATTAATTTTCTGCAACCAAGAAATACCTATCATGCTTGTAAAAAATCAACAATATGAAAGCAAGACTCTTCCATAACCAAGAGTATATATATATATATATATATATATATATATCCATGAACCTTAAAATCTATGAATAATAGATGCACATAACCCTCCAAAAATATTATTAAATATATAGTGCGTTGAGCATGAAGCTTCTATCCAATTAGAGTGTTTATAAAATATCCCTATGTCTCTGCAGTGGTCAAGTAACTATCTTCATATCCCTACAAGAAACATTTAGTACTGTGGATCATAATAAGTGGAAGAAAAATTCTCTCACATAGTTGCAACTTCTGATTTTTAGCAACTAATCACACAAATAATTTCGTCCCAAAATGATAATATTCGCATACATGTTTTTTATAAATATTCAAACTAAAATTACAACTCCCACAATATGATGCATAAAACATTAAATCAACCAAATATGGCATGAAATAGGTCTGAATTCGAATTGTATAGGGTCCACACACTTACAGAAATAATGTATTCCATTCCTTTACCATAATGCTTCAAATGACTCTTGTATACCACATCGTTATATAACCAGGATCCAACGAATAAACGAAGCATTAATATCAAATTTCTACAAAAAAAATCACGGGTTACAAATATTTATGCACACAAAAGAAGAAAATGGACAAACTAAAAAAACCCATACATATACAAATCACATTACTCTTCTATGAGAATTAATGGTGCCATTGAAAAAAATTATGATTTTTCGAGAATGATAATGGATGACATATCAATACCTCAAATATGCATTGTCTGTGTGTTTCATGTCATACTAAAAAGACACAAATTGATATTTTAAAATACATCATCAAAAATTACATAACCTACCATACACAGAAAGACCTCTCATGCATTAGATTTTCATTCTCTTTAATGCACAACGAATTATACAATACATTATTTCCTACTCTTCATATTTCATAATTTTTCCCTTTTCCAAATCATAAATCATAAGGGAACAAACAAAATACATATAAAATGTTTCTCACTAGTGGGCCTTAAATGATGTAGATCACAAAATGGATGTCCCATTAGGAGCTACACATACCCATATTTGCCTTCATTAAATGTTCACTTCATATCTTATTCCTTTATGAGTCCATAAAGAAAAACAAAATACCAAAGAATATATTTATGTAATGACCAAAAGTGGCATACACAACTGAAATATTTAAACTACTTCAAAGACCTAAATGCTCATTGTAATACATATAACTTTATATTGATTATTGTATATTGAATTGATGTAAGATGATTACAATGATTGTGAGGGTCTGCTTATATAACCTAGGCAAGTACCTCTTCATGAATGGTGATGTCCTTAAGGACATACTTTTTCATTAAATGATTACTAATTACTAATTAATTATTATTATTGTCACTTACATTATTTGTGTTATATATATATATATATATATATATATATATATATATAGTATCCGTAACATTTCCTTCCACTTCAAAAATATTTGTCCTCAAAGCTTACCAATTCAAATTCTTAATTCCTTTTGCAGTCATCACGTAACTATCATCTTAGTTGTTACAAGACGATATGATCCTTGGAGCGATAAATAAAAAATATCAAATAAAATATGGATCTATCCATCCTAGATTAAGTATTTTTGGAATCTTCCGGTCACTAGAATTTTGTAATGAATTTTTATCATAGGATTGTATTCTGCAAACGTGAGTATTCCTGGGAGCATAAATTTTGTGTTTATGTTTTGAGTTATACAAATTCATGGATTATTGAGGTATATATTTCTTTGATTTGGATGTAGACACATATTTCTTCTTGCTATACTTTCCCTTATCATGTGAGTGGTATTTTGTGTTATCACTCCACTGGATGACCGAAGGCTGAGAAAGAGACCAACAAAGGTAACCATACATCACTTTCACCTACTAGCTAGCCCTAATAGGAAGGAGAGGGCTCTCTCCATGAGGTCACAACCAAATTGATCAAATGAAAGAGATTTTAGGGTAGCTATAGTATGCTCTAGGGTTTGATTAATTTATTTTGTGTGTTGGATGGTGAATTAGGTAAAGGAAGAACTAGGTTAGGGCACTGAAAAACATACTTGCAGAGATGTGATAGTGAAAGGTATGCAAACACCTTAGCACTTTTAGGAATCTCGGTGAGTGTGAAAGACTAATAGGGTTTCAAAAAGAGCATGTAAATCATGAATTATTTTATATTCAAGGAAAGTGAAACATAACTGTGATAATTTCTCCAAAACATAGCATCAAAATAATGAATTCATCTTATCTAACTTAGAAATCAATCACATTAAGATATGGACATGAATATGGAAGGAATAATACATTAAAGCATATGAAAACATAAGAGGAAACACTGCTAAAACACATACTACATGAACCCCAACACAATAGCTGCAAATTTGTCTATTAGTTCCTACGAAAATGACTCAATACACTAGTGTTCAAAGATCAATTACACAACGTCCAACCCTTGCAATGACAAAGGAAGTGAAAGATGTAGACCAAAATAGCTTCTCCCCACTTTGAGGGGTCAAATCCAAGACTTTTGGAGTTGTTCCCCAATGTCCTCAACTGGATTCCTAATGACTAGGGAGGTCAAAAAACTCATCCATGTCTTTGATGAAACTAATTCACCTGACCCAAAATTACAATTTTACTTGATGTATCTACATCTAGTAACTATAAAAGACATATTTACATTTGATTTTTACATCTACATCAGTGAAAATCCATGGAATCCATCAATCAACTGAGAAAAAGTGAAATTTCTGAAGAAAACAAGAGACTGGAAAAAGCGCAGCGTGCCCGTGGGAAAAGCACAACGTGAGTTTCCATTTCACTTTTGACTACCTTGCTGAATTCCAACTTGAGCTCAAGATAGCTCATTGGAAATATCTTCCTGTCTAGTTGTAAAACATGTTCTCAAGCACTGAAAATAATGGAGTTAAGCTCCTCAAAAATGAAATCTCGCAATACTGGTCAAAAATCTCAGTGTGAGGCTAAAACTACTAGCAGAAAGGTGTTTTCTAGGTGGTTTTTTGGCTTTTCCACCTCTCAAAATATCAAATTTTGGAGTGCCCGTAGTCAAAATGTAATGGATAGGCCATCATCTATCCAACCCAACTGATTTTTCATTATTTAGAGGCTTCCATAAAAAGGGCAGTGTGGCCCACATTGCTCTTTCTGCAGGTTGACTATGTAAAAATATGATAAATTTTGACCAAAATGATAAAAATGTCAAAATATTTCCCAAAAACTCTCATAATTGTTGAATGAGGTCATGATGAAGTGTGTCATGCTACCAAGGAGGCATTAGAAAGCAATTCAAGTCTACCCATCTCCTTTTGGCTGATTAGGGTTTCTTTGAGCTTATCCTGCAATTGCTTAACCTTGACATTGCAAATATTATTTATGTTATGGTAGTGGTCATCCATATACCTCAACATATGGTTGTCCTTGCTACCCTTTTGAAGGAGCTTCTCCAGGTGTATTTTTACTCTGTTTACCCAAACTCCCCTACCCTCATTAATTTCCATGTCAATCCTCTCCTTAAAGGTGAGTTCCTTACATGAAGTGCCTCATGTTGTTTTCTCTGCTCCAATGCTATTTTTACACCCCTTGTTTTTTTTCTTTTCTTAGTGGTCTGAGGATCATCCTCATTAAGCTTATCATGTTGCATCATTTATTTTCCTTTGACATCCCGCCTCTTATCTTTCAAAAATTCCGTTTCCAAGAGTACTTTCTTTTCACTCAAGTGTTTGTTTTCTTGCTCAAGGAAAGACATATCAAATTGTGTGATTGCTAAATGATCCCGCAGTTCTATGAATTTGGCATATTTTTCTTTGATGATGAGTTTTAGGGTTTCATGTTCATCTTGGGCCTCCAAGTCCACCACCTCAATGTCATGGTGAAGAGCTTCCTTCCCTTGGACAACTATCTCCTACTGCTTATGATATCTTTGTTTTGTTGATGTAGAAGGCAAGGCCCCTTCCACAATTTCTAGATAAAACACTTGCCTATGTCCTCTTTGATAAGTTATTAACTTTTTTCCATTTTTAGTGTTCTTGACTTCAACCCTACTAGATGACCTAGTTTTTTTTTGAGTAACTGATGCTGATGGTGGAATAGGTCTAGCAGGTTGATTTGGTGGTGATGTGAAGACCTCTCCCTCAATCAAATTCTCCCATGCAATGTTCAACTATGTGAGGTGATGAAGGACAATGATTTTTATGAGTGTATGATGGAAAATATTGTTCATTTGAAGCTCATACTCTCCATTATATACTTTTTAGGCCATGTTGTCAATGCTCTTATACAAATAATAGGGAATGTTTAGCAATTCCACCCTACTGAAATGCATGAGTAACCTGATGTGGTAGCTGTACAACTTGGAGAATCTGCCCTCACAAGTGAAATATTTCATGATGATTTTCATCATGGGAGAAAACCTATTAAGTGGCTAACCAAAATGTAATATTTTCTTAATGATGTTTTTTTATGGTGCTTTGAGGTAGGGTTCATACAACTGGGCATACAAATCGTGATTTTTAAACCACTTTTCACCTACATTACGTATCCATGTTGCTTCTACAATAATGTCTATAGAGATGGTGAATGCCACCCCTACAATGGTGACTTGGTATTTTTTCAGGTTTGTGATGAAGATCCTGGTCAAATTTTGATGGCTCCCCACTCTTTGGACCATTTCAGAAAACTCAAAACAACCTACATGTTGGAAACATTTGACTTCTAGGGGTGATGACATCAACTCTTTGGTATTTGATGGCTCAAGCCTTAATTTTATTCTTCCTTTGATGTAGATATTTTTATATTCTTCCATGGTGTTTCACTCTTCAATCCATGATGTTTCTCTCTTCCTCCATAATCTTCAGTTTGATTAGAAATGCTAGGGGATAAGGGAAAGGAAAAGGGAGTGGGATGATAGGGTTAGAGATTTGGGATAGGTGTGGAAAAATTTAGGGAAGGGTGCAGGGGATTTAGGAACCTCAGGGAAGTGACGGGGAGTTCAAATGACAAGGGGGATGGGGTAGGGAATTTTATTACAGGGATGTAGTCTAGCTTCCTAGAAAAGCACAACGTAGGATTAGGGTTTTATGAAACATGGCTTAGGAGTGAGGAAAAAGGGATGTCAGGGTTGCGCGGGATATATAAGTGTGTTAGGGAGATAAAAGGGTCTACAGGAAAACATATTAACCTTGCAAAATTGAAATCTAGGGTGTAATAACTAGAACATAGCATGAAGGGCAATGGGAGGTTTTCACCACAAAATTATGAAAATGAGCTGCAAGGAGGGGTTGACAAGATGCAACTTACTTGAAAATAGATGAAGAAACCTTTAGTTTCACTTCAAGAACCATGCAAACAAGTTTAATCATTCTAGCTACATCACTGAGAAATGCGCAACATCCTTGAGAAAATCATAATGAGCTTTGCAAAAGTGCAACGCCTTTGGAAAAAGCACTATGTGCTCGGCTAAAAAGTGCAGCGCCTTGAGGAAAAGCATAACGATGGGATAAGAACTCAATTTTTTGAGGAAAAAAGTGGTTTTTTGACTTGGGAAAGTTGAGGGCTCGATGTTGAAGAGTGATAATGAATGAATTTAGGTCTTTTAGAGCCTTTTAAACATGGATAAAAATCATTAAATGAACATGGACCTACATTTCCCTTTTTCAAAATCAACCTTTCATTGCTTTTTACTTTTAACCTTGAACTTGATCTTTGAACTTTGAAATTTTAGTGGCTTTGGAAAACTAAATTTCTTCTAGGAACCATTGACATTTACTAGTGGAAATTTATCATTTGCTGCTACTTGGAAATATGAAGTACTTATTACAAATTATGAACATAAAATTGCATTTTTCTTTGAAATCAACTTTATAAGTGAAATATATTTCTTTTCACTCCTTCATTTGCTGGACTTCATGCATGAAATGATGATTTGATAACCTTGGAGCCCTAACACCTAATGGAGACTCTGGAGTGAATGAAACCATGATGAAAATGAATTTAATGATTATGAAAACTTATGAATGATGGTACATTTAGCTGAGAGGTGAAATGAGCCAGAAACTAGTAAAATTTTGGAAGGAGTAAAATGAGACCTAGATCTACATCAAGTGACCACATTTTTGCAGGATGACCTAATGGAATGAAAAACATTTGACAATGGGATCCTAGCAAGACATAATAAGGTTCCACTTTATCACTAGTGGAAGGATGCAAAAACTGACACTAACATTGGCTCCAACTGGGGATGGCAGTGCCTTGGAGGTGTTAAGAACACTATAGACCAAATAGCCTAAGCATCGGGCATGGAGTCAAATGCTAAAAACCAAATTGAATACTAGAAACTTGATATAATAAACTGACTCAAAATTGTAGTGACTTGAATTTTAATAATCTTTGAAAACAACATAAAAGCAGTGAAACTTTATGGCCTTCATGTCAGGCTGCAAGCCCCGATGATTCTCTACTTCACACTTTGCAGAAAAATTAAACCGATACATACAATGGAATTGGAAAATTTTCAGAACTCTGTATAAGAAAATATAATGCTTAAGGATACCACCATTGAATGGTACTCCTAAGAAATCTTCTTCATTCATCTCTTTCAATAGGAAAGCATGTTGTCCGCGATAGGCTGCAATCTTGTTGGCCCTTTCCACAGGTTCTCAATTTTTCCATGCTTTTATTTTTCCTCATTTCTATCATCCCAATGAAGGACAACATCTCTAATCTTTAAATCATCCTCCTTTGTCTTGTGCTCATATAATTTATTTTTCTTTTCATGAAGCTTTGATGTGTTCTGAAAAACCTCATCTCTTGTTTGTTGAAGATGGATCATTTGATTTATCTAGTGATGTACATCATTCTTTTCACTTCATGCTTCTTGTAACAATTTAATAAGTGGGACTGCAAGTGATGTATGAAAAATAGCATCTACACCATATACAAACTTAAAAGGGGACATTCCTATTTATTTCTTACTACTCACCCTATCCTCCCACAAAGCAATAAGAAGTTTTTTTTGCCAGTTCTTCTTGTTTGTGTCCAACATATTTTTTATGATATTAATTAAATATTTATTAGAATATTATGCTAATCCATTACCTCATGGATAATACATGGTTTAGTGCCCCAATTTGATGTTGTACTTGTCATAGAATTCAACCATTTTCTTCGACTTGAATGCAGCAACATTCTCTGTAATGATCTTAAGAGGACAGCCAAAACGAGACAAAATGTTAGTCTCCGGAAACTAAATCATTACAAAATATGTTTCTTTCCTTGTTCAGATTGCTTCAATCCATTTGGTGAAGTATTCGATGGCTGTTAAAATCCATTTGTTCTGTGCAGATGATGTAGGGTGAGTATTTCTAATAAAGTGAAGCCCCCCTACTAAAAAGGTGCTTGAACATAAGTAGGCTGCAAAGGTAATGGAAGAAATTTTGTTTTACCTTGAAATACTGAACACTCATCATAACTATTTTATATAAATCTCCAAAATGAGTTGTCCAATAATATCCAGCCCTCAATACTTTGTTAGTCACAATTTTCCAAAACAGGCGACCTCCACAATCTCCCCTATGGAAATAATTAATTACCTCCTTGGCTTTATTTTCCACTAAATAGTTAAGAAAAATACCTCTTAGGTATTTCCAATAAAGAGTGTTGTCCAAAATGCAGTATTTGGAAGCCTTCAACTTCAATGACCTACCCTTAGTCTTAGACATGCTTGGAGGAAGATTTAAATTATGAATAACATATATGATATCATAATACCAAGGAGATGAGAGAAATATATCAAATACCTGTATGAGAGTGCCATGATCTTCTTCATTGGCGAAACTGAAATGAGGTTGATTTCTAGAGCATGCAAATTTGATTTAGCCATGAGCTTGGCTAAACCCTAACCTTTGATCAGCTTTGTGGGCTTGATCTTGAGGTCACACTCTAACATTTTTGCAATCCACTTCCCTCTTCTACCTTCTGGATCAATCTGCATAATACCATCCTTTACTACTGCATTGGGGACATAAGCTAAAATATGTGAATGGAGGATATATACACGGAAGTCCTTCAATGTCTTTACCAGAGCCAAGGCTTACTTTTCCATGATATTTTATCGAAGGGCTTAATCCATGATGGTATGACTGAAGAATGCAATGGGATACTCAATATTATCCTTATTTTTCATCAAAACCACAACCAATGTATGCTCGGAGGCAAAGGAGAATATGAAAAAATCAATGGCACAATCGTGGCTAATTAGAACAAGGGTTGTAGTTAAGGAAAACTTTACTAAATTAAAATACTTTTTGTCATCCTCAGACCACTTTACCTCATTTTATTTATTTATAATGTTGGTCATTTCACAAATGTTCTCATCTAGATTTGGAATAAATCTTCTTAAGAATTTCTTCTTACCATTGAAAGCTTAGATTTATTTCTTACTACACAGAAAATCAATTTGTTGAATAGCCTCAACCCGAGAAGGGTAAATTCGGATACAATCCATAAAGATGATGTGACAGAGAATATTTCCCTCCTCCATTGAAAAAAGGATCTTTTTTGTATTAAGAGAAATTCCTAAATTTCCTACATTTCTAAAATACAATTCTAAAGTGATACAAGTGTTCATCATCGGAATGAGAGAAAACTGTCAATTCATCAATATATATGACTAAGAAAACATATTTCTCATCTTAAAAGGCTTTTTCCATCACTTGCTGAAAGGTGACCCTTGAATTCTTGAGTCCAAATGCCATATTAGCATACTTAAATGTGCGCCAAGGCGTCATGAAGGAAGTTTTGCCTTTGTCCTTCTCATGCACTAAAACATGATTGTATCTTGAATATCTATCAAGAAGCGACATTCAGGAAGCCACAACCACTCTCTGTAGGATATGATCCATTTTTGGAAGGGGATAATTATCCTTAAGAGGAACCTTGTTTAAGTTTCTAAAATTAATGCAAAGCATGATTTCTCTAGTTTTCTTCCTTACCAAAACTAGATTTTATATCCATTCATAAAATATGATGGGATCAATGATTCCAGAATTATAAAGTTTGTTCACCTTCTTCTCTATCGATGGAAAAAACCTCAGGTTGATTCTTCTTAGCTTTTGTCTGAAGATAATTTGGTCGGGCTTGATTGAAATGATATGTTGAATGATATTCTTATCATAAAATTTAAAGTTTGCATAATCCCAAGAAAATACATCATAAAATTCAGACAATAAAGCAATGTACCAAGGTATATTGATCATCTTAGGCTTGTTCGATGTTCTGATATTCACATCCTCAACACCTTTCTCTGTAGGAACCAAGGTCAGCTTCCTACCAACAACATCATGATCGAACAATTCTTCCAAAAGTATGAAACCTCTTGGAATATTGTTATCCTTCAACTATAATATATCAACCTGAGTCGCTTCGATGACTTGATCATCCATTAGGGGAATCTTGAGGTCTAAAATGGGCCTCCTAAGAAAAGTGTACAATAAAAATAAACTTTATAAGAACCAATAGGATTCAAGATTATGATGTCAACCATGGGAGATGATTCACCATTTTTTAAGTAAAAGAGAAAAAATATTAAAAAATAAAAAATAATAAAACTACTTTTTCAACTCGTATTTTCAAGTTATCTCCAAAAATTTTTACTCAAATTTTGAGAGGTAGTACTCATTGGATACAAAATTTAATTCCTCATCCAAAGAGTACCCATGATGCATAGTTTCGATGGACCCCTCTACACGAAAAAATGAGAAATACATAAAAAAAAACATGATTACAATCACGTTTTTCATGTATTTATCATTTTTTATGTAGTAGGACCCATCAAAAGTATGCAACATGGGTACTCCTTGGATGAGGAATTAAATTTTGAATCCAACGAGTACTCTTGCTTGAAATTTGAGTAAAAAATTTTGGAGATAAGTTGAAAATATGAGTTCAAAAAGTAGTTTTTTTTTTCTCGCTCTAAAATTTGATGATGTAATCATATATTATTTCAATATTTCCACTATTATTTTATAATTTCCTTAGGAGGCCCATTTTAGACCTCAAAATTCCCCTAATTCTTGCCATAAACTTCATCAATAAAATAATTCTCAAATTCACCTTCATTTTGCAGAAATCTTTTTACCTGTTTGTCATCCCAAAACACTTGCCAATATCGCAAGATGTGTGGAACAATTGGAAAATGTTTAATATGGATTTCAAACTTATTATTGGAAAATATGGGAATCTTGAAATTACTTGCTACTGTAGAAAGTGGACCTGCCATAATATTATGAATTCTAGGCACTACTGATAGTGTATATTTGGGAAACATCTTTAGGATATCCAGTACAACATTTCTATATGCTCTAATTTGTGGATCCTTGGCCTAGTATTCCCCTTTTACCTACTAATCACAAGCTCAGAGTCGTCATAAACTGAAATTCTCCATGCACCCAACATTTTCAGGATTTTGAGGCCGGTGATCAATGCCTCGTATTCAACCTCATTATTAGAACAATCGAAAGCCAACTTATATGAACATAATCTTACATTTTTTGGAACTTTACCCAACTAATGAAGAGGACTACAGATCAAAATTATGATGCCTATCCTGTATCTCCCCAAAGCACCATCAAAATCCATGGTACAAAGATCATTTTCATCAACTAGATGTTTGAAATTTGATTTATGTTTTGTCTCATCTTTTCTGGCCACTTCTTCAATCTCTTCTGAACTTTTCTCTAACTTATTTGATGACTCCTCTAAAGAACTAGGCTGATTTCCTTTTTCTTCATCTAAAACTACCCTGACACTATTGGAAAGTTTTGGAATATCTTCTACTTCTACGAGCTGACTATCTACATCATTCAAACCGCTATCATTAAACAAAATGAATGATTCAACGTATGTATGTACAAAATTAATTGGATGATTGTTGGGTTTCTCTTTGCTGGTAATCATGTATTTCATCTTTGTTTCCCGATACAACATTTTCAATTGACCGAAAACTAGGATGGTGGCATAAGAGAAATCTAGTTGCAAAGTGCCTCTCAACTTCGCTCCTCAAGATCTTGACAACAAAATAAATAACCATGGTAGTATATCAACTACCACCACATCCATCAAGACATTATTTTCTGGAAGTTTTTCAGGGGAAACAACCAAATCTTTTATTAGACTGAGACAACAAACTCTACCAAAATCAAATGAATACAGGTCATGGTAAGGAAGAGTTATATCTAGGCCCAATTTCTCCATAATGGATTTTGACATCAAATTATGGGAATCTCCAAAGTCAAGCATGACATTTTGAAGGGTACATTGATGAATTCTTAGACTCGAATAGAATGGGGTAAATTCACTATCCTCTAATTGAAAATCTATGGATGGACCAAAAATGACTTCAGGTTGGTCATCTTTGACATTTACCATATCAAATAAAGGATTTAATTTTAAAATTTTAGCCACGTGATATTTTTATTGATTTTTTTTTACAAGTTCATTTAAAGGGATAGAGACTTTTAACTTAGATATTTTAGTTTCTAAGCTAAAAGGAATGGAATTTTATACCTCTTTAATGACTTTGTCTCTTTTTCCAGGTTTATCCTTTGGTGTAGTTTCCCTCTTCTGTCTGTCTTTTTCTTTGCTCAGTGTGCTTGTAGATGGATGATTAGGCTTTCTCTAATTTGCAGCTAGAGGATCCTTTCCTTTGTTCTGATTACCTTGAGGTTTTTTATTCGAATGAGTATCTTTTTGTTGTGATGCTCGCTTCTCAATAGGACTGAATGGGACATCTGTACTTCTCAATGAGTATTCCCTCTACTGCGAGCTGAGAGAATTCAAATAACCCCGCTAATAATCATCAGTCTCAACCTCCAACTCATGATCATTGGCTAGTATATAATATTCATCTTTAGGAACATTTGTCCTCTCAATATTTGTTCATTTTCTGTCAAAAATATGGGTTGGCTATCTAATGTAAAAAAGTGTTTTTCTTTCACAATATAATCTTCTACTTCTTCCTCAAATTCTTGAGAGTAATTTTTTTGTAAGGGTGTCCAAATCTGTTTTTTTTGTGTTCGTTGCTCAGGATCCCTTTGTTATCTTTGTTTGATCCTCATTTGAGGTTCCTTTTGCTATCCTATGAAGTTAGGATTTCTATCCTGTGCTTCTGGCTATCTTTCTATAATGGAAATTCTCTCAGCCATTCTTTCTACTGTCCTTATCAAAGATTCCAATTTTACCTCAGAGGATGAGGATGCTTCTTCTTTTATGGTCACCTTTCTCTCACCCTTAATTTTTGACTTTTTAATTGACAAGTTTTATTCCAAATTGACTGCATTCACCTCCATGTCTTCTAGCCTCGCAGGATTTATCTCTCGCACCTAGTATGCCATGTCTAGATAAAATTCATCTGGATAATGTAAGATATCAAAACCTGGAGGAGGTTTGATCTCATTTGGAAATTAATTGTACACTCGATTGAAACGAGCAATGAAATCCTAAACTGCTTAATTTGGATTCATTTTAAGGTTTTCATACTCAGAAAGAATCTGCAAGGGATTTTTATTCACCTCCCATCATGCTATGAATGCATCAATCAACTAGTCTGGAGTGGCTACAATATTTTTAGTCAAATATATAAACCAAGTTTTAACATCGCCATAAAATCATTGGACTATGATTCACATCTTGGAATCGTCAGCATCTATTTATTGCAGGTAAATGAAACCAGTGACTTCAACTAAGTGTAGTTTTGCACTAATTTGAGAATTATCATCAAAGAGAGGGAGTCTCTTGCCATATCCTTGTGGTAACTCATTGAATTGAGTAGGTCGAATCAAGGGTGAAAATCTGGCCATGAATCCTGCTGAGTGAAGTGGAGGAGTAACAATGGAAGTAGTTGGCTGAACAGGTAACGTAGTAGAAGGTGTAGATGAAGAAGCAACAACTCAATGGGATTGTATCAGAATGGAAAATGAATCTTGCTGGTATTAGATGATGAATTTTTCAGATGTGTATTGAATTTTATTAGATAATTTTTCAAGCTTATCGAATTAACTCAAGTCTTTTCTATTGAAGTATGATTCAAATTTAGATTCTTCAGAAACTAAATTATATTCAAGTTTCAAGGAGTCAAAAATTACCCCAAAAAATGATTTTACCTCAGATATTATTAATGGGTCAAATAATATGTTAGACAGTGAATTTTCAGACTTTGATCGAAATAAAGACATTTCAAAATTAAAATCAAAATATATCTCTTTGAGACATAAAAATTTTGTAGGTAAAGAGGAATATCTTACCAATGGAGAAGGATTTGACTGAATTTCTGTGTGTTGAGATCTCTTCTTTTGAAAAATATTGACTGGATGTTATATTGTATCTGCTAGATGAGGATATGGATTTGCTCTAGTGTATCTCCTCGAAGCCAGAATGTGTAATATTCCAAATTATGAACAACTCATCAATCATGCATAAAAAACGCATTTCTAGCAACATTTTGCAACAAAACAATGAAATTATCACTTGGATCCCATAGATACATCCATATAGCATTTAAATACAAGAGGATATTAGAAATAAATGGAACTAGGTGGGTTAAACAGACCTCCCACACTAGTGTAGCTGAAAATGACTAAAAACCCCAAAACTACATTTTACTGGAGTTGCTGCATAAAGTGACTGCACAATATTATGAGAGTTTTAACTTAGAAAATAATAAGACAAATAGATATACTCATATCTTAATCAAATATGCATTAAGAACTGGGATCTAGTCTCCTTATACAAAATGCAAGATAACTCAGCAAGGGTTTCTTGTCAAACACTCCGCATACAAAATGTAATATTCAGTAATTTACTGAATCACCACTGAAAAACTGAAGCACATGAGTTTATAATGCTATAAATATGTCTGATATGGTAGATCCCTCAAGGGTTTCCTCCCATGAAAGGATGAACCTCTCAATCACAAGGAAACACTGCAACAGAGCCACCAAACCATACACTGAGCAATGCCTCCAAAATAACGTATTCCGTAGCTATAAAAGCGATGGTAATGTATGGGAAATGTGTGGTTTGATACCACAGATCTGAAATCAGCTCCGGAGCTCTCCAAATATATCCCTCAAGTGAATGAAAACTTCCTCCAATGAGAAACTAGCAACACTGCACAATCTCTGGAAAAACTACGCTGATGAAGTTGGCTGAAGCTTGGACTGAAAACCTGATGTGGAATGATGAATGAAAAATATCCCAATTAGGCTCCTCAAAGGAAAGAGGTGGGATTCTCACTCGAGAACACCCGGTGCTAAACAATACTGCTACTCTATTGAACAACAAAAGAGAGCAAAATTCTGAGCATACATGAAAAATAATATAAGACATGAAGAATAATGTTGCAATCCTCTTCCTTATATAAAAAATGAGTTTTCTTGCCCTTGGCCCCACTCAATTAGGTCATCTCTATCCAAAGATACATCTCCCTCCAAAACTGTGTTATTCATCCTTGGATTCCTCCTCCTCTAAAATTGCGTTGTTGACATAGTCCAAGTAGCTTGATTTTATCCCTGTTCACACATGGAGGTGTTTTATTAGGCTTGAAAGAGTGTCCCCTTTCACATTTGGAGTAATTTATTCCTCCTTAGGAGACTTATGGGCTTTTCCTCCCATTTATTCATTGGCTAGAGCTGCTACTAACTCTAATGTTCCATTTAGCTTGGATGCTAAAATTTTGGAACATTACAGTCCTCCCCTCCAAAATATTTTCTTGTCCTCAAGAAAATGTATAAGGAGAGAAAAAATTCTCCCCTCTTCCTCAGGTGGTGTCCCATCAATAGCCTCCATCACTACATCAAGAGAATCTACAAATAAATTGTAATCTAATGTTTCCTCCCAAGTGTGCAAAACCAAATGGTCCACATCAATCAAAGGTGGAAAATGTGAATGGGAGCTTGCTTGCTATATCATGGCTTCCACAAAGTAAGAGTGATGATCATCATGGTGAATGAGTTCTTCCCTCATCCATGCTATCCAAATGAAGTGAGTCACCATCCAACATGGTAACTCATGAAAAATATCCTCCACCTTGGGCTCCTGAAATGTAGGTGGGCTAAATAAGTGAACATGATAGGCAAGAAGGCCTATCCCACAGTATCCTCCGATCCACTTATGATAAGTGTAGATGGCATGATGATCTTGGGCCACAACATGATTTCCCTCCAATGGCAAGAGGAATATTGAGCCTCCAAGTACTCTCCCTCCAAAGTCATGAGACATGTCAACCCAAACCATTCCATCCAAGATGAATGGCACATCATCACCATTTGGCCTCCAAATCAAAAAAATTCTGAAATTTAGGTGCAATTTTGGATGGTAACAAAGGTTCTCTAAGTGGATATTATTTAGTCTTCCCAACTGTTGTTTGAGAATGTCATATGGAAAGTGGTCCTGCAACAAGTTACAAGTTGTATATGTTTATTCTCCCAACATGTGAAAGTAAGCATCAATGTCTATCAGTTGTACATAGATAAAATAACAATACACTTGCCCAAATTCATGTATAGATGGGATACTATAATCATAAACATTGGCCCTATAGTGACCATGAAACCCAAAAATACTCTTGATTTTTTGAGGAGCAATGCACTATTCAAACATGGTGAGAAAGTACAAATACTCAATGGATTAATCAACAAGTACAGAAATGCATTCCCTACCATACATAGTGAGTTGGATGAAAGTGAGTTCCCTTAACAAGTCCTCTCATGAGTATCTCCTCATAGAAAACTGCAAGAAGAAGGAATACATCTTCTCCTCGGAATATTCCATCCATAAGAACATACTCCTATGTGACAACACTGTAGGCCTTTGTGATAAGGCTCCGTGACTTCTGTCTTTGACATACCATATGCCAAGGTCATCCAGAATCATGTTGCTATGTGATAAGATCTTCTTCATACATGGAAATCTCTCATGAACCTTCAGCGCTGAAGGGTAGCCTCCTTGCACCATGAATGTACCTTCCTTCTTTCCAGAAATATCTTGAAAAATATTGAGAAATTTCTATCCATACTCTCCTAGGTGCAACCACAGCAACAACAACCTTTGCTACTACCTCCTCTCTCCCTCATACAAGCCATAGAGTAATATCATGATGGTCAACTTGTATGATGTCCTAACAAACAATTCAGCCATGAAGTGGCTCCTCAAGTTCTCCAAGTGGTTCCTCCCACAAGAAGAGAAAAAGCGTGATGTGGAAATCATGGTTTGCCCATGGTTCCTCCTTAAATGTACAACATATAAAGTGGGGGGAATCATGCTCCCAATGGGCATATTCTATCTCAAGCCCACTCTCCAAAAAAAGCTCCTGATGATCATAAACATGTTAGCAATATATGGAAGCAAAGTACAATAAGAAAAAGTTGCCAACTTAAAACTAGAGAGTGAATCATAGTTCACTCATGGTACCGGCGCAGTGCATTCTTTGCCTGCATCAACATAAAAAATAACAAGTGATTTACCAGCCACTTTTTTGCTGCCACAGTAATCTCATAAGATAGAAACATGAAGTTACAATATGGTGTCAATGGTGCACACCAAGAAACATGTGGCTTCCCCCACAAACCATGAAAAAGATAGCCAAGATCAAGGCTAAAAGTAGCTGCAAGTACATCATCATACAATATGCAAGAAGAGATAATTCTTCTTATTACATCATGCCGCTCAAAGAAGGAAAATAAGTACAATACAAAATGTGAAATTATACCTCCTCCATCATGTACTTGAGATCTTGAGCTGAATTGGCTCAACTGGAAATTTTCCCTCACTCCCAATGAGTAGGAAGGTGGTTGTGACATCCTCTCTATCATCATCTGAGCTATGAATCTCTCCATATGCTGAAATATGTAATGTTAAATGCCCTTCCAAGTGAACTCCTCCATAAAATGGAAATATGCATCAAAGTGCATAGAAGAGAAGTCCTCATGTGCTGCATGTAGCAGCTTCTCCTTGAGACTAGAAGATCTAGTCAAGAAGATCCTGCCATAGGAATATATGACCACATCATCCACCATGTATCTGTCATCTCCATCTGGGTCATCGAGAATCATGCATGAACCAAGATCCTTGGAGTAATCTACCAAAAGCTGAGATCTCCAATAAGGATCAATCCTCCTAAGAGACAGTGCTGGTGATCTGGCATGTGAAACTCTTCTGATGTTGTTGTCTGCTACTTTGAAATCCCCCATGCCAAGTTCTTCCTCCAAACTCTTCACCTCTCCTAAATCCAAGACTAGTGAAACCAAACAAAAGATGTATTTAATCAACTCTAGATCAGGTGGCCTCCCCGGTGGAATGCCTTCATGTAGTGAGACATCAATGTCAAGAGTGGACTGTACATACGGTTGGGAGATCGTGCCCCTGCTCTTAATGCACAAAACACTCTGCCTCTTCCTTGCATTGGATCTCTGAAATACAGAAGGGTGTGTGCCTCTCATCACATGATGTTGCTCTTCATCCCTACCTCCTCCATCCAGCTGCAATGTTGCACAACCATGTTGCTCACTGATTGTGCTTGGGCCTCCATGTATGAGATCCTGTGGAATTCCTTGCAAAGTTGCAAGAATCCCTCCTGTTGGAGCATGTGCTCCTCCTCCCTCTGCATGAGGCACTGGATGCACTCTAGATGTGACAACGTTGTTGCCCTATCTTCCTCAATGTGTATGGGCAACATCTCAGTATTCAGATCCTCTTGTGAAAAGCAGATCCCCGTGCCCTCTTGTTTAAGGATATGAACTTGAGGTATTACTTCAGGCAATGTGTGATGCAAGATGTCAGCTTCTCTCATGGCTTCCTGAAGTTGAGTTTCCTCCATCACATGCAAGGTTTTGTTTTCTCAAGTTTTCCTAGCTCATGTGTCTTAGGGAGTTTTGCACCAAACCTTCCCATCAAAGTTTCTATGAATCTTGCATAAGAGGAAGTGTTTTCATTCTTTAAAGAACAAGATTCAAAAATCCACCATGCATGAGCCTTACCTCTAAAATGTAGTGCTGGAACTCTGATGGCTTCATCTCCATAAATATGGTGCAGCTGAAAATAGGAGTCTAGCTCCTTCACCCAAGCTCCAGCTAAACATGTAGGTGATTTGGAAAAATTAGATAGAAGAAATCTATCTGTATCCTGCTACTTGCTCTTATCCACCTGGATCTTGCAAAACTCTTGGAAATTAGTATGATCTCTAAACCTCTCAGTTTCAGATTCATACTCCTGCAACAAATCACTAAGAGTTATCCTCTTAGGCATTTTTCCTCATCCCATCCATCTCAGGATAGCTCTGGTCACTTGACTACGCTGTACATCATGGAGTGTAGCTGCATTCTCACACCCACCATGTGAAAATCTAGATTCAGCTCTAGATTCAACCTCCTTTGGAGATCCCATCTCCAATCTCATTTTCTTCAGATCTCCTTGAAATATCTGCATAGATTTTGGAAGAATCTTTGTAAGCTTGTCTTCCTTCCTTATTTCATATACTGAAGATTTCTGGCTTCTATCCATATCTCCTTCTTTTGATACTTGGATCTCACAGGTTGAGCCAGAGATCATGCTCTGGTACCACTGTAATATTCCAAATTACAAACAAGTCATGAATCATGCATCAGAAACGCATTTCCAGAAAAATTTTCAATAAAATAGTGAAATTATCACTTGGATCCCATATATACATCCATCTAGAATATAAATACAAGAGGATATTAGAAAGAAATGGAACTAGGTGGGTTAAATAGACCTCCCACACTAGTGTAGCTGAAAATGACTAAAAACCCCAAAACTACATTTTACCGGAGTTGCTGCATAAAGTGAATGTGAAGTATTATGAGGGTTTTAACTCCGAAAATAAGAATAAAAATATATTATCTACTCATATATTATTCAAATATTCATTAAGAACTGAGATCTAGTCTGCTTATACAAAATCCAAGATAACTCGGCAAGGGTTTCTTGTCAAACACTCCACATACAAAATGTGATATTCAATAATTTACTGAATCACCACTGAAACACTAAAGCACATGAGTGTACAAGGCTGGAAATATGTATTATCTGATGTATATCCCTCAATGTCTTTCTCCCATGAAAGGATGAACCTCTCAATCACAACGAAACACTGCAACGGAGCCACCAAACCATGCACTGAGCACTGCCTCCAAAATAATGCATTCCCTAGCTAGAACAACGCTGGGAATGTATGGGAAATGTGTGGTCTGATACCATAGATCTAAAATCAGCTCTGGATCTCTCCAAACAGATCCCTCAAGTGAAGGAAACCTTCCTCGAATCATAAACTAGCTCAGAAGCCGGGATTCCGATCCCTTCCATTGCTGCACCCAACAACACTGCACAATCTCTGGCAAAACTACATTGATGAAGTTGGCTGAAGCTTGGCCTGAAAACCTGATTTGAAATTATGAATTCAAACTCTCCCAATGAGGCTCATCAAACTAAAGAGGTGGGATTCCCACTCGGGAACACCCAGTGCTAAACAACACTGCTACTCCGCTGAATAGCAAGACAGAGCAAAAGTTTGAGCAGACATGAAAATAATCTAAGGCATGAAGAATAATGCTGCCATCCTCTTCCTTATATAAAACATGAATTTTATTTCCCTTGGCCCCACTCAATTAGTTCAGCTCTATCCAAATATACATCTCCCTCCAAAACTGCGTTATTCATCCTTGGATTCCTCCTCCTCTAAAATTGCGTTGTTGACATAATAAAAGCATCTTGATTTTATCCCTGTTCACACATGGAGGTGTTTAATTATGCTTGAAAGAGTGCCCCCTTTCACATTTGGAGTATTTTATTCCTCCTTAGGAGAATTATGGGCTTTTCCTCACATTTATTCACTGGCTAGAGTTGCTGCTAACTCTAATGTTCCATTTAGCTTGGAGGCTAAAATTTTGGAACATTACAGAATGTTCACTGTTTTTGTAACTTGGTTCTTTGCAACATTCATATTTGGCTTCACGAAGAATATACTTATCACCCACAGGCCTGGAATTCGATTAAATTATGGGACAACAAGGGAGGATCTGTCACTTTCTTCCCCAGTATGGTCACCAATATTTTATCACTCCACCGCATCTCCGAAGGATGAGAAGGAGACTAGCAAAGGTAACCACAAACCACTTTGACCTAGTAGGTAGCCCTACTATGGAGGAGAGGGCTCTCTTCATGAGATAAAATCCAAATTGACTGGCTCAAAGAGATTTTAGGCTAGGTATAGTAGGATATAGGGTTTTATTGATTGATTTTAGGTGTCAGATGGTGAATTAGGTCAAGGAAGAACTAGGTTAGGGCACTGAAAATAAAACTTGTAGATATGTGATGGAGAAAGGTAGGAAAAATATTTAGAACTTTCAAGTATGTTGGTGAGTGTGAGGGACTACCAGGGTTTCAAAAAGAGCATGGAAATCATGAATTATTTTATATCAGAGGAAAATGAAACTGAACTGTGATAATTTCTCCAAAACAGAGCATCAAAATAATGAATTATGCTTATCTGACTTAGAAATCAATCACATTAAGTGATGGACATGAATATGGAAGGAATAATATAATCAAACATATGAAAAACTAAGAGGAAATAATGCTAAAATACATACCACATCAATCCCACCACAATATTTGCAACTCTATCTATTAGTTCCTACCAAAATGATTGAATACACTAGTGTTGAAAGACGAATTACACAACATCCAACCCTTGCAACGATAAAGGAAATGAAATATATAGACCAAAACAACTTATCCCCACTATCAGGGGTCGAATACATGACTTGTGGAGCTATTACCCAAATTCCTCAACTGGAATCGTAATGACTAGGGAGGTCAACAAACTCATCCCTATGTTTTATGAAACCGATTCACTTGACCCAAAATTACAATTTTACTTGATGCATCTACCTCTAGTAACTATAAAGGACATATTTACATTTGTTTTTTACATTTACATTAGTAAAAATCCATGTAATCCATCAATAAACTAAGAAAAAGTGGAATTTCTGAAGAAAACAAGAGACTAGAAAAAGCATAGCCTATGTGCAAAAAGTGCACCATGCCCCTGGGAAAGGCATAGTGTGAGTTTCCATTTGAATTTGGACTGGCTTACTCAAGTCCAAATTGAGCTCAAGATAGCTCATTGGAAATATCCTTGCATCTAGTTGTCATAAATTTCTATAAGAAGTGAAAATGATGGAGAAGCTCCAAGAAAATGTAATCTCCCAGGACTGGTCAAAAAGCACAGCATGCGGCTGAAAATACTGGCAGAAAGGTATTTTTTAGGTATTTTTTGGGCTTTTCCACTTGTAAAAAGCTCATATTTTTGAGTGTCGATAGTCAAAATGTAATGTAGATGCCATTATCTATCTAACCCCACTGAGTTTTCATCATTTAAAGGCTCCCAGAAAAAGCACAATGTGGCCCCTGTTGCGCTTTTTGGGCCAAAATGCTCAAAAAAACTGATGAATTTTGACCAAAATGCTCAAAATGAAAAAAATTTCCCGAAAACTCTAAAAAATGTAGAATGCGGTACTTATGAATTGTTTCATTCTACCAAGGAGGCATCAACAAGCAAGTCAAGTTTACCCTTCTCCTTTTGGATGATTAGGGTTTCCTTGAGCCCTCCAATTTCTTAACCTTCACATTGCAAATTTTGTTTCTAGTATGGTAGTGGTCAGCAATGTGCCTCATCATATGATTGTCCTTATTTTTCTTATGAAGGATCTTCTCTAGGTGTATGTTTACTTTTTCAAGACAAATTTCCCTATTCTCACTAATTTCCATGGATATCTTCTCCTCAAAGGTAAGTTCCTCTACAAGAAGTGCCTCATGTTGTTTTTAGTGCTCCAATGCTCTTTTTAGGCCACTTGTTTTTGGTATTTTCTTAGTGGTATGAACCTCATCCTCCTCAGGATTATCATGTCCCATCACTACTTTGTCTTTGACATATTGCCTCTTAGCTTTCAACAAGTATGTTTCCAAGAGTACTTGATTTTCACTCAACTTTTGTTTCCTTGCTCAAGGAAGGAGATAAAAAACTATGCCCTTGCCAAATTATCTTGCAGTTCTTTGATTTTGGCATATTTCTCTTTGATGACTAGGTTTAGGGTTTCATGTTGAAGCTCATACTCTTCGTTATTTACTTTGTAGGCCATATTTTCAATGCTCCTGTACAAATAATAGGGAATGTAGAGAAATTGCACCCTAGTGAAATGCATGAGTAACCTGACGTGGTAGTTGTAAAACCTGGAGAATATTCCCTCACAAGTGAAATATTTCATGATGATTTTCATAATGGGAGAAAACCTATTAAGTAGCTGACCAAAAGGGAATATTTTCTTAATGCTATCTTTGTATGGTTCTTTGAGGTAGGGTTCATGCAGGTGGGCATCCAAATCTTGAGTTTTGAACCACTTTTCACCTACATTAGGTATCCATGTTGGTGTTGCAATAATGTCTGTAGAAATGGTGAATTTCACCCCTGCAATGGTGATTTTGTATTTTTTTAGGGTTGTGATGAAGATCTTGGTTGAATTTGGATGGCTCTGCACTCTTTGGACCATTTCACAAAACTCAAAACAACCTACATGCTGGAAACATTTGACTACTAGGGGTGATCACACCAATTCCCTGGTGTGTCATGGTTCAAGCCTTAAGATTCTTTCTCCTTTGTTTTAGGTCTTTTTCTCTTCTGCCATGGTGTTTATCTCTTCCTCCATTATGTTTCTCTCTCCCTCCATAATGTTTAGTTTGATTAGAAACCCTAGGGGATAAGGGGAAGGAAAAGGGAGTGGGATGATGTGGTTAGAGAGTTGGGATAGGTGTGGAAAAATTTAGGGAAGGGCGTCAGGGAGTTAGGAGCCTCAGGGAAGTTATGGGGAGTTAAAATTTCAAGGGGGATGAGGTAGGGAATTTTATTACAGGGATGTAGTCTAGCTTCCTAGAAAGTGCAGTGTAGGGGTAGGGTTTTAGGGAATACGGTTTAGGAGTGAGGAATGAAAGGATGTGAGGGTTGTGGGGAATATTTAAGTGTACGAGGGAGGTAAAATGGTCTAGGGGAAAACAAATTAACCTTGCAAACTTGAGAAATAGGGTTTAATCACTAGAACATAGCATGGAGGGTAATGGGAGGCTTTCAGCACAAAATTATGAAAATGAGCAGCAAGGAGGGGTTTGAAAGATGAAACTTACTTGAGAAATAGATGAAGAAATCTTTAGTTTCCCCTTAGAACACTTGCAGAAAAGTTTAATCATTGTAGCTGCTTCACTGAGAAAATTGCAGTGTCCTTGAGAAAAGCACAGTGAGCTCTGCAAAAAGCGCAACGCCTTGAGTAAAAGCGCAACGATAGGCCAGGAACTTGATTTTTTGAGGAAAATTTTGGTTTTTTGATTTGGCCAAGTTGAGGGCTCAAGCTGAAGAGTGAGAATGAATGACTTTTGGTCTTTTATGTCCTTTTAGACTTGGATAAAAATCATTAAATGAACATGGACCCACATTTACCTTTTTCAAAATCAACCTTTCATTGCTTTTTACTTTTAACCTTGAACTTGATCTTTGAACTTTGAACTTTTGGTTGATTTGGAACACTAAATTTATTCTAGAAACCACATACATTTGCCTTTGGAACTTGAGAATTTGCAGCTACTTGGAACTCTGAAGTACTTATTACAAATTAGGAACATAAAATTGCATTTGTCTTTGAAATCAAGTTAATTAATGAAATCACTTTATTGGCACTCCTTCACTTGCTGGAGTTTATTCTTGAAATGATGATTTGATGACCTTCAAACCCCAAGACCTAATGGAAACTTTGTACTGAATGAAACCATGATGAAAATGAATGTAATGATGATGAAAACTTATAGGTAATGGTACATTCAGCTGAGAGGTGAAATGAACCAGCAACTAGTAAAATTTTGGATGGAGTAAAATCAGACCTAGATCTACATACAATGACCATATTTTGCATGATGACCTAATGGAATAAAAACATTTTGACAATGGGACCCTAACAAGACATAATAAGATTCCATTTCGTCACTGGTGGCAGGGTGCAAAAATGGGCACTAATAATTTGCTTCTTCCCTTCATGTGTTTTTGTTGCTGAGCTAGCTACCAAATCATCATTTGGGATTTCCATCATTTTAACTGAAATTTCTTAATATGTTTTTACTTTTTCTCCTTCTTTATTTTTTATATTGATTGGATCAATAATTATTCCTTTATTTTGAACTCATACTATAACTTCTGATGACATCAAATTTTTTTCTTGAAGTTGTTCTATCTTATCATTTAGTGACTTCTTGTAACTTTTAAGTTTTTGTATTTGTGTAAGAAGGATTTGGTTATGATTCTTTAAGCGTAAAATCTCGTCATTTTCTAAATCATTGAATTTTTCCTTATTATCCTCCTCTTTATATTTCATGCTTTTAATTTATTCTAATAACTTTTGATTCAGGTTTCTTAAGCACAAATTTTCCTCTTCCATCTTCAATAGATTCTTGTTGAATTTCTCTTTAGAAAATTCATTTTCTTGCTTTAATTTTTTCTTCTTAATTTTAGAATTTTTGAACTGTGAAAGTAATTTCTTATTGTGATCATTTAGATGCCAAATTTCATCCTTAATTTTTGTATATTTTTGATTAAATTTATCTTCGAGATCTTTATATTTATTTTCTGATGCTTCATTATTTTGTTGAAGTTTTGTCATTTATTCCTTTAAATTTTTTTTATGTGTTGTTGTTCATTAACATTATGCTCTTTGATACTAAATAATATTCCACATGCTAGACATTTTAAATTGCATTTTTTTTAAAATATAATCATATCCAAAAATTTCTAGGCAAAATGGACATTTAGTCCAAAATAATGATTGTTGTGTGGAACTCCTCTTTTCTTCCTTCATACCTAGATTGTTCATATTCTCTTTTCAACAATTGTATCCGCTTATTTTATTTTATTATATATATATTCTCAACAATTAATTTTTTTTTTTTCTCTTAAACTTTTTTTTATAATTTTTTTTAATATTTCTTTTTATTTTTCCTTTTTAACTTTTTTTTTTGCTATATAAATAAATTTTATATTTTTCTAAAAATATTTAGAATTTTTTTTGTTTACTTTTTGAAAAGTTACAACCCTCATGAAATGTGGCTATTAACCTCTGTGGGGTATAATTCAAAATATATGTCCACTTATGTGCCTTTGAATCACTTAATTTTCTCCACGTAAAAATTAAAACTTACTATTCAAATAATGATATATTCCTCTTGTTCTTATTTTACCTTGAAAATAAAATGGGTTATTACCATGGGTTGCTAAAGCCATGAGCATAAACAAATTATTGAAGAATAAAAATAATTTTATCTACTCTTCCTTGTATCCTTTTATTTATTTTTTAATTTTTCGGGGCCAAAGGCCTAAATGGTGATACGGAAAATATCCAAACTATGAGCGAAACATTTTAATCACACTAAAACAAGGTTGACAGGAGGTTGATGGCCAAAGGCCTGGTGATGAACCAACGTACTCTGATACCAATGTAATTACCAAAAGTTGTATATGAAGTGGAAATATTTAAAATACTTCAAAGACATAAATTTCCATTGTAAGACATAAAATTGTATATCGATTATTATATATTGAATTAATGTAACATGATTAGAATAAGGGTGAGGGTATGCTTATATACCTTAGGAAGGTACCTCGTATCCGATGGTTATGTCGTTACGAACATACCTTTTCATTAACTAATTACTAATTATTCATTAATTATTATTATTTTCATTTACATTATTTGTGTTGTTTATATATATATTTTATTCGTAACAACAAATCCCATAGACGCACACATAATGCCTTTTAGGAGTCTAAATTGAAAGTTTGGGAAGGTTTCCCTGAGCATGAGAAACCATGGGCTCAACTAGTTGCGAAAATTAATGTTATTTTCCCATGTAATCAAGCCTAAATATTAAATAATTTTTTATTTTTTTTCCTCAAAGACCAATTCAAAACTGACATTAACTATTCATTTAAAAGTATTTTATTTGGTCCAAATTTGAAACTAATTTCAAGAGTTTGTTATGGATTCTAAGGTAAATTCCACCATAAATAGAATCTTTATGACAAATCGATTAGTGAGTAGCTGTAACATCCATGATTGTAACCATCAAATTAAATTATTGTTTATGCATATCAGTTGGAACCATTAGGGGAATTTTGAGGTCCAAAACGGGCCTCCTAAGAAAAATGTACAACCGAAATAAACTTTATAAGAACCAATAGGATTCAAGATGATGATGTAAACCATGGGGGATGATTCACCATTTTTTAAGTAAAAGGGAAAAAATATTAAAAAATAATAAAACTGCTTTTTCAATTCGTATTTTCAGCTTATCTCCCAAATTTTTTACTCAAATTTTGAGCGGGAGTATTCATTAGATGAAAAAATTAATTCCTCATCCAAAGATTACCCATGTTGCATACTTTCGATGGACCCTGCTACACGAAAAATGAGAAATACATGAAAAACGTGATTGCAATCACGTTTTTCATGTATTTCTTATTTTTAGTGTAGCAGGGTCCATCGAAAGTATGCAACGTAGGTAGTCTTTGGGTGAGGAATTAAATTTTGCATCCAACGAGTACTCCTGCTCGAAATTTGAGTAAACATTTTGGGAGATAAGTTGAAAATACGAGTTCAAAAAGTAGTTTTTTTATTTTTTTCCCTTTAAAATTTGATGATGTTATCAAATCTTATTTTATCATTTCCACTATTATTTTATAATTTCCTTAGGAGGCCCATTTTAGACCGCAAAATTCCTCTAATGACTTGACCATATCACATTGACTTGTAACCTTAAAAATGACCAAAAATAACCAACCATATTATAAAGTACCATTTTGACAACCTCACATTGACCATCAAATCAAATTAACCACATAGTAATTAATTATAAAGCTCATTCTTGTGATTACTGAAAATTTCTTGTGAAATCAACTTGGTTTACATCAATAACAACATAAAGAAATAATTCCATCAATCTCCCCCTTTGGAATTGATGGCGACATCCTGCAAAACAAGACCAAGTCTTATATCCCACTTTAACATCACAAGAAAAGTGCAAAGTCAGCTTCATAAAAGAATTCATCGTTTAGTGCTTATCATAATAAGTCTGATCTCATGATGTGAATAAAGAAACTCGGCTACAAAATTTCACATAAACTCTCAAACTGACCATGTCCCCTTAAACATATATCGAATCTTGAATTACATCCTTCCCAATGAGCATCAATTACCCAAAGCAACAAGTATATGAAAAAACCAAATATCCAAGCATCCATCAACAAATAGTAGTACAATACACCATATCACAAGGCAATTCTCGATACTTCATTTCATCATCAATATGTCCAATAATAACATATTATATCACATTTATTATAAGGGTATCATCAACAACATATGAGAAATCAAATATTACCTTAACCATGATAATACACTAAGCATGCGTGCACACACACACACAAATATATATATATTCCAACAAAATTCATTTAAGACCCAATTTAAAAAGATATATAGCAGCAACAAACTCATCATAATTCCAACATTGAATAATTTAGAGGAATATGATATACTCCCTTTCAAATTGTGCTAGTCATGTAATCATAATAGATGCATAGTTCAAAAAATTCATAGGTCAACACCTAAAATTAATATATTTCAATAAACCAAAGTTAAAATCATAATGCCACCAATGATTTGTTGTAATCATAAGATATTCCCCCCATGAACATGCACCACTGATATTTTGGACTTGATTGGTCCACATGCACTTTTTGAGTCCTTTCAGAAATAACATCAGATATATAGACTGTAGTGAGGAATATTTTGATTTACATTGAATTTGAAGAAGAGTTGGACCTGTTATTTCTTCCTAGATTCTTCTTTAGTACATATAATTTATGTGTCTTTCTAAATCCCTTATATATATATATATATATATATATATATATATATATATATATATATGTTCCAACAAAATTCATTTAAGACCCAATTTAAAAAGATATATAGAAGCAATGAACTCATCATAATTCCAACATTGAATAATTTGGAGGAATATGATATACTCCCTCTAAAATTGTGCTAGTCACGTAATCATAATAGATGCATAGTTCAAAAAATTCATAGGTCAACACCTAAAATTAATATATTTCAATAAACCAAAGTTAAAAGCATAATGCCACCAATGATTTGTTGTAATCATAAGATATTCCCCCCATGAACATGCATCACTCATATTTTGGACTTGATTGGTCCACATGCACTTTTTGAGTCCTTTCAGAAATAACATCAGATATATAGACTATAGTGAGGAATATTTTGATTTACATTGAATTTGAAGAAGAGTTAGACCTATTATTTCTTCCTAGATTCTTCTTTAGTACATATAATTTATGTGTCTTTATAAATCCCTTTTCTATAACTTCTCTAGTGTCTTGTCCTATAATCTTGCATCCAATTGGTGTAAATATAATTCCCTTTATCAACTATTTGTCCTACACTTAGAATGTTCTGATTTATCCCTTTAACCAATAATACATTATATTCTTCTCTATTCTTAGCATCAAGATCAACATTACCCATTCCTAGTACTATTGCAAGTGTACTATCTTCAAGAATAAAATAGACACTACTTTTTTTCTTGAGAGAGATAAATTTAATGTTATTTCGGGACATGTGATGAGATATTTTTATATCTATGTACCATTGATATTTTCCTTCAAATGCGTACAGAGAAAGGCCAAACCTTACTTGTTGCTCTTTCTTCTGCTTAATGTGAGTAGTGTTAGTGGATCCATCCTTTTCAGGTCCTTTGATAACAACATTCTTGTCTATTTTCTTGCTTTGCAGGGAGTCTACTTGTTGTCTATATGAATTCATTGTCTTGTTCCTTCATTTTCTTTTTACATGTCCAAACTTGTTAATTGTATAAAACCTTAAATGACAAGAGAAGGGGATATGAGAACCATAATATTTCTGCTACATAGTTCTCTTATTGTAATCAATAGCTTTGTGACGAAAAATATTGAAACTAAAACAATACCCCTTTTAGATACTTTTGTAGCTCAGAATTAATAATATTTCTGTGAAGAGACCATTTTCCTGAGTTTTGATAAATATGATTCGATAATTAGCTCGAATGTGTACATACTTATGATATATAAAACATTCAATATCATTGATCAAATTTGAGAATAAATTGTTGTTTTTATTATTTGGTTCAAATGATTTCTTTTCAAAATTCACTTTCCTTAGTTGCTAGTCTAGTTGGATTCTTAATTCTTTACTAGGATTATCATAGATTTCATTTTTTCCTTCAGAATAATGTTGATAGTTAGGTTCTCCTTTAAAATTTTCATGAAAACCAAGGCTTGATATGATGGAGAGAGATATTTGAATGTTAATAAGATTGTATGATATCTTGATACGATCATGAATTTCAAATGTTTGCATTATTCTATTAATTTACCTTTTAGAATACTCACCTCAACCTCCAGTTTTAAACAATGATATTCTTATTCCATATACTTCTTCCTCATTTCTTCTTCAATATTTCTTCCTTCTTCCACTTTCATTCCTAATTCGATAATATCTTCTTGAAGCCAATTCTCTTGTTCTTCAAATACTTGGAGCATCTCTTGATATTGTTTGTTTGAATTTTAAATGTTTGGTTTGAGAGACATGATTTGTGCCTCATGTCCTTCATAATAATTTTTCCATTCATTAATTTTTTCTTATTTATGGTCCTTGTTTTCACATTCCTACAACCTATTATCAATATTGTTAATATTTTTCAGAGGAGAAGCAAGTTTCCTTCTAAGTTTAAGTAATTCCTCTAACCTATATTCTTCTAAAGTAGTAAATCCATATTATATAACAAAGATTGTTTCATGATCACTCTCATCTTCTGAAAGACCATAATTTACTTTACATTCATTTAATGTCTTAGAAATAATATTACATGTCAGTTTACTTGATGATAAATATTCTTGTACTTGTTTCCTTCTCCTTCATGGATGGCCTACATATTAACCCATACCTCCTTTATAGTTTCATAATTCATAACTTTCTCTAATACTAAATCAGGTATGGTACTAGATATTGCAATTAATATCTAAATATTATTCTCGAGTTATAGACTAGAAGGAAGAGTTTTAGTATAACCGTTACAAAATAAATTTCAAAAATCACCTCTGAGGAACATTATCATCATATTTATTTTCCAATCATGATAACTAGAATCATCAAGTACAATCATACCTTTATTTTCTATACTTTCAAACTTTCCATGTTCCTCTATTGATCGTCTTTGATTTATGAATGTAGATATTACCACAATATCAAATCCATCACTGTCATTTCTTTCCTAACTTGGCCTCTTCATTTCTGCTACCTTCTTCTTGGGCTTCCTTTCCGTTGTATCTGATCAACTCTCAAGCTGTTAAGATTCACATGAGAGACCTTCTCTGATACTTATTGTTATAAATATTGAGAGGGTGGGGACGAATCAATATTTCATGTAAAATTTAAATTTAATTAATTGATCCTTTAATTTCACATTTTTCTTCAACCACTACTTTCTTAGGTGGATATTGTTTTATAACCATGAGAAAAATAAAGTATAAAATCGTGTGAACCATATATATTCAAAACATATCAACACATCCATACGTATGGAAACTGATATTTTATATGGAATCACAATGCGGGAGAAAACCACCATTGTTGTCATTTTGTATTCCTGTTTTATTATAAATAAAATATTCTTAAATTTTTCACTAGTGCAGGAGCTTTCCATCACACGTGATCCTACCTACAAGAGGCTACAACCTCCAAAAATTCTTCAACACCTACTCGAAGGAACTTACCACTGCTTAATCAAGTTTATCAGATCCTACCAGAAGGAAGATCCTACTGCATCACTGAAGGCTCCAACCCTCAAAAGCTTCATGAGCCATGTTTCATAATTTTCATATTGGATCAACCAGTCTCAATTAACCATCAAAAAATTGCAAGCCACATTTCATCAATTTTCAAATTGGACCTACACTTAACAATTTTCTCAATACAAAGATACCAATTATATTGAATGCTAATACACAAATCACTCAATCACTGAATAAATATACGAAAATAATTGGATATTTGAATACCAACCAATGAAAACAAATTATACCACTGCAACTAGATCAAACCAATATACCAAAACACAACCAAATCAATGTTGATACCAAGCCATAATCAAATTCAAAGATAGGTATGGTCAGGCCAAGAAAAATACTAACGATGTCACAACCCGAGGAAAATTTTGTCAACTACATTGTGAAAATAGTAACTACCCAACACTATCAAATACCATACCAAGAAACAACATATACATAATTCTAAAATAATTCTGTAGCAAGTATAATCTCTGAATTTGGACAAAACATGTGATAATTCCTTAAACAATAGTGAATTATATACCAAAAAAATTCTCTTATCAATACCACTTCCTAATACCAGGTCAAGATTCACCAAAACAAAGAGTAGTAAACCTGGGACATCATGAAACATATATTCTCTTTGCAACGAAATACACAAAACAACATGACTTATAAATTTATGTCCCTGTAATAATTAAGTTATTTCAATAAGACAGATATAAAGAGTTTTATGTGTTATCAATTCTTTATATCAAAATAGGGAAATAAATACTAATCAAACAACTCTATCACAAGAACAATATTGTTGTCACAAGAATGAGACCATAGTTAGAGGAAGAACACTGATGAGCAATAATTTTGTCAATGCTCTACCTCAAACATCAAGTAATTTATATCGAAGAAACACAGATATTCATCAAATATAAACTTCATAAATGGTCCATCAAGCAACAAGATCTCAATACAATGAAGAATTAGTGAACAAGACCATAGACATTTTCATCAATTTTATGCGACCAAACAAGAACTCTCATGCTTATAAAATATCAACACTATGAAAGAAAGTTTTTTTCATAAAAAAATAGTAAAAAAATAAATATGTGTGTGTGTGTGTGACCGTGAATATTTAACTCTTTGAATAATAGATGTACATAACCCTCTATAGTTCTTGTTAAATATGTAGTGCAATGAGCATGAAGCCTCTGTCCAATTACAATGTGTATACAATATCCCTATGTCTTTGAAATGGTAAAGTATTTTTCTTCAAATACCTAAAAAAAAAATTACGAATGTGGATCATAATAAATGGAAACAAACTTCCTTTAAACAATTTCCACTTGTGATTTTTAACAATTAATCACACAGATAATTCTGTCCCAAAATGCTATTCTCTACACATAGGTTTTTTCATAAATCCTCAAAATGAAATTACACCTCCCAAAATATGATGCAAAAAACATTGAATCAACCAAATATGATGTGCAATAGATCTGAAGTCAAAATTTATAGTGTTAACACAATTCTTAAAACAATTTATTCCATTCTCTATGACATGTCATTTTGTCACCATGACATTTTATTGTCAATATGGATCTATCACCATCCATACTCGTGCTTCTTTAGAAGTAAAAACATTCATGTTCCTAAACCAAGTCTTAATGTAAACTGGAAAAAAGCTCTTAAAAACTCTTAAACTTTTCTTGCATGATTTTTGTGGTGATTTTTTGTGCATGTGCTGATACTTCCTCTATTAGTTGCGGTGATCTCTGCTCTATTCACCCATAAAAACTGTGCATCCCCGTAAAAGGAAGTAATCATGAAAAAGTAACTTCTAGAAGCCTATTTGGGTGAATATTCTTCCAATTAAAAGCCTCTTGAGCTGTGCTAGTTCAAGCTATATCCCTCCACTCATGGAGATTATCCCCTTGGATAAAGGAACTATAATCCCTTCATTAGATGATCTCATCCCTCCCTTGATGGATCCAAAACCTCCTCAATTTCTCTTATAAATTGATCTGAAGCTTTAGGGTTAGGGAGTTGGTATATAGTAGATTGTGGAATTTTCAGTGAAGATTACATCGTTGTGCATAAGAGTCCATTGAAGATAAATATATGTTTGTCATTCTAGAGAGGAAGGCTTATGAAACCAAGGAGCGGGATTTTGAATGCATACCGAAGAAATACCTACAACATCATGGCTCAAGTTGTAATATTTCTCTTTATAAATCTTGATAATACATATGGGTCTCTTTTTCTCATTTTGTTGTTTTTATATTCATTAAAACAATGAAAATTCTTAATCTCCCTAACCATTAAGTTGAACTAGTGTTTTTTATTGCTATATACTACAGTTTATTTTTATTCTTTGCATGTTTGTGATTGCAGGTTCTTCTCAGCATTGAAGGACTTCTTTGGAGTGAAAGGCAAGGTCTACATCAAAAATATCGTTGAAAGGTAGAAGCATAACCTTCTCTTTTATAAGTTATAATAATATGAATGCTAATAGTTTAGGGAAAGAGGTATTTAAATGGTTGTTTCTTTATAGTTTTATGTTAGGATACAAGGGATATAACTCTTGTCCACAAGAGGTATTTATCCAGAAAAAAAAATTGGCAACTCCACTGGGGATAACAAGCTTAGTTTTCTCTTGATTATTTTTGGTTTAGCATTCTAGTTTTTCTAGTTTGACTTTTATTAGTGTGGTTGGGTTTATAACCTTTTAGATTCTCTGAATTAGAAAGCCTTGAGTTTTTTTTTTTAAGAATTTCTCAACCCTGCACTATTTTTTATGAAAAACATAGTGCAAAGTTGTGCAAGTTTGCAGTTTAATTCAGTGCATATGTGCACTAGTTTTTACTGACAACTTTCACACCCACTAAGAAATTTTGAAAAAATTAATATTTTCTCTCTTATAGTCAGATAAAAAATCTCTTAAGGTCTAACCTGATCTATACCAACTCTTGGACTCTATATGTGAACTCTTTCTCATTACCTTAGAGCATTTTTTATAGATCATCCTTTTTCCACATTCAGGTAGCTTTTACCCTAGTTTGATGAGTTGACCTTTTGGGGAAAATAGATTCATTCCCTAGAACAAAAGTTTTCTGTCATTTCCCTCTAGAGTTACCAAGAGTCTTCTCAGCCTTTTTTTTTTAGTCTTCTTTTCTTTCTCAATTTCAAAAGGAAAAACTTATAGGTTAATGAAGTGTGTTTTGTCTCAAAGGTAGTCTTTTATGCATTTGTTTCTGCTAGTTAAAGAAAAAAAAAAATTAGTTTTCTTTCAACTAAAATAAATAATGAAAAGACACTCATAGGTATATTAGTTAGGATTTCTAGTTAAGAGCTTTAATTTTTTGAATTTTTTACATTTTTTAGGGTTTTTATAGTTGATTTTTATTTTTGAATTTTTTTTTCCATAAAATCGTATATTTTTCCTTTGTAATCAACGAAGATTTTCATCACAAAGTAATGTTCATTAGGGGAATTTTGAGGTCTAAAATGGGCCTCCTAAGAAAAATGTACAACCAAAATAAACTTAATAAGAACCAATAGGATTCAAGATGATGATGTCAACCATGGGGGATGGTTTACCATTTTTTAAGTAAAATACTAAAAATATTAAAAAATAATAAAATAATAATACTACTTTTTCAACTTCTATTTTCAAATTATCTCCCAAAGTCTTTAATAAAATTTCGAGTCGGAGTACTTGTTGGATGCAAAATTTAATTCCTAATCCAAGGAGTGCCCATGTTGCATACTTGTGATGGACCCTGCTACATGAAAAATGAGAAAGACATGAAAAAAAATTATTGCAATCACATTTTTCATGTATTTCTCATTTTTTATGTACTATGATCTATTGAAAGTATAAAACATGGGTACTCCTTGTATGAGGAATAAAATTTTGCATCCAACAAGTACTCCCACTTGGAATTTGAGTAAAACATTTGGGAGATAAGTTGAAAATACGAGTTGAAAAAGTAGTTTTTTCTTTTTTCCCTCTAAAATTTGATGATGTAATAAAATATTATTTTATTATTTCCACTATTATTTTATAATTTCCTTAGGAAGCCAATTTTAGACCTAAAAATTCCCCTAGTGGTTCATGCTTAAATGAAATTGTTTTCTTGATGAAAAATAACTATTATGGGATATTTTAGCAAAATTGTACTTTTTCACTAATACATTTGGCCCAATTTTTTAGGACTAAAATGTCACTCTTGCGACACATAAGCGTCCCAAGAGCGACACTTTGAGGTTGGAAAAATGTCTTTTCTTGTCCCGTCACAATTCTAACACTTCTAATAACTATTGGTGGAGTGACATTAAACACGACATGTGTCTTCATTTAGTCAATCTTACAATCACACTGTTTATTGTCACTATTCCAACGCTTTTTGGGTAGTGTCGCTATTCTGACGCTTTTTGGGTAGTTTTGTAAGAGTGACAATTTTTGGGTAGTTTCGTTATTTCGACGCTTTTTGAGTAGTGTTGATATTCCAAAGTTTTTTTGCTATTCAGACGCTTTTTGGGTAGTGTCACTATTTCGATAGTTTTTGGGTAGTGTTGCAAGAGCGACACTTTTTGGGTAGTGTCGATATTTCAAAAATGTCTTATAATGATGTCATTGTTCCGACACTTTCATAAGAATTTTCAAAATCCTTCTTTTTCATCTTCAAAGAATCAAGGTTCTGTGACTCAATCCAAGCAGTACCCATACCATATTGACCATATAGAAATTGAATAACATCACCAAGTGAGTTCCTGACAGTCTCATCATATTTAACCATGATATCTTCCATAGTTTTTACAAGATGCATCCATATGTACCCTGCTTCCGAAGTCTTCATATCAGTATCTATCAAACCTTCTCTACCTCCCATTGCATGGAAAAAAAACTCCTATGGAATTATTCCATGAAGATAACAGTTCTACAAAAACCCATGACTTTCTAGAACTTTATCATCCCTTAAAAAATGGGGAATATTTATACCATCAAATCCATACCGAATTCGTTTTCCTTCCACATTTTTTCAGTGCACACAAGAAATCATCTGTGATATGATATTAAAAATTTCTTTTGACCCAGTTGTAACCATTGCCTTCAAATTATTATACTCTGATAGAAAAAAATTAGCACTACTTCCTACATCATCGCGGGCCTTGATTAACACGTGCATTAGTGAAAGAAGTTACACTGTTGAGAGGTAGAAAATAATAAATCCTGAAGAAGAAAGACTATGTAAGAGATTCAAGAGTGTAAAGGCTCTGTAATAGACTCAAGAGTACCTACCTGATTGACTTTGTTTTCAAAGGACTCCATCATTGTATGACCAAGTTCTGCCTCCAATTTTAATTCATGAGCAACCTTAATAAGCTCTTTGAATTCATTCTCTTCTTTATTTATCGTGTTATTGATAACTTCCATGGTTGTAGCATCAAAAATTGTGTCTCCTATACTAATACTGAAACCATGCTATGGTAGCTAGTATTTAACCGGCCATTGTGTGTGACCTAAGAACTTACAGGCATCGTCTGGACCCACCTCCTCCCTGCAAAACATAGAATATAGGATTATGAATTATACATATCAAGAAATATAGGATTATCAACTAGACATACCAAGAAGAATATAACCCTTGGAAGACATATATTATATATTAAATATAAATTTTATGTAGTAAGTTACAAATTGACTCATGATCTTTTCAATTTTTCATTTTGTCCATTGGATGAAAATAAAATGATATTTAATGGACATGATGAAAATTCAGTAAGCCATACATAATGCTAAATATTTACTAATAATCACCAACAAAGTCATTATAAAACTTTAACCAAAATCTTTTTGAATATACATTATGTTTTCTATAATTTCAAGTTATTTTCCTTTTTTACGATGAATCATAAATGTTATCCCATATGAAAAAAATACATAGAAGTAAATGAAAATTAAAATTGAACATAAATATATACCAGATCACGAATAATGCCTCTACCAAAATATTTTTGAATATATAATACGTTTTCTATATTTTCAAGTTATTTTCCTTTTTTTGAGATGCATCATAGATGTTATCTTATATGAAAGAAGTACAACAAAGTAACCCAAAGATTAAAATTGAACATAAATGCATACCAGATCACACGAATAAGGCCTCTAGAAGAAGTTCCAAGGGTTTTTTTCAAAGAGTGCATAAGATAATTTCTCCTTTCTCAATACGTACAACAGTATCTCCGGGAGTGGTAAATCCAGATTCAGACCCTCAATGCCATGCAGCATGCGTTATAAGGTTAATATGCCTTGTAATTATGAGATGAAATAATTACTTGCCAGTCTAAATTGGCATTGGCTTCAAAATTGTTGGAACAAGTATTTTTCCATAAAAATCCTCCCATTGCATTAAAAGATTCATAAAGAAATCCTACCCAAACAACATAGAGATTTTTGTTAAGAATTTTAGAGAAAAACGTATGTAAAAATTTTAACCTGTCATTTAAAGTGGATACTCCACCTATCATGCAGGAGAAAAATTGTCATGGTAAGCTAACTTTTTAAACATGCAAAACACAAGGAGATGGCCATAAAATTCTTTTTATGCTTACCTGCTCTATGAATGTGTCTCTTTTAGTCACCTTCCAACAACCCAAAAGTGTGTCTTAGACAATACCCATAATTGGCCTATTCGATTGAGGAGAGACAATGCAGTTTGGCACAGTCATTAGTTCCAATACTTATGCTGCAACAAAACCAATAATATCACTTGGAGAAACTAAGGACTGCAGAAAATGAGATTTTATCTCACCAATTACCCATTCAAATGATTCCCTTGTAAGGTGGTACTCCTTCAACACACGCTTACTAGCAAATGTACTTCGAAGAAGAATGTTGATTAAAAGAGTGGCATTCTTCTGTACTTCAATACTCATGGGGTCATCACCGGGAATAACCTTAACTCCTTCTTGAAGCCTATCAATTGCTTCTACAATATCCATGGGATGCATATCTGATTGTTTTCTCACATCAATTTTGAATGTCTTTTGCGTGTTCTAGATGAGTCCCTTAAGATTTACAGGCAGAGGCCACACACTATCTCCAGTGGTTACAATCTCCATACCTAGTTGTCATCTATTTGACTCTAGTCTCCCTATGAATGGATGCTTGTTTTTTTAAGGGTCCTATTTTATAATTGAAAGAAGCTAGCTCATCTCACATCCTTTGAGAGATAAATCCCTAGGATATGTTTCTGGAGGTGTTGCATTGATTTTCTCCATTGTAGATGTTGATTATTGGCTGGCATGCTACCTTTTTTATGAGAGCCCTAGCGAGTTCGTTAGCTTCAATATTGTTCTCCCTGTGGATGTGAGGATGATATATACTCACATATTATGATGTATGTTGCTTACATTCTTTGAGGCAGTTAGCCATGGATGCATGTTACTTACTTTCATTGAGGTTGTTAACCATGGAATCACCAGATATCTCTATTGATGTGATCCCAGACTCTTTGGAAATTTATAGAAGGGTTCTATTAATGAAAAGTTCTACTTGATAATTAGAACATTGCTTGAACCAAGCTTGAAGCATATCTTTGAAGTGTTTTGGAGTTGCCTCTAAGAGTATGATTTTCTTGGGGATATCTTTATTTTCTCCATAGGATTTGCATTGGGTCATCATTCTTGATGGGGATCTTGATGTCGTCGGCTATTTTTCTCCTTTTGGAGTTGGCTCTAGTACAAGGTTGTGGACTAGCCAATGGTGAATGTATGATGAACAAAGGCTTTTTCCTTGAAATTTATAAGCACTGTGGGTGAGCTAGATTTGATCATAGGACTTGGATAGGAAGGGAAAACCTCAGTGTCAGGAATTTTCTCTTACCTTACAAATTTGTCTCCCAAGATAATAATCAGTTGTGGGAAAAACGTGTGCTCTATTTCCCAATCTAATAGTCAATTTACTTTTTCTCCCAAGCTAATAATAAGTGCACCATTGTGTATTTTTTGGCATCAAATACCAAGGAATGTGCATGGGAACTCATGAAAAACCATTCATATTTGAATTTGTAACCCTAATTTGAAAACCTTGAGACTACTAAATCTTGTAAAGAATTTGCTGAAGAAACTTGGCTAGTCATAGAAAAATCGAGAAGAATCAAGATAGTGTTATGTCCTACAGAGCCGAGTTCAGCCCCAAAAAACCCTTTAAGTGTTCCTGGATCACAAGGTCCCTCCACGTGACCATCCAGATCATTGTGCTCATACATGGTTCCTAAAACAGCTCTCTCCAAAGTAACTTGATGGCTAAGTGTCATTAAAGCAACATTTTTAGATTTTACAACATCCTATTCTACTCGTTAACTTTCTCACCTATTAGATACCAGACATTAAGCTAAGAAAATAAACTTTCTATCCAAAAAATTGGTCAGTAAAAAACACAATAACATAGTGAAATATGAATTTAATTTAAAGTTGTACTATGTTCTACTAATCCATTCGGAAAAAAAAACTAGTTTCCACTCCTAATCATGACCATGTTAATAAGATGACAATTTAGAGACATATAAACCACTAATATAAAATTAAAAATTCACATCTAATAATGATGAGAAAATTAATTAAAATTTTGAAAAGAATGATACCACACTATTTCCTTGTTTTCCTCTATCAAGGATGATACCACATGACAATAGTTGCACATTTGAACAAGAGGTAATGGTAGGGAGATGTGGTAACACATTTTTCAAATTCCTATATGATCATGGATCTAAGGAGATGATAGAACTAATGAAGATGTTAGTTTTGAGATTACAAGTCTAAAGAACTTACTGCATAGATAAATAGAGAATTTTGGGAGGATGCTTGTATTGCAGTTGATATTCATGGAGCTAAATTCATAAAAGGGTGTCTTCAAGGAGATTGTGATGAGACCATTATGGGATACTATGGGGAATTTCGTACTGATGCAATTCCTAATTTAAAGAGGGGGTATTTAATCGCACTAGCATTACTAGTAGGCTGTGGCTATAGTTCATGTGGTGTACCGATAATAGGGCTTAAATTTGTAGTGATCATATTCTTCTTATCCACAAAGGATGGGATTATGAAGAAGCTTTGTGTGTTAAGAAAGGGGAATTCATCATCACTTTCAGAATTAGATATATTAGTATTTGACTGGGTTGAACCAAAATCTCCTGGTGACAAGCTCCTTAAAATTAAATGTCATTATTCTATTGCTGAGTATGTAGGGAGCAAAGGAATTTATATGAAGCTTAATTGTGATGTTTACAAGTACCTTCACAAAAAATTAAGGTATGTAGAATAATCTCAAAGATTCAAGTGTGGATGTGCAGAATGCCTTCAACAGAAAGAGAGGAAGAGACATATGGAATATCTGGACTACAAAATAAATATCTATTTGGATATTAATAGGCATGATGGATTGCCAAATGATGAAATTGTGGATATATTTCTTGGTCAAGAAACCATAGGCCTGCGTAATCAACAAAGGTTTGTAACAAACAAAAATTGGGTATTTCTTTAGCAGCCCCTAAAAGGGAATTGCTTGAAGACATTTTATAATGTCACTCATGTTGGAATTAATCTTACATGTGCCAAATAATCCTCCCTCTATATTCTATGTTTCTTCTAAGAGAGATGGCTGCAAGTGAGGCAGGGCCGAATGAGAGTGTTGAAGCCCTTTGCTCCTAGTCCTTCTATGTGCTCAAATAGAAATATGCAAATTCAGAGTCCATGAATGTTGATTGTTTAGCTTGGAGGTTAAATCATCACAATAATATAAGAATAAGGCTTTTGAGGTTCATAAAATTCATGGTAAATATGGCGTGCATGGAAATCTTCCAAGAAGCCTTAGGCATGGAATCAATGCATCTAAATCTCCTATTTTCTCCTTTAATACCCCACTATGTTTTCTAATGCATGTTTCTCGTACTCAACATTTCTAGAAATGTTCTTTTCCTTTAAAATACCTAGGTTCTCTACTCCTAGACATTTCACTGAGAATGGTATCATGGGAAGAATTGATTTACTAATTTGAACGAAAGGTATTAAGTTGGATTCTTATGGCTCTCACTTCTCTAAGTGGAACTACTCTTCTAAAATATGTTCTTGAATACATTCCTCTATACCTATTTTCATCCGTATTTTCGCCTAAAATTGTACTCAAAATATCTTAAACATAAAAAAATCTTTTCTATGGGGGTATGTATAAAGGGAGATAAAATGGTATCTAGTAGCTTAGATAAAAATATAATTAATGAAGTTAAAATGAAGGTTGGGATTATGAGATATATATTATTTAGAGAGAATTATGGTAGCCAAAACTTGGTTGAAATAGCTCATGAATCCCAACTCTCTTTTGGGAAGTCTATGTAGAGTCAAATATATATCCAACATACTAGAGCATGAATTGATAAGATTAGAAGGGGATATGACGGGATCTCAGATATGGAACAATGTATGGAAAAAGAAGGGCCTTATTCAAAACCATTTATTTATTTTGGGAGGAATCATGGATTCAATTTCCCATACTGGCACAATTTCGATGTTATCAAGAATTGAAGGAATTGAAAATAGATAGGCTAATGTTGAATTTTACAGTATTTGGTAGGAAAAAAGAGGCCCAAATATGTAGAGAAATTGGAATTCAAAATATCAATGAAACTATCATAGGAACCAAGAAGCCCTCGAGGAACTATGTTAAAAAATTCAAGAGAGACCAATTAAATTCTAGGACGGTGTTGATAAAATCATATGCGGGTATAAAATTGAAAGAAACTTTATCCTCAAAGAGGCATACAACTTAGAAATTAGTTATGAAAATCTCAAATAGGACAAAATTTGGAAGAAAATAGGGAACTTGAAATATTGGGCCAAATTCAGTACGTTCCTTTGGATTTTGGGCCACCACAAGACCCTCAGATGGGAAGAAATTTAGAAAATAGGTTTCCAATGGCCCTCTTGATGAAACATATGCAAAGGGAGAAAGGAAAATTGAATTACCTCATGGATGAATTCTCCTATGTCACAGTCTGGTGGGATAAAGGATATAATGCCTTCTATAAATATGAAAAAACCGATGGAAACATCATTAGCACTATCTAAAAAATGGGAGACAAAAGGTACCAAATGAAATCATTAATCAGGCCTCGAAACCTCATCCAGGTTTCGTCTTATGGGAGAATTGGAAGGAAAGGAATAGAAGGATTTTCCATGAAAATGAACAATGAATTCAAGATTTTAAGAAAAGAATTAGCACATAAATCAAGGAAAAAATTCTTATTTTTAATTGGTCCTCTTAAAACTATAAATGAATCCCAAATGAAGAAGGCATTCTATGAGATCTCAATATTCATCACTCTTAGCATTGTTCAAATTTTATCATGATCTGTTGTAACAATTGGTATATTTTTTAAGCTTACATGTGAAAATTTTGGCATGATGGATATTGAAGGATAGGTTTTGGCTACATTACTTTCCAGTTGCAGTTAGAATTCAAATCACTAGTCTGAGTTTTTCCTTGATAGAAACTTGAATTCTATGCATAAGGCTTCTTGGAAGTTCTCCTGGAAGGCATCTTGGAAGTTAATTGAATTTTTTAGTCATGCATAAGAAAGACCTAGAAGGATCTCAAGTGGATATATTGGAAGGAGAGGAGAGGAATGAATATGACAAAGGTATTCTCGAAGTGGAGAATGCTGCTGTGATTCCAAGAGAAGAATGTTGGACGTTTCGTAGAATGGTAGAGAATAAAAGTAAATCATAAGAATTCTGTAGGCCTGATCCAAGAAATTATAGAGATTCCTTAAGGAAATTTGATCTTACTCATATTTTTTCCCAATCCAAAAGCATATTTGAACTAGTTATTTCCAGAAGTAAACTTGAAATGTTTGAATTAATCATTTCCTGAAGTAAACTTGAAACATACCTTGTATTGAACCTTTGGGTTCTTAGTTTCATTACCCACGTGCAACCCATTCCATGAGTCCTTGATTTTCTCATGTGTCAACCTTAATATCAATCATGGATATCTGGCCAATGTTGGCTCCAAAATCAGGTTGAATTCCTATAATGAATTTTTCTTTATGTATAGAAAAAAGGGCCTTTTAATATGATATAAAATTTAACTTTTGCATTTATTCGGATCCTTCAGTTCAAATAACAAGTTTTGTACTTTAGGAAAAGAACTCTGTCTCTTGACTACCTCACTCAGTCCATCAAGGTATGCCATGGGATATTGAACTCTAGGACAATCCTTACCTTTTGTGTAATTTGTAACATAACATGATACCTTATCTTTCTTCAATGCTAAACCTATAATTAAGTACTTAAATCCTTACAATCCCAATCTAAAAAATTCTTACCAAATATGCCCTAAATAAATATCAAAGTCTTGGATCCCGTCAGATACAAAAATATGGAACCACAAGAGACTTAAAAACTGCACTAAACATATTAAACCTTTACAAACAAGAGTATCTATATTCTGGCATTACCATAAAAAATTATACAGCAGACTACATGACGAAAAACATGAATATTCCTGCACAATACCACAAACGAGCTTTGGAGAAGCAGATTTTCCCTATAAGCTACACTAAAATGAAAAATCTTCAGAATCTTCGGTCATGGAGAGCTCTTCACATAAATCAAACGCCTGAAACTCTCTCCGATTTGAATCTTGGACATATGGCTTCAAGCAATAGTGGGGCAGAACTAAAGAAAAAACAAGGCATGTCGGGGAATTCCCAGATGTAGGGTATATTGAATCATATCTTTTGATTGAACAACAAGGATGAGAAAAGGCATTGAAAAGCTTCAAAATCTCATTGACGTGAAGCTGCAATTCAAGCAGAAGAATAAATGGAAGGGTCGAGTCATGGAAAACATGTTCAACGTTCAGGGCGATTCGGGTTCCGCAGGGCATTGGAAAGTGCGGCACGGTCGAGTTGGGTTCAACCCAAGTCTGCGTGCAGAATAGTGATAGTGCATTTGGAAGAGTGATTCAGGCGGTGGACTGTTTCTGGGTCGAGTCGGGCAGTGCAATAAGATTTGGAGAAAGCACAGAGTTCCACTTGCCATGACTCTTGAAGGGTGTATTTTTTGCAGGTGGGAATAGGGAGGCTAGCGTAAAGGGTGAAATTTTTTTTAAGGTGGGAATTGGAATTAAAATAAAAAATAAAAAATATAAATTTAAATTTAAATAATATTATTTAAAAAAAAACTTTATATATATTATTAGATTAAAAATTGAATATAAATAAATAAGATATTAAGTTGTATATAAAGTATTTAATATGTAAAACTTACAACTTTCCACACACACAACTTTACTTGGACATGTTTCCTTGGGTGCCCTCACACGGCACAACTCGACCCGCCCGAACTAATGTTGCACATTGAGTTGAACGCTCCCTGAGTGTTTGGCGACATGGACTAACCACCTTTCATGGATCCTAACTCTTGCGATTGTAGCAGAGAATAAAACCTGCAGATTTTAGTCTAACGACGATTGTGATTCCAACAAGTGGTATTAGAGCAACAGGTCTTGAGTTCAAAACTCACCCAGCTCGCATTGGGGAGGAGATTGTTGGACATTGGGTTCAATGCGTCATGTGTGTTTCGTGACATGGACTAACCTCCTCTCGTGGATCCTAACTCTCGAAATTGTAGCAAAGAGTAACGCCTGTGAGTTTTGGTCTAACGATAATCATGATTCCAACAACTAAGGTGCAAGGGAGAAAATGAAAAATAGTTCATATGAACGTGCACATTAAGGGACACGTGCGATCACAACTTAGTATTTTTTATGTGAACTCCCTCACATGACCCGACCCGACCCGACCCGACCCGAAGTTTCCTTGGCCGCCCTCACATGGCACGACTTAATCGGCTCGAACGAAAGTACAAGGGATATAGCGGTAAACGAGTCGCACGAACATGCACAAGCCACACAGGCAGTCACAACTTAAATTTTTTGATATGACCATCCTTAGATGACCGGACCCAACCAAAACCAAACACATTTCCTTGGGCTCTGTCATACGGCACGACCCAACCCGACCTGATTTGAACACGTTTCCTTGGGCGCCCTCACACGACTCGACCAAACCCGACCCGCCCGAATGAAGTCACAAGGGAGAAAATGGAAAATGGGTCACACGAATGTGCATAAGAGACACGGGTGGTCACAACTTAGAATTTTTTATACAACTTCCCTCACACGACCCGACCTCAACATGTTTCCTTCGGCGGCCTCACATGGCATGACCTGACCCGAACGCGTTTCCTTGGGAGCCCTCACATGACCTGACCTGACCTAACTTGCCATGAACGTGTTTCCTTGGGTGCCCTCACGCAACTTGACCCGACCCAAATGTGTTTCCTTAGGTGCCCTCACATGACCCTACTCGACTCGCCCGAACGAAGGCAGAAGGGAGCAAAAGGAAAATGGGTCACAGGAACGTGTGCCACAAGGCACACAGACAATCAAGACTTAGGATTTTTTATATGGCATCCCTCACATGACCTAACCCAACCCAACCTGACCCGAACACATTTCGTTTGGTGCCCTCACACGACACGATTCGACCCGCCCGAATAAAGGCATAAGGATCAAAAGAAAAAGGAGTTACACGAATGTGCACAAGGCACAAGGGAAGTCACAACTTAGCATTTTTGATATGACCGCCCTCACATGACCCGACCTGACCCACCCGAATGCATTTCGTTGGGCGCCCTTGCATGACTCGACCCGACCTGCCCGAACGCATCCCCTGAGCACCCTCACACAACTTGGCCTCACCTGACCCACCTGAACACATTTCGTTGGGCACCCTCACAAGACATGACCAGACCTGACCCGTTTGAATGCATTTCCTTGGGAACCCTCACACGACATGACCCAACCCAACCCACTTGAACGTGTTTCCTTGCGCGCCCTCACATGACTTGAATGGACCTGACCTGACCCGAACACGTTCCCTTGGGCGCCCTAACACGAATCGACTCGAACTGACCCACTCAAACGCGTTTCCTTGGACATCCTCACACGGCATGACTCAACCCAACCTGACTTGCACGCATTTCCTTTGATGCCCTCACATGACCCGACTCGACCCGACCCACCCAAATGAAGGCGCGAGGGAGAAAATGACAAACGGGTCACATGAACGTGCACAAGGCACATGGGCACCTTATCATTTTTCATACGACCTCCCTCACATGACCCGACCTGACCTGACCCGAATGTGTTTCCTTAGGTGCCCTCTCATGACATGACCCTACCTGCCTGAATGAAGGCCCAAAGGAGCAAAAAACAAACAAGTCGTAGGAATGCGTACAAGGCACATGGGAAGTCACAACTTAGAATTTTTTATATGGCCACCCTCACATGACCCGACCGAGCTCGACCCTAACATGTTTCCTTGGGCACCCTCCCATGACACAACCCGACCCGCTTGAATGAAGGCACAAGGGAGAAAATGGAAAGTGGGTCGCATGAATGTGTAGAAGGCACATGTGCAGTCACAACTTAGTGTTTTTAATACAGCCACCCAAACATGACCCGACCTGACCCTAGCGCGTTTCCTTGGGCACCCTCACATGGCATGACTGGAATTTCCTAAACGAAGGCACAAAGGAGCAAATGGAAAATGGGTCGCACGAACGCATGACCTGACCCTCCCAAATGCACAACCTAAATGGCATGACTCAACCCACTTGAATGCACGACCTAAATGACACGACTTGACCCGTCTGAATGCAAGACCCGACCCACTTGAGCACATGACCCAAATGACATGACCCGACCCACCTGAACACATGACTTGACCTACCCTAATCACACGACCTAACCCGCCCAAACCGCACAACCTGACTTGCCTGAATGCAAGACCCAAACAAAGGCTCATGGGAGTAAACGAAAAATGGGTCCCATGAAAGTGCACAGGGCACATGGGTAGTCACAAATTATAATTTTTCTCATGGCCGCCCTCACATGAGATGTCCTGACCTGACCCATGCAAACACATTTCCTTGGGTGCCCTCACATGGGTGAAGCACTGCCACCACAACCACTTCGTGATAGATGGTATCAAATCTCTATTTAGGGTGAGTTCAGCTTTGTTGAAGATTGAAGATTGAATTAGGAATACAATGACAGAGCTGCAGTTGGTATCAAAGGTTGGACATTATATTGGTTGGTCTCAGTGAAACATTGGCAGGGACAAGACATTGGTCATGGTCGAAGCTTCATAACAAGACATGGCAAGTTGGGAATCAAGGGAGGATTTTTCAGACCTTGTACAGGTTAAGGTGTATGAAATAAGAGCACCCACAGATTCGTGTTGAACTTGAAGTCTTGGAGGATAATGTTGAAGTAGATCTTCTTCGACTCTACTGGGTAATCAAGAAGGATGGATCTGCAGATTACGATGAAGAAGAAGAAGAAGCCGAGTCATGTGAAGAATAGGATGTTGCATATTTGTCAATGATAGAGGAATAACTTAATGAACACATTGGGCTAGGATCGTGCACTTGGAAAACATTGATGATGGAGGAAAATTATAGGGGTTAGGGGTTAGGGTTTAGGGGGTTAAATGGGTTAGGTTTTTAGTCGTTTAGGGGGTTAAATGGGTTAGTGGTTTAGGGTTTACGGGGTTAAATGGGTTAGGGGTTAAGGGTCTAGGGGTTAGGGGTTAATGGTTTAGAGATTTAAGGTTAAGGAGTTAAATGGGTTTCGGGTTTAGAGGTTTAGGGGGTTAAATGGGTTAAGGTTTGGGAACTGTGGCTAAGGATTCACGCTCCATGGAAAAATATAAATTCATCAAAATCCTTAATGGGTTGGAAGGATTTTCTAAAATATATCTACTAATAGACAAACCCCATCAGATGTAGGATTCCAAAGTTGTATTTGTAGCAAGTATTCATCTTGAAAGGTGGAGGGAACTAAACACAAAGTGGAAGGCAAAAATTTATTGACTAAAAATTAAGACTAATTGTGGAAAAATCTCAAAAGGAATATTTGTGGATAGAGGAAAAAATAAGTATGACTATGAAATGGAGCCTTAGAACAATAGGGAGGCTTGAATATATTTCTCCCATGAAAATTCTAGTTCCAACAAAGTGAGAGGGCTATGAGGTGCCCATAAGAAGATATCCCACAAAATAGTGCTTATCATTTACAAATTAGATATAATAATAATCCTGGAGCCTGCTACCCACTAACCTATAGAGTAGCTCTAGAGGAGTCCTCAAGATACCAATTAGGAAAATTTTATTTAAAAGAAAAAAAAATTGATGCACCACCAAAACTTTCTATCAATAGATCAAGAAATAAATTAAAATACGTTAGTACAAAGTTGACCTTCAATCTGTCATATTCCCATTTTTGTTGTATTAAATTTCCATATCATGAACTCACATCAAGGAATATTGAATTTATGTCAACATACTCCATTTGTAAATGACGAGTATGCTTATAATGTTAGATGGAGCAGACTACAGAAAACGGGGATTGTATATTCTTGCATTGAGAAATTTCGTTTCTTGGCTTACAATGTAGACTAAGTAAAGGTTCATTTTGCTCATACTTCATTCTGAAATGTTGGAGGTGTTTTCTTTTATAGATTATATTCAGCTACCTAGTTTTCCAACATGACTTGATAAGAATGGAGACTTTTTTTCTTCTGTTTTGAGTTTTTTTTGGAAGGCATTGAATTTTGTTGTTTCATGAAGGAAAGAAAAATTAATGCAGGTTTTTTACCATTGATTGTAATCAATAAAAATCAAACCAAACTCTAATTCTATCCACCAAAAAAAATGTCTACCATACCTTAATTTTACAGGCCTGTGCATGCTTGATAAATTTGAAATCACACACTTATGTACTAGAAATTTACCATTGGCTAACCCAAAACCTTGTACTAGACCTCACTCCAAAAAGAGGAAAATAGCCTAGGGCATCAAAGTCCCCATCACGAAAGGATGATGACCCAATGCACATCCAATGGAGCAACAATGGATAACCCTAAGCAAAGCACACCCTTGGATATGATGCGACCTGACCTGACCTGACCCACCCAAACGCATTTCCTTTGGCATCCTCACACGACATGACCGAACCTGACCCACCCGAGCACGATTCCTTGGGAAACCTCACATGGAACGACCCGACAGGACCCGACCTGACTCGCTTGAACGCGTTTCCTTGGGTGCCCTCACACAACTCGACATGACCCGACCTGGATGCATTCCTTGGGCATCCTCACATGAACCGACCCAACCCACCTGAATGTGTTTCCTTGGGTGCCCTCACATAGCACAAATCGACCCAACCTGACCCAAATATGTTTCCTGAGGTGCCATCACATGACCCGACCCAACCCGACTCGCCAGAATGTTGAAGGCATGATAGAGAAAAAGGTAAACAAGTTGCATGAACATGCATAAGGCACATGTGCGGTCACAAAATATACCACCTCACTCACATGATCTGACCCGAATGTGTTTCCTATGGCACCCTCACATCGCATGAACCTACTCGCCCAAACGAAGGCACGAGGGAGAAAACTGGAAATGGATCGCACAAATGTGCACAAGGAACATGGGTGATCACAACTAGCCATTTTTTATACGATCACCCTCACACAACTTGACCCGACCCAACCTGACCCACACGAGTGCGTTTTCTCGGGTGCCCTCACACTACTTGACCAGACTCGCCCAAACACGTTTCCCTGGGCACCCTGACATGACCTGACCTGACCCGCCATAACACGTTTCCCTGGGCGCCCTCACATGGCACAGTGAAACTTGACCCAGAAAAAATAGATCGCACAAATGTGCACAAGGCACATGGGCAATTACAACATAGATTTTTTTATACGACCACCCTAACATGACCTGACCCAACCTGACCTGACCCTTAGTTGTCGCTATTACAGCAATGTTTTTGGAAAAAATCTTTAAACCGTTGGTACTATGACTCTAGTTGACCAAGTTAACTTTGATATTGTCAAAGGGAAAGTGATTGTTCCACAATGTTATTTTCACATCATTTATATTCTGACCATGTCTTCTGATATTGTCACTATTTCGCTGCCTTTTGGGTAGTGTCCTTATTTCGACAAATTGGGGTAGCGTTGCAAGAGTGATGCTTTTTGGGTAGAGCCGCTATTCCGATGATGTCGCTAATTCGATGCTTTTTGGGTACTGTCGCTATTACGATGCTTTTTTAGTAGTGTCTCTATTCTGTCACTTTTTGGGTAGTGTCACAAGAGTGACGCGTTTTGGCAAGATTACAAAAATTGAGAAAAAATTGGGAACTTTCCAACAATACGTCAAAATTGTGGGAGCTAAAGTGTTGGAAAATTGACCATATGTACTAGTGTTTTTAATCTAGAAATCATTCTACTTTCTCTTAAATAGAAATTCATGAAAATAACACATTTCATTTTCATTATTGATGCATTTAGAGTATTTTTTGAGTTGATCACAATATCATTGAGTTTCATCTCCATAGCCCTCTATGTAAATAACATCCAAATTAATACAATTCTTATTAAAATTGATCTAGATATTTTTGAAATTTTCTAAGCTCATTCCACCAATATAGCTCAGGATTAGTGCTTTGTAATAGGGAGTAATTAAATTTCCAAAGAAGATAAAAAAATAAGTAGAATCTTTCGGTTAATAAAAAAACAATTGTGGCAATTGTTCTCTAGGAAGCTCTTCTTAAAAGAGTCAAGCACGAGGTCATGTCGGACCAAGTGGAGTAATCGTACCTACTTCATTGGTGAAGATAAAGGATGTGCATGTAATAGAAATTATAAACCTTAGATTAACCATTTTCGAGGAGCCTAGGATCACTTGTTAGTAAACCTCATATTTACCATGTCAAGGAGATTTCAAAGGGATGTATATTGGGCCACAGACTATTCCCCCAGGTTCAATTTTCTCAGTTGGTGACCTTAGTGGCAATAGAATTTAGGAAATTTCCCAAGGTGACGGTGGAGGGAAGGTCCCACTGTACCTAGAGAAAACGTTCACTAGACTCACTTGGACGTTCCGAAGGGTAGTCTTCACTTTGAGATGGCATAGTGAAGTTACTTGCACCAGACTGTTTCATTAAGTAGGTTGTCACGGTAACTATTCCAGCCGCCAATTTTCCACATTAATCTCCGTAAGGTTGGATTTCATCACGAACTACTGATTATATTATGGAAAAATATTGTTTGTGTTGATTTTTTCTTATATTTCGTAGGCATGTGTTAATTTTTTTATTTTTAGAGGCCTTAGGTGTGATTCTTTTGAAATTTATTGATTTCGTGTGTTAAAGAAATTAAATATGGCTGAATTACTGAGACATTCATGTAGAATGCAAGGGAAACCACATGAATATACACCCATTCAATTGGAAAAAATAAAAACGAAAAGGGTTCAATCATCAGGAACCATGTCTACTGAACAAGGAGAATCATCCATTGCAATAAATCCTCATTTCAAGGTTAATCAACCTTAGATAACTGAAAAAGAACATTATGAACCAGAAATTTCTGAAGTAGTTACAGTTTAATTGGTCACTGGTGAGTTTTCAAATACACAACTGACTGAACCTGAAATATCTAAGCCTGAGTCTTATTCCACTTCATCTGAGGCACCTTCAGAACTTATAGCCCCAACTCCTAGTCGTTCCTGTTCACCTTGATTAAAGCTTCTCATTACTAAGAATCTTCCTGTTGGAATTGTAAGCATTGAATAAATATTTGACGTAGAATAAGAGTTTGAACTTTCCTCTTGTCAATAATCTTTAAATTTTAGGTTTAGAACTGATATACCCTTTCATTCATTTTCGACTGGATCCTTGGTATCACCAATTCACTGACTTTTTACATAGCTCTGGTTGTAGTCACTCACCACGCCGAATCACATTCTACTCTTTACCCATAAATAGTAACATGGCTTCTAAAAGCATGTCTAATGATTCATCTATGTTTTCTTCATCACCATAATTTTTTTGTATGGTGGTCCTTCTATACCTGATGGGTACTAGTCGCTTTGTAGCACTTTTTCAGGAGCATCTCCTTTCTCTGAAACTGCTACTATGTCAAAAATTCTATTTGAGTCTACCACCCAACCTTTGACGAGGAAACATGTATATATGTTTTCTGGGAATGTCCCTCAAGCTAGCTCACACGGTGGATATATAACATTTGGGGGGCAGCAGCCTGTCCAAGGTCAACATCCTCTCCAAGGGTAGTAGCCTCTTCAAGGTTAGCAACCTCCTCAAGGGGAATAATTGTTTCAAGGGAAACAGCCTTTTCAAGGGAAACAACTTCTTCAAGGGAAGAAACCTTTTCAAGGGCAACAATATTTTCAGGGAGGAAAACATTTTACTACAACCTATCCAGCCATTATAGGGAAAAATATTCCTGGTAATTATCAAACTTATGTTTGAATGCCTAAAACTAGTTATGGTCAACCCTATGCGTAAAACCTTCAATAGGAACTCCTTACCTAGGGATAAATACTATGTGGAACCCTTTGTTTACTGAACAATATATGAAACCTACATTGGAAGTATATTATAGTCAACCTGTTATTGGTGTCACAGAGGTGGCTTATTATAGGAAACCTTAGTGCTTCTCATTTAATTGTCAAACTGAGGTAAGTATTCTTATTTCAAGAGTGCAAGCACAATATATGCAAGTGAGATCGACTAGTAGTTACTCTATCTTGTTTATGAGAAAGGATTATCTAATATTCTGAATTCAATAAACTTAAATATGAATGGTTTGGTAGATTATGGCTAATTATTTTGTCTAGCTTAGAAAAGAGAAACCCATGATTGAACAACATAATGATGGTTTGAACAACAATATTGATGAACTGAACAACAATCTAAATGAATTTAACAACATTCTCAATTAATTGAAAAACAATCTAAATGAAAGGAACAACAATTACTTATATAATTTTGCAATGGAATTCTCTTTGTAAACTGACTAATTAACATTAATCAACAATTGGACGACTCACTTTGTTGAAAGGACAATTTAATCCGCAAAGACAAGTAATCATTGAACAGTAATTATCCTACAATTTGTAAATTGATTGCAAAGGTGTTGGAAGAAAATGGAAACATATAACAACTATGAAGCATTATTACATAAACCAGAAGATGCGAATGCGATTATTCTAAATCAAGGAGTACAAATGCTAAACTATTCCGAAGGAAGAAAAAATTTAACTTTGTTTAGTAGAAAAGTATTCTACAACTGCATCAAATAACTGGACATGGATTCTGTAACTAACGCACATCACAGAAATTGGCGAGGAAACTCCCAGGGGTTGGGCCCAGACCACTAGAAGCTTTACTGCGATGAAAACCTCAAAAGGTAATTGTTCAAAACATCAAAACTCTTAATTAACTAAATGGATAATACAGGAATACAATCTGACAACTCTGTCTTGATGCATTTATTATAGAGGGAAAATTCCTATTTGAATCCTTATCTATTTCATCCCTGGCCTTTTAAAGGCATTTTCATGCAATGAGATAGTATTCTCCGAACGACAGCCACTGCACGTGGTTGTTGTTCGAGTCTTCATGCTTGAATCTGTCTCTTTACCTTTTGTTGGTTAATACATTCGTGTCTGTCAGTTGTCTTCTGTTTGCCATCGGTTCAGCTGCTCTGCCTTCCTACATAGGGAGATACAATAAGTCGAAATGTTCTTTTTTGTCGTTAGCTCGATTTCTCTGATTTTCATAAATCTTTTCTTTCTTTATTGTCAAAAATGAGGAAGAATTCATAATACTGTTTCATAATGTGAAGTAATTATAGGGTGAAAACATACCTTAATTCCAACCTAACATATACTCCCCTTCTTACCTAATTTCATGTCCTCATGCAAACAAATGGTTGAGATGCAACTCTGTTAGGGAGTAGGCAGGGTAGACCTTTTCCTTGTATGCTCTGAAACCCTGTTTTTGTCTCATTATTGCAAAGGCAATGATTGTGTGCCTTTCTGGTAATTCATAATTATGATTATAGTCCTCATGAGGATACTAGAGAAGAGGGCTTCTATATCTACATCCTAACCATGCAGGCCCCATGCTAAAGACTAGGTTACTATACGAGAGGAATCTGGAGGCAGCGGCCTTGAAATTCCTGTAGCCAAATGGCTCCCTATTCTTTACATTGTTCATGGAGGCCATCCATATTTTTTTAGCTGCTGCCAAGGCTTCTTCTCAAATGTCTTCAAAGTATTCTTGTCCATTTTATATGATGTCCTTATGGGTTTCCCCAAGCCTAGTCCTTACACCTTGCCTTTGCATGAAGTTCTTGTGCTGGATAAATAGTTGCAGGGGTTTCGTAGTTTCCTCTCTGACCCACAAGTATAGGCCATGTTCTCTCATTTTGAAGATGTTATAGGCCTTGGCCTACTTAATCTGGTTCTTGGCAAATGAGAGGAAGGCTTGGAGTTGAACATCTCCTATAAAGGGACTAGGATTGTTGTCTGTATCCTCTTCTAGAAAGAAATTTTTCATGTAAATTTCACATAGAAGGCATTGGACCTGTTCATATTGATCATTATAGTAGTGAAAAAACTCTTCTATAGTCCTGAAAGTTGTAAAATTTCCTACCCTGACGGCCTTGACTTTCAACAGTAAATATCGTACTGTTAAGAATAGGGCATAGTTGGTGGCTGGTGCCCTGCATGATAGTGCATCATTATACAGAGAAAAAATCATAGTAATTTTTTTCTTTGCTTTCTCCACCTGCTCTTGTGCCCTTTTTACCTTTTCCTTTTCTTCTCTGAGATGGGCAAATGTTTCGTCTTCTATGGAGGAGATGTCTATGAATTTATTTAGCAGTGCTTAGTATTCTTGTGCTGGCACCACCTCCTTCCTACATTGTGCTAGCTCATGCTATGTTTGCACTAGTTCATTGTGTAATTTCTGATTAACAACTTTCTCTACCAGGGGGGCATAGGCAGGAGCTTCCTTCTCTTGGGTCTCCTTCTCTTATGTAGTTTTCTGCTCAGTTTGCATAGAAGCTTCAATGGTATTTCCTAGTTCTGTCTAAATTTCGGCCTTAGTAGTACCTACTTGGTCAGTCTGTATCCCAGTTTCAGTAGTATCGATTAAATTGGTTCGTGCCTCATCCTATGTACCTCTGGATCCTGATATGCTACTACTGCCTCTCTTAGGAGGAGATGTCTCTCTGTCCATCTTTCTCCTTCTGTTGGTATTCCGTAGAATCCAGCAATAATTCCCTCTGTGACTGGTATAATTCGACCCTTGAATCTGGTCTGACCTTCTTGGAGATTTTGCGGAAACTCAATTGCAATTTCTATATCAAATCCCTGTAATCGGTGTACATATGTCAGCCAGTCGGCTTGCCTGAGGATGGCGCTAGCTGCATCTGAAATTGGAAAGTTTACAGGCTCGTTCCGAAGGGAATTTCCTCCCATAGCTAGTGTACTTTCCTGGGTCTCTTCCTCTAATTGTATTCTCTCTCAGCTCTGTTGTTTCCACTGAATGTTGTATGCAAGCAAAAGAGAGATTGTTGTTTCTTGCAGGTAAATTCATGCCTTAATTACTGTGTTCCCCTGGTATTATCGAATAATAAGACTAATTACACCCCCTCCATAGAAGAAAGGGCACCCACGTCCTCAAGTACAACAGGGATTTGGCCAATCATGAATGCGAATAGGGGAATGTGATGATTTGGTAATAATGACCTCTACGTGAAGGAGAATGCCATGACTTTCAAGGCTAAGGGGGTTTAGTAATTACTAGCATACGTAGTGTAAAGGTTAGATTTGGAAGTTTTTCCATAATTGGATATTGTGTGGAAGTGACTGGAAAGGGAGAGGGAATATTATAACTATTATTGTGATATGACGTCCTTATTCAATGAAAATTTATGACGAAAGCAAGACTGAGACAGGTAATGATTGGTGCTGTCATATTGGGGTTCAAATATGTAAGCATATCTCTGTTAGTTATTCATGTGGTATATTATAATTATCACTAATTTTAGTAATAGCTTATGGAAGAATAATGGAAGATAAAGTATATATAAGAGTAATTGGCTATTGATGAAGCATATTTTCATACCATAAGCAGAGCGACTATTGCTAGTAGGCGTTCATAGCCTTGATAGGGTTGCTATTTTAACCAAAAAGAATGAGCTGGGATCCTTATGTAAAAATAGTTATTCTGCCAATTTTTTGGAGAGATCACCATGCTGGTATGATAGCCAGATAACCATAGTGCCACTCACCAGAGTTTAGTAAATTGATCAGGCCGGCTCATGATGAGACCTCCTATCCTTCAAGTAGATAAGAAGGTTGTTTCCCTGGTGTGGTGGCCATTGTGGGCATGTCACTTGTTAAACTCTTATGAACGTGGTAGGCTGGCTTGTGATGAGACCCCATATCCTCTCTTGAAAATTTGCATGTAAAGACAATACTTCTTTTTGAATCATAACATTTTGATTTATAAGGATATCACTGTGCTGGTGTGATAGCCAGATAGTCACAGTGCCATTCACTAGGATTGTAACAGAGTGATCATGATGGATCGTGATGAGACCTCCTGTCCTTCAAGTAGATGAGAAGGTCATTACCCTGGTGTGGTGGCCATTATGGGCATGTCACTTGTTAAATCCTTATGATCATGGTAGGCTGCCTCATGATGAAACCCCCTATCCTCTTTAAAAATTTGCATGAATGCATAATAGTTGCTTCTTTATACATGGAGGGAGACTCATTAAATCCTTAAGAGTTAGGGATGCTAAGAAATGTGAAAGAATTCCAATACAATTAATACCCCTTATTCCCATTTCTTCATATTGGAGGAAAATATTACTCGAATAGTGCAGAAAGATATAAAATCATAGGGTCATGTATTTTATGATAACATATTTGAAATGGGGAGAAATTAGCATTTCATTTCATGTATGTATAATATCAGCTTCCTGTTTAAGGATTATAGTGCCAAGGAATCATCATATTGGTAATTTTACTATTTCCCTCTCTTCTTCAACTGCCATTCCCTACTCAGAGATGCCTTTATAGCTCGGGTGTAGATTAGGGAAGGGGTGCTGGATAAAGGGAATAATAGGATGTAAAAACAAGGTTATTCAATTTGAACGACAATTGTTCAATAGGATTGAGCAGCAGCCATTTGGAAAGTTTGAACGACAGGGAGAAATAAAAACACAAAACTCGGCTTCTCAATCTAGTGGAACAACAGCCATTCAAGGATTGAACAACGAGAAAAATAAAGCAAATAAACACGGCTATTTCAATCTGGTTGGACAACAGTCATTCGATCCGATTGAACAATGGTTGTTCAATTAGATTGAACAACAAAAAAAATGAAAACTGAAACACACGGCTATTCAATCTGGTTGAACATTAGTCTTTAGAGTATTGAGTAGCAGTCATTCGAGAATTGAACAACGAGGAAAAAAAACGCAAAAACATGGTTGTTCAATCCAATTGAACAACAGTCGTCCGAGTATTGAACAATAGTCGTTTGAGAATTGAACAATGAGAAAAATAAAAACACAAAAACACGACTGTTCAATCCAATTGAACAGCAGTTGTCCGAGTATTAAATAACAGTCGTTCAAAGATTGAACATGCGAAAAAAAGAAAAATAAAAATGCAAAGACACGTTTGTTTAATTCGGTTGAACAATAGTTTTTCGATTATTGAACACCAGCGGTTCGAGGATTGAACAGTGAGAAAAAATGCAACTCACGACTATTCCATTCTATTGAAAAATAGTTGTTCAATTGGATTGAATAATAGTCATTCAGGTATTGAACAATGAGACAAATGAAAGCGCAGACACACGACTGTTCAACCCGGTTGAACAACATCCGTCCGAGTATTGAACAGTATTCGTTCGACGATTGAACAGTAGTCGTTCAAGGATTGAACAACGAGAAAAAAAAGGTATCTCTCAAGAGGATAAGACGAGAAAAATTGTGAGTATGAAGAATGTACAAGAAAGTAACGAACTTATATACATTATTTACAAATGATGGTAGCAAACTTCTCATGTACTTGAGTTTCTGGGGTTTTCACCCCCTTGTGCCGTAACATGGATGGTGGGGTCATTTCGTACCTATTGGCAAAAATATTCTTTCGTGAGAGGTTTGTGATAGAGTCATACTCTATGCCTGTTGACGCTAAATGTTGAACCAGACCCATCTATGGTGGTCAAGGTGAGTGTGCCATTGTTGTGTACTTCCTGAATCTCATATTGTTAGGTTCCTATATTACTAGTATAGTCCCTTATTGCTGTTAATGTAACCCCCTTATTGCTATTATTGTACCCTTGTAATCGCATATTGTTATTATTGTGCCCTTAAATTATTATTGTTAGGTCAGATATGATTACATTGTGGGCCCATAGACACCTATATATACAAAGGAGGTTTTGTAATTTGAATCATCCAAGAATTGTTCATTCATGTAATGTATTAGAGGTTTCCCCCTCGAAGTGGCTTATTTCTAAGGCGTTCATATCTCTTTTCTTCTATTTTTGGAGCTGTTTTCATAACATTTGGTATTAGAACTTGGGATTCTAGGGTTTCGCTGCTCCAAACAGGTCATCCTGGATTTTTGGTAGAAATTTTTTTCTACGATGTTTCAGAAGATGAAATTTTTAGAGTGCGAAGTTGAAATCCTGAGGCACATCGTCGCAAAATTTTAGAACTTTTTTTGCAATATTTTCAGAGATATGATCTTTGGAAGTTAGGTGGTTTTGAAGGCTCCTGAATTTCACTTAAAAAGGTCATTTCGGAATTTTTTCTATAAATTTATTTCTACAAAGGTTAAGAAGCTAAACTTTTTAGACCGCGAAGCTGAAATCTCGAGGAACATCATTGCAAAATTGCAGAGCTTGGTTCACAATATTTTTTGAGATATGATCTGTGCAAGTTAGCTCTTTTTCAGGCTCCCGAATTTCATCTGAAAGAGATGATCGTGCGAATATATTCATAACTCTCTCTTTGAGCATCATATTGGAATTCTGTAAAAAGTGACTGGAGGTACACGGATGTTAGTTTTCTATCTGTAAATTTCAGAGACAAAGGAGAAAACAGTAACACGTGGCAAGTCATACAAGTTTGCTCTATTGAAGCAGTCCATAATTAGGTCATTGTGGGAGATTGAACATAAATTTGTCTTGGAGAAACCAAATCAAGTCAGAACTATGGAATTTGAAAGAAGCTTCATAGGAACACTAAAGGGCTGAATTTCAAATATTGAGGATCTGCAATTGTAGAGATAAGTCAATTTCAATATCGAGCTCCTCAAAAGCAAGTAAAATGTGTGTATTTTTTTTCCGAATTGCGTAAGTCTTGTTTGAAGAATCAAGTTGAATTGATTCCAAGGGCATATTATAGAATAGATATCAGTATTGGATTCTCAAATGGCCCCTAACAAGAATTCAACACCCATTAATCCTTTAGAAGGCTCTACTATGACTCATGAAGACGAAGAATGGCAACATGACATATCAAAATTACAAGAGCAAGTGCAACAAATTTCACTCTCGCAAAGAGCAACAAAAAATGACATGGAAGTTCTGAAGAAAGGCGTGGAATCTAAGATAAATGGTTTGCAGAATGACATGAGAGCTAAGATGGATGGCATGGAAGCTGGCATGGAATGTAAGATGGATGACATGGAAGCTAAGATGGAAAACATGAAGAATGATATAAAAGTAGACATAGAAGGTTTGACAAAGTTGATACAACAAATGTTTCCTAATGGGGAAAATATAGTAGAGGAAACTCATGATGATAACAAAATAAATGCTAATCTTGATTTCATAAACTCTAACGTTGGCTGGAAGAACCACCATATTCCAAAAATGGATATGAGGAAGTTTGATGGAAAGGATCCTGTAACATGGATACTACAGATGGAGCAATATTTTGATCTTCATAATGTGAAAAATAGACAAAAGGTACGCATTTCAACTTTACATTTAGAACAAAATACATTTGTATGGTATCGATGGCTTTGCTCCCATAAAAAAAATTTTACTTGGTCAACTTTGACAGAGGAAATGATAGCACATTATGAGGATACAAAAGCAACACCTTCTTTAGCCAATTGATAAATCTCAATCGAAAGGGTTTAGTGGGGGAGCACATTAAGGACTTCGAAAAATTGAATATAAGGGTAACTGATATTCCAGAAGAACACATAATTGATCTCTTCATAGGTTCTTTAAAGGATAACATCCAACATGAAGTTCGCGTTTTGGAACCTGATTCATTAGAGAAGGCATTCAGCATGGAAAGAAAAATTGAATGTAAAATTATGGCGACAAGGAAGCCTACCGCTCACTTCTATAAAGAGGGAAGTTTTGCTACTCCTAGATTTCAACAACCTACAAGGCTGACACCACAAAAATTGGAAGAAAAAAAAGCAAAATGGATTTTCTACACTTGTCATAGCAAATACACTAAAGGTCATAAGTGTGCTGAGAAGAAATTATTTTACATATATTGTGAAGAGGAAGAATAAAATGAACAAGAAGAGGATATACACCAGGAACCAACCATAGAAGAGGAAGAAATGAGTCTAACCATATCGTGTAATGCATTGGCAGGAATTACCACTTCTCAAACTCTCAAGATAGAAGGACATATCAAGAAGAAAAAGGTAATAGTGTCGATTGATTTAGGTAGTACCCATAATTTTATTCATTGTCAGGTAGCCAAGGAATTGAATTGTTTCCTACACCCAGCACCAGAATGTCAAGTGATGGTTGTAAATGGAGGAAGTATAACTTGCTCTGGAAAATGCCATAATATCAAGCTAACCATGGGGGAATATGTATTGAATAGTTCAATTCTTTCCCTTCGTATGGGAGGTGTTGATGTTGTACTAGGAGTACAATGGTTACAATCTTTGGGGATGATAGCTTTTAATTTTCAAGAAATTTTCTTGAAATTTTTTTCATAAGGAAAGGAAGTAAAATTATGGGGTATTGTAGGGATGTTAGAAAAGATAATAAGCTCTAATGTCATGAAAAAGCTTTTAAATAAAGAACAATGAGGCATAATTGCACAATTATGCTCACTAGAAGTTCCAACATCAAAATCATCTATTTCTACAGATCTCGAAAAAGTCTTGGACAATAATTCCAAGGTTTTTGAAACTCCCAAAGGACTCCCACGTATTCATGATCATGATCATGCTATTCATTTGATTCTAGGAAGTGTTCCTCCAAACATCAGACCTTATAGATATCCTTATGTCCAAAAGAGCGAAATTGAACGTATGATTGCAGAAATGTTAGAGATGGGTATATTTCAACTTAGTCAAAGTTATTTCTCTGCTCCTATGGTATTGGTACACAAGAAGGATGGGTCATGGTGCATGTGTCCTGATTACAAGGATCTCAATAAGCTCACCATTAAAGAGAAATTTCCCATTCCCGTGATTGCTGAATTATTGAATGAATTACATTGAGAAATTTATTTTACCAAGTTGGATCTTCATTCAGGATATCATCAAATTAGAATGAAGGATGAAGATATTCCGAAAACAACATTTCGAACTCATAAGGGTCATTATGAATTTTTGGTCATGCCTTTTGGCCTTGCCAATGCACCTTCTACATTTCAAGGGTTGATCAATTCCATTTTCAAACCCTTCCTTAGAAAATTTGTCTTCGATATACTAATCTACAGCAGGTCTTGGAAGGATATACATTAGCATTTTTTGATGATATAATAATCTACAGCAAGTCTTGGAAGGATCATGTTCAACATGTCTACAGGGTGCTGAAACTATTGCAGGAGAAACAATTATATGCAAAAACATCCAAATGTTTCTTTGGAGTACAAGAGGTGGAATATTTGGGTCATATTGTATCCCACGAGGGTGTTAAGGTAGACCCTAACAAAATTAAAGCCATTAAGGAATGGAAAGTACCCAAAACCATAAAGAATTTGTGAGGATTTCTCGGGTTAACAGGGTATTATCGCAAGTTTGTTAAGAATAACAACATTATTGAAGAAAGATGCATTTTCATGGACTCTTGAAGCAACTAAGGCCTTTGAACATCTTAAAGAGGTAATGTGCCTAACACCGGTCTTAGCTACGCCAAACTTCCCAAAAGCCTTTATTGTGGAATGTGATGCCTCAGGAAATGGAATTGGTGTTGTTTTAATGCAAGAAGGAAGACCCATTTCTTTTGAAAGTCATCCAATCAAAGGAAAGTATTTACAAAAACCTATTTATGAGAAGGAAATGTTAGCAATAATGCATGCACTAAAGAAATGAAGAGCTTACCTAATGGGAAGAAACTTCAAGGTAAAAACTGATCATGATAGTCTTAAACACTTTTTGGAACAATGACTATCTTCAGAAGAGCAGCAAAAATGGGTCACAAACAGGGAAAATTTTAAGAACCCCCCTAAATTTATATGTATAATAAATGGGCGAATCCCCATGATACATAGGAAAAATGGAAGGCGATTTTACTGATAATATAATATGAATATATAATTTTTTTGCGAATCTCTCACGAGATTATATTATCTTGTAAAATCATGGCGAATCACCAGTACAAATGGTGAATCACTAGTACAGATTGGTGAATCGTTTTCTAGTGGAGTTCGGTGTGTTCGTTCCAATGAAGATATGGTAGTTGAACCAGGAGTTGAAGGAAGTGAACCACCGATACCAAGCATGGCACATGGTGACTCGTGAGGGACGTAGTTCTCGTGTAGTTTGGAAAATGCGTTCTAGTTCTTCTAAGCATAGTTTTGTTGCTCATGCTACTGCTAGGACTGATATTGAGGTTGGAGAGGAGTTTGAGGAAACATGGAAGGCTGAGTGCTTTTTTCTTCAAGCACTCAAAAAGGAAGAAGATATATTGATTTATTGAAGAAGATAACAAGGCAAGTCAACTCAAAAAATAAGAAATGATTGATATGGCCAAATAGGGAGACACGTTGAATGTGGATGCTATGGTTCAACAAGAAATTGCCACCATTCATCAGAAAGGAAAGGATCATAAGGACTCTTTACATTGGATGGAATCAGGGGCTCAAAGAGAGCTCATGTCTTTGAGAGCTTGGATTCTAACAAAGGACTCCCACAAGTGGGACGTCAATTGACTTTGGTTCTTGTTGAACCAAATCCCAAGGGTTGGAAAAAAGTGCAAAAAAGGAAAAAAAATTAAAATATTAGCTCTAGTTGTCATACTTTATTTTCTTTGTTTCTTTTGATGTTATTTTCCATGCAGTTCTTAGTCATAAAAAAATTCTTTCTTTTTCCTTCTATTCTTTTTAGCTTCATCATGTACTTTCTGATCCTATATGCACACATGTCTAAAAAATATAATTTTTATACCATTAACAAAATTTAAGGTTTTTTTTTTGGGAAAAATAAAATATAAAAAAATAAAAGAAAAAAAAGAGAGTTGAAGATGAAAAACACTTTATATTAAAATATTTTGTGTACACCCATATTACATCACAATTTCAAAATATTTGTCACAATACCAACATTCTTAACTTACTAATTTATCAAAATTATATGAATCTTAGAATGGTTTTTTTACTATTTAACAAAAAAATTGAATAATTCCTTATCTTTCTTAATATCTAATGAATAAAATATAGTTCCAATAAATATTAACTACCATCATCAAACCATAACCATATTATAATAAAATTTCTAAAATAGAATTATATGACAATATTAGTAAAAAGGAGTCCAGAAAAACAACATAATTAATTTCAATGGATGTTTAAATAAAATAGTCATCATTATCCTAAAATATTTAAACCATAATCCCCACATAACACCATAACATAATAGAATTTACTAAAATAGAATATTACATAAAAGATAGTCTAAGTTGTTTGTCATTATCATAACTGTTCTAACATTCTTTATAAAAGCCTAATGGTCGCATAACTGGACCCCCTTATGACACGTTTTCTCAATTTTATAATTGTTATTTAGTGATTAAATATCATTTTGAAATGGAAACAACCTCCCACGTATCCTTTACTAGCAAGCGAATCTTTGTTACAATGTCATGGTCTATCGCACAATTATAAATACTATTTGTACATTCCTCTAGTTAGGAAGTTTATAATTTATTTGTCAACCGCCATTTTAAACAAATTTATAATTTATTTATCAATCATTGTCACAAAAATTGAGACTATGCTCAACAGATCATCTTATTCATTCTAATTATTTTATTGGAGAAAATTCCATTCAAATCGAAATGTCAAAAACAAACAGTCAGCAATTTATAGTGGGAGTTAGAGGTGGAGAACACATCTCAAGCAATTGCCTGCCAACAAAAATTCAAAATCTTTGTTGATCTCTGAAAATGGCAACTCATGGGTAATAACTCCTCCACTCTGATCTCCTGCAACAACATGTACATATTCAGAAAACAATGCAAGAGAAAACCATGATTAATTGGTCATGAAATGGAATTGAGAGTTATGTTCTAATACCTTATTCATAAACATTTCTACCAGGCATGGCAGTTTGAGTTTTAAACATTTATTATTCATAAAAATTTCTACCTTATTCATGGAATTGTAAGTTTGAGTTTTATAATCTACACAATTCAAGTGCCCCATAGCTTTTCAGGCACTGAATCTATTTATACATTCAAAGACACATTTTAAACAAAAAAAATTCACAATTTCCCAAACAAAAAATATCACGAATTCCAACCAAAAAGTAATAACATGAAATGGTTAATATAAGGAATTCCAACCAAAAAGGTAATAACGTGAAATGATTAAGATACACCCCATCGAAAACATTGTTGCAAACATCCCAATTTTATCACTATTTTTTGGCCTATTTGGTGGTATCTTAATTTTGCCAAATTTTACCAATATTTTCTCAATTTTTATGTTTTTTTACCAATATTTTCTCGATTTTTATATTTTTTTGGTTTTCTAAAATGATTACTGATTTTATCCAAATGTTTGCAACATTGACCAAAAGCATAAGATATAGTTAAAAATTGGAGAATACCTATGTTAATTAAACTAGAGATTTGAAAAATTAAGAGGAGAAATAGAAGTCAAAAGATGAGGGAAGCCAATAGATACAATGGGACAAATAATACATCAGAATTAAAAGTGACAGGAGGAACCCAAAAAGGAAATTGTGCTATACAATGGATGCAGACAATGATCTGGGTCTACTTGTATTGGAAGATGAGCAAATATTTACAGAATGAAGAACAACATAGGTAGTTGCAATACAATTTGAAGAAAATGTCTTCTCAAAGAACTAGTTATCAAAATCAAACCACCTAAAAGCCCAAAAAGTAGACCATAGTAAAAGAATTAGAAAAATAGCCAAGGATAAGTTGAAAGAAAGTGAGCTCCTAGCCAACTCAAGGAAGACTCAGACAGGATTTGTGGGTTATGTCACTTACAAGAAACTGAGGTGAAAATGCATCTCATAATAAAAAACCGTTTTAAATATGAGATCAAATGTCATTGTTATTTTATTTTACAGGATTCAGGGGATCCCTATCCTCTTTCTTTGCTATCTTGACCAAATGTGCCTTGCTCTATTCATGAAATATGGTACTCAGAGACAAATCCCAATCTTTTCTCATCCCATATTGGCCCGAGGCTCCCTATCCACTTTATTTTTCTATCCTGACCAAAGATGCCTTACTCTATTTTTGAAAGAAGCACTCAGAGACAAATCTCAATCTTTACTCATCCCATCTTATTGGCCTGAGACTTTCAGGGGTATCATTTCATAGTCCCAAGTCATCCCCTCTGATCAGGTCAAAAATTGAAAGGAAAAGGCCCAAAATACTTCAGACCATAGATTGGTTGGGCCTTGGGTCTCTTCTCAACTTCCCTCCTCAATGGCCGACTGTTATGATCCATGCCTATGAAAAACTTGCACTTGATGCCACATATTATGCACCACCAAACACAAAAAAACCAATTTTCAAGACAGAATTTGGACCAAGTCTTGGAATCCAACATATTGGCCCAAGGTCGCAGCCTTCATGTATACTGACATGAAAAAACCTATGCATAAGTAGGGTACATTGGGCCTTTGAGATGCAAACGCTACTAGATTGCTCAGGGAAATATCAAGAATCAACCACATGTTTCTTCATTGTGACATCTCTGGATGCTGCTGAGAGTCGAGACCCAATTCCAAAGATGATAAGCATTAGGAAAATATATGATATCTAAAGTTTCATTAGGCGCTGGCCCAAGGAGCTTTTAGACCTGAACTTATGAGCATGCCATGGGGACATAGCACTTGGTTTCATAATATGGAATACATGCAAGGGGCATAACAAAACAAGTATACCATATAATTGAAAGAAATATAAAGGTGACCATTGAAGTAAAACCTTGGGGAGAGTAGAGTTGCAGATCTCACCTGCGCATGGCCAAAAACTGGCAGAATGGGGCATCTTGGTTAAGGACTTAGTATAGATCAGCAAGGAAAAGATAAATATGAAGGAAACATAGAATCCCCCTCCATTCCTCCTCCCTAAAATTCAACTTTGATACCGTCTCCAAAGGCAATCCCAATAGACCTGGAATTGAGGCTTCATCAGGAATCATGAGGTGAACTTTGTCCATATGTACACCCATAACATTGGCATAATCACAAAAAATATGGCCGCAATTCTGACTGTCATGAAAGACATCCATACTAGAATAAATTTAGGGATCAAACATGTGACTGTAAAAGGAGTTTCTAACATAATCATCAATATGCCGCATAACTAAAATCCATGGGAGTACTTGATCCCTAAATGGCTTTTGGTTACTCCTCTTGCAAAGACAACTAGATTAAAAGAATACCTGCAAGAAGTGGATTTCAATAATTATATATGGGTTGAAAATAAGGCTGCAAATATATTGGAAAAAATCAATGCAGACTCTAAATGGGGTGATAAACCCCTATCTTCCATTAGGGTGATCTAGAGGAAGGAGAGGGAAAGGGAATGAGCTTCATTTCTTGATTGATGATAATAGGAAGCTTCATGTAAGCAGTGGTAGTTCCATTCAGCGTAGCTTGGATCCACCACGTGAATGCCACCTCATCATGAATGAGGTGCTGACACAGAGTACAGAAGCTTATTGATGGGGAGAGAATGACCTGATAGCAGAGAACCTGGGAAGCAAACCTCAGGCTGGGATGGCCAGAGTTGACAGTATTAACATTGCTTGAAAGGTAAAGATGAGACACTATACTGAAAAGCTTTACATCGCAAGGAAATTAATTAAGCATCCTAGAACAGGAAAACCTTCTAGTACTTTTCCTTTTGTAACCCAAAATGGGAATTTATTCCTTGAAACCCCAACCATGAAATCCCAAGGATCGTCCCTTGCCCACACCCCTAACATGATTTCCCAAGGATCGTCCCTTGCCCACACCCCTAACATGATTTCCCAAGGATTGCCACTTTCCCACTACCATGACTTTCCCAAGGATCACCCCTTTCCCCTTTTATTATTTTCTTTTAAAGTATCTATCAATTCACCCTCTCTGGTCGCAGGCCATTAAGGGATCACCATCACATTTATTAGCAGTTCATTGATATCACGTAGGATTTCCCACTGTAGCCTCTCGGCCCTAAGCTAGAATTTTATACTGAGAATTTCTTGAATATTTCTCATGGTCTCATTATCCATCATGACCATATACAACACTGTTATCATGGCCTCAGGTCTCCCCTCAGTTGACAATGCACTTGCACCATCTACAGATAAAGTCAGTCACAAGATTCTACATAGGACAGGATTTGTTGGTTTTGCTCCCTCTCAGAGGTGAAGACAAGCACATTTATTTTTAATAGGTTAGTATAGCTCATGTTAAGAAAGCCATTTTCATCCAGATACTCCACATAATAGGATTATAGTAGCTTGAGGACTAAATTTATTTTTTTTACCATCTTCTTTGAGTTGCGGTCTTTATGACGATATTACTTTTATGAAACTCAGTCCCTCCCCTATGATAGCTAATGTCACAGGACTTCATTATGGTAATTTTTTATATGGCCTGTGCAGGGTGAAGAATTTATGGGACACGAGCAAAGTTAAATTTCGCAAGGGATACATGTATGGTTGTAATTGTATGGCCTACAGTAATATACTGAAAATATTATTATTTACCACAAATAATGAAAAGAAATTCAATTTCTTATATTACAAGGGCAGTGACTAATTGAATCATTTTCAACTGGCAGATACAAGGAAATCTTTGACTATATAATACGAACTGAATATTACTCAATCAATTTCAAGATATTGAGCCAATAGACATGTTAACACATGTCACCAGTGCAGAATCCAATATAAATACAGATCCACATCGACTGGACTAGTGCCTCTTTGGCATTCACAATTATTATTGCCATTTTATAAACAAGTTGTTTATGTAAGTAGAAAAACTCTGTTAGTATAGAAGCTACAACCAGGACAACATAATTTTTTTTTTAGATTGATAATACAAAGGTTTATTATTGAATGACAAGTTCATAAGCTTCATTTGGAAATTGCAAATGATATGTGATTACAGGCCCTGGAGGCCCTGCGAAGGTAGAAATATAGCAGACATTTTGATCAAGTGCATTCTCTTTTTGCTAATAGGAATAGTTTATTTGTTTACTAAGTTTGATTTTACCATATTGCAGACAATAATAACAATTTTGGTAAAAATATTCGTGTCTATTGACATTTGGAAGTTTTAAGAAGTTGTTCGGTCATATAGAACATGTTTCATGGTGGCATCATATCATATATCAATTTTTTTTATGATATCATTATATCATGACACATGTTTGATTTTGCCATCGGATCATGTAAATAACATTTATAATTCTAGCCACAATTGTAGATTTGCGTCAAAAAATAGATGGGAAACTGTCAATCAACCTAGAAACAAATACAAAGTGGTCACAATTATTGACCTTCACACTGCAGAAACATCACAGATCCAGGGTGTTATTATCACATCCACTTAATACACTATTATTTTACATAAAGCACTTGACTCCATTAGTAAATACAAGTCAAAGTGAAGCCCTTTACCACTTCTCATTTAGAAATTCCTATTAGCAATGTCATTAATTGTTCATTTATCTTTGTACATTTCACATATTTACTCAATTGAAAGATAAACCACAACGTAATGTCCCCAAAAAATTATCAGCACCTTGTTCAAACTAAATGCACACTGGTTTATTTATCACATAGAACAAAACCATTCACATGTGAATTCACATCTCAAGCAGATCAAAACACATGAATACAACAACTTGGGTAAATTGTTTTTTTCTACTATTTAATTATAAGTTATAAAATTGCAATATTAAAATATACTTCCTCTTAAAGTTAGAGTGGCTGAGAATCAGCCGAGATGTGGTCTATCAGCTACATGGAGCTGTTGAAATCCTGACAGGCATGCTCCCTCCTTGCGTTTGGTTTGTGTATGTTATTGATATTGATGTGGCCTTCATGCAATTATCAAGATTACAAAATGTAACATTCTTCATTCAAGTACAGGAAGGTGAGACAAATTATTCCCAGGTCTACCATTTATCCAAAAGATGGATTCCCACAATAAAAAATTAAAACCAGCTGAAGGAAAATAATTTTGACTTTGAGCTTGCAAAGCTTAAGGCTTATGCATAAGTCCATGCTTATTTGGTACCAACATTATCGCTAGGGCTTGAAAGGTTAGCATCACATTTTTTATCAAGATTCAACCACTTAAAATATTGCTCACAGCTGGGTTCTAGTGATCTAGGGTAATTTCCAAACATTTTATCTTACAAGTTAAGAGATACATGCAAGTTATGAACATACCGCAAAAACTGCAAGGGAATTTTCCAATGTTTCCTCAACAATAAGATGACACTCCAAATTGGATGCTAACACTGGCTGATAAGCCATGTTTGGAAAAAATGAAAAAAAATAGTTGGACTAGTGTGTCTTTGGAAGACATGGCTATAAATGTGATTAGTAATTTTGACTAATTGATGGATATTTCAAGCACAATAATTACAAACCAAGTAGTCACTCTAATCGGATGGTTAGTAGTAGAAACAATTTAAAATGCCAATGACTAAGTAAAATATGTTATTTATAATAGGTGTCAGGTCATTAGAACAATCAATCAAGCATGGGTTCATGATGATAAAAAAACCTTTCCTCATGCATTAGGCAATCACATTGGAAGCTGAAAGCATATTAAATTGCCAGGGGATTAATCCATATTGAGGAACGCTATTAACCAACATAATCCAAGCCATCAAGATGTGCAGACAATTTAATATAAAAGAATCCATGAGTCAAACAAAGATATCCAGAGGTGAGAATATTAGATATCATCTACTACCAATATACTCTACATGTACATTATTGCTGCTACCATATACCATTATTGCTCCTGAAACTATTTCCGCCATTCACAATTGCAGTTTCCACCACCACTGCTCCAAATGTCCATAGTCACTGCTCCAACTCGTGAAAAAATTTGTAAAGGAATAAACTTCCCCAATTTAATGAACTATCAGTGCATTGTCTCGTGGCTCAGCAACATGTCACAAATTTTTGAATTAATGAGTGAGAATTCTCAACGAGAAAAGTCTTGAATTGATCCATTTCATTAATTAGCAATAAATACAATTGCAGACTATGTTGTAGACCACTTATAACAATTTTTCCAGGGGCACTACCATGGATATATAGTTACTTCCTACAATATAGAGTTGACACCAACTAGTTGAACAACATGAAGATAGTGCTTCCATCTATCATCCTCCTCCTCTAGTTACTACATGAAGATAGTGCTTCCATCTATCATCCTCCTCTTCTGGTTTAGATAAGGAGGACCAAAGGGTAAGATACTTCAGGAGATAGGCTGGATTTATTAGAATTCTTCATTCAAAACATTACTATAGATATACAGTTACTTCAATACAACACAGAAATCATACCAATTAGTTAAACACGAATATAGTTCTAACTTCTTCCATCCATCCTCCTTCTTTGGTTTACATAAGGAGGTCCAGAGGTCAAGATACTTCAAGACCTAGTAGAATGGGCCAAATAGGAAAGGGAGCTTACTAAAGGTGCATTGATATATGTAGAAGGTTCTGATTTCTCGTATTCATTTCGTTCATTAGGAAATCGATCCATGCTGTCCGAGCCTCCCACCACATCTCCCACCAAGATGTTGGGATTGGGTGCATTACTGTACAGAGATTGGAACCCTGCACTCCATGGAATGGGCTGAGGATGATTTTCCTTGCAGGGAAGAGAAGATTCTCTGTGATGAATATGGTTGGCATAGTGGGAACCATATCCAACCATGTATGACATCTTCAGAGGATTATCCCCCAATATGTAATCAACCTTCATTAAAAAAACAAAAACACAAGATTGAATCATAGCCCCATAAAGATCAATAACTATTGATTAAAAGAACAATAAAATTTATCAGTGGGTTTCTATGAATCTATACCTAGCGTTCTGCAATAGTTCTTAGCCACTTTGGACTAAAATTCATTGACCCACAAGTTACTACATGTTTGGAGTAGCTCAGGTATTTAGCATAAGTGAAGAGCAAAAAGGAAGAAGATGTAACATATTGCAAATTGCTATCAAGCATTGTGTAAAGAAGCCCTCCTACTTACACAAGAATATACCCAAAGTTAAAATCAGAATAAAACGCCAAGGAGAGAGCATGTATACCCTTCAATGCCAGTGAAAAAACAGAGACCTAGAGTATATTTAGCTTGTGAATAAGATACTCCAGGGAGCAAAGAGCAGATATAATTATCAGCACGCCCTTTGTAGTCATGAAGAGACTTCACATTTCGCAACAAGAAATCCTGCATACAAATTCAAACCATGCAATAGCTCAAACTCAAACCCAGTGAGTACATAAAAATGTGCCAATGACCACTAAGTCACTACCCAGCAAAACAAAATGGATGTTGTTGTACCTTTGATATGAGGACTCGAGCTCCTGCATGTTTATTGTCCCACCCAAATATATTGTCTGATTCATTAGCTCCTAATGACTAGCCTTTTGATTGAATATAATTTAGATAAGTTGGGTTGTGTGTTGCCTTATGCAGCCAAGCTACTCCCCAGATTAGTTCATCCTGAGATGATACCAAAAGCAAGTCAGTCATAAATCTTCCAACTTCATCCCGCAGACTGGGAATCAACTCAAAATATGACATTATATTTAACAGTACCTCATATCCAGAGTATGAGCAATAGAATGGGCAGACTCCATATCTAAGGGAGTCATTATAAGTTGCTCTGTGCTTATCAGCAAAATCAAATACCTGAGAATTCCAAGGCAACAAGGTCAGGTGTGGGAGTTTGCAGAGAATGGCTACAATGTAAAATTAAAAGGGGAAACCATTTTATTATTTACCCTTATGGCAGTATGGATAAGTCGTTTTGAATATTGAGGATCAGATTTGCGAAATACAAGGGATGCAGCTGCAAGTGCTGCAGCTGTTTCAGCATCAACATCTAAACCAAGATGTTGGCTATCAATTTTATAAATAGTCTGAGCAGTTTCCATATCTTCTAGCCTTTCCCAGCATTTTTTATCAGTGTTGGGATCCCCTACCTAGCACAAAGTTGTAGTCATCCACACTCCATCTGTACACCTTCCACCTGCCACATCCAAAAGAGACCCTAACAAGTGATTTAACAAGTAAGATTTTCCGCTGCTCTATTTTCCCATGGATGATATCACCATTATCTTGCCCTCCCAGTTTCTAAGAACTGTATCATAAATTCCGAAAGTAATAAATTTTTTTAGAGATAAGATATCTTCATAATTAAGTTCCGGTGGTATTTGAAGCCCATCCTTGAGAGCAAGCAGTCCATTGTTTTCTACTCGGGCTATTTGGATAGGAATAAGGCAAGCAAGGGTGTGAATCCATGTTCCCATAGCCTTAGTTGTCAAGCCCATTAAATCAACTGAGCCCCCAGGTATCCATGGTTCAAATATTTTTACATCTATTTGAATCTCTATGTTTGAGAAATCTTTACCTTTTTCCTTTTCCAGTTGTTGACGAAGAGATCTCAAGACATTCTTACATGCACGCTCATTACAGTTTTGATCGATGTCTTTGGTGCTTAATAGTACATTGAAAAAAACATCCCTCTTGTCTTCATTGAATAGGGCAGGACTGGTTGCAAACTTGTCAAAGATATGGTATATATACTCCAGTGGTGGACAAGATCCACAAATTCTTCTTTCTTCAGGAACCTGAGCTACCTCATTTTCTGTACTTTGTATAGCTTGTAATTGGACAACATCCTTGGCTGAAACAATTTTCAATATGTAGGAATAAATGTTACGAGGAGCTGATGCACTGAGGAAGACAATATAACTCTGTGTTCCAAAATTCACAATCTTCACTTGAAGCTCTCCCAAATATCTAATGCTTTTGTTTAGATGAATAGTCCTAAAGTGACTCATGACATCCGCCAATACATATATATCGACCATGACAGAAGATTCAATAGCTTTTCCATCCACTTGCTTCGTATCCCTGCTAGCTTGTACCACTTCATCATTGTGGTCTGAGGACTTGCCGAAGACCAAAAAAAATGATCCATCCGCAGAAACAAGAGCCAGTGAAACAGGAGAAGGAAGAATTAGTGGCCTGGGTTTCATCATCGGCTACTGATGGAGTTCCACCACCGTGACCCTATTTGTATCATCAATCAAGATAAATTCCCTTTTTCCCGATATCATATTTATCCAGGTTAACGTTCCAATGCCAGAAAATGTATGGAGATCCACATCTACCCCTGTCCAATCTAGGTTACGGAAAGATTCATCAAACTTGTGTACTGTAACCTTAGAGGATAGCTTATCATACAAGGCTACGAATCGAGTACCTTCATGAACAGACAATAAACCATAGCCCCTCCTGAATCTTCGTACAGGTTTTAAGCCATCTAGCTTTAAACCCATGCACGAGCAACTATAAACATACAGGAAAGGATCATCAAAATTCTAAATGAATGCCAAAAAGTGACCAGACTTTAGGGCCACCACTTTCAGTATTCGTTCTACCTCATGGTCAAGGGAGACCAAATAAAATTGATCAGGGCATGTAGGAGAAATCTGATACTCACTATTCCAGCTTAACTCCTCCAAATCATTTTTCTTTGGCATCACTCAGAAATCCTCCATGCAGTGCTAGGCTTCTCAGGTCTTTCAGTTGAAACCATCAGATTCAACTGCTCAGACATGTAAGGAATTTGATAATTCAGAAAGTAAGAAAACCTAGAACTCCGAACTTCACAAGCCTCGATGAACCTACATACCGGTTTTCCTGTCATCACTGACATCTTGTGTTTCATTTTTTAGAGGAATTTGTCTTCTTCTGAATGCCGGTTCTGCTATAAAAGATTTAAGTTTTCTGTTCTTTGAGATTCAAACTTCTTTAGTAAAGCACTCCATAATTCTTTAGAATAGCAACCTGATGGGGCAAATCAGTGTAACCCCTCCCTCCGACCCTGTAAATCCAGGCAAATGCCATGGAAATCTGCTCCAACCAAAAAAAATCGGGGGCGAATTTCATGTTTCCAGTTTTATGCGCCCTTTTTTTGGTGGGCTAATATTTAATAATTAATTATTTTTAAAATATTTATTGGGCTAACTTTATTAAACTATATAAAATGGGTTTTATATAAAAAATTCACCCTAATAAAATTTAAAATCCCTTAAAATTCGCCTTTGGGCTAAAATTCACCCCTAAAATTTTCCCTGGTCACAAAGATGTTGGGTTATGACTTTGAAATAATCTACAAAAAAGGGAAGATAAATGTTGTTGCAGATGCACTCTCAAGAAAGAATGAAGACGTGGAAGCATTGATTTGTGCCATTTCTATTATCCAACCAGATTGGATAACCAAAGCAAGAGATGAATGGAAGAAGGACGAAGAAGTATGGACACTCATTCAAAATTTGAAGCAAGATCCTAGTACATATGATACATTTAGTTGGAAAAATTATTACTTATGGTACAAAGATCGCTTATATATTTGTAAGAATTTCCAACTAAAACAAAAGATTCTTTTGGAATTGCACACTTCTCCTTTAGGAGGACACTCAGGATTTTTAAAAACTTACCATAGGGTGAAGACAAATTTTTTTTGGGATGGCCTTAAATCTGATATTCAAAAGTTTGTGGCAGAATGTTTGGTTTGCCAGCAGAATAAATTTGAGACAATTAAGACCCCAGGACTTCTACAACCTTTATCCATTCCAGGTCAACGTTGGGAGGAGATTTCAATGGATTTTATCATAGGTTTACCTAAGTCCGAAGGAAAGAGTGTCATCATGGTGGTAGTTGATAGACTTACCAATTATGCACACTTTTGTGGATTATCTCATCCATTTAAAGCAAGTACAGTTGCTGCTACATTTATGGACACAATTCAAAAGCTACATGGAAACCCAAGGGTTATTGTGAGCGATAGAGATCCCATTTTTACTGGAAATTTTTGGATAGAGTTATTTTCTTGTTTGGGTACTCAGTTAGCTCATCGCTCATCTTATCATCCTCAATCCGATGGTCAAACTAAGATAGTGAATGAATTTTTGGAAGGATATATTCGTTGTATTGTATCTAATAAACAAACACAATGGGTCAAGTGGTTACCTCTTGCTGAATGGTGGTATAACACTTCCTTCCATACTGCAGCAAAAATGACCCCATTTATGGCACTCTATGGATATCATCCACCATCTATCACATCATCTTTAAGAGAAAATTTGAAGGTTCAAGCAGTGGAAGATCACATCGAGCATCAACAAGAAGTTCTCCAACTCTTAAAGGACAACTTGAATTTGGCACAAAATCGAATGAAACAACAAGCAGATCAATATCGCAGTGAGAGAAGTTTTGATGTAGGAGACTAGGTATTTTTATGGCTACAACCATACAAACAAATGTCCCTCAAGCAAGCTAAGAAGGATAATAAATTATCGCCAAAGTACTATGGTCCTTACAAGGTGTTGAAAAATATTGGTACTATGGCATACAAATTGGAGCTTCCTGCTTTTTCACGAGTGCATCCAATTTTCCATGTTTCATGCTTAAAGAAGGTTATAGGTGAGAATATTCTAGTTCAAACAATATTTCCAGAACTTGATGAGGAAGCAAAAATCATATTAGAACCTGAAGCAGTCACAGAAACAAGAACTCGACAGCTACAAAATCTATCAATTTTAGAGTATCTCGTCAAGTCGAAGAACTTACCAACTTAAGATTCTACAGTAGAAGATGAGAATTTTATACAGAAACACCCAGAGCTACTCAAGAATTGAGGACAACACTTTTTTGAAGGAGAGGGGCATGTTAGGTCCCTATATTACAAGTATAGTCCCTTATTGTTGTTAGTGTAACCCCCTTATTGTTATTATTGTACCATTGTAACCCCCATATTGTTATTATTGTGCTCCTAAATTATTATTGTTAGGTCGTCTAGGATCACATTGTGGCCCCATGGACTCCTATATATAGAAAGGGGGTTTTGTAATTTAAATCATCCAAGAATTGTTCATTCATGTAATTTATTGGAGGTTTCCCCCTCAAATTGGATTATTTCTAAGGCATTGATATCTCTTTTCTTCTATTTTTGGAGCTGGTTTCACAACACATATGGACCAAGCCACCTTGTTTGTAATTTACCTGGAAAATATTGGAATCTGGAGTCATAGAGGAGTGCCCAATCTCCTTTTTGAAATACCTTCTTCTTGATAACTTTTTCATGCCACTTAGCTCGATGTTCTTGGATGATCGTTTTGCGTTGCAGGGGTAGTAGTTGTATTTCATATATTTCATTTATTTGTTAGAGTCTTCTAGCTTGGGCTTCTGTTAAGTCCAACCATACCTCCTTGGTTGTTCTTAGAGTTTTGATTTCGAATTTAATAGGGAAGATAGGTTCTCTCTGAAATACTAGCTGATATGGTGAATATCCAGTGGTGTTTCGCCAGGTTGTACGATAAGCCCATAAGGCTTCTGGTAGTCTAGTGGCCTAGTCTTGGCGATGTGTTGATACCATTTTGGTAAGGATTGCATCTAGGACTTTGCTGGTGCTTTCGACTTGCCCATTTTGCTACGGGTGGTAAGGAGACGTAACTCTATGAATGATATGGTGATTCCTTAGTGCGGCTGTAATTCTATTACCTATGAATTGTGGCCCCCCATTGGTTATTACTTCCCGTGGCAAACCGTATCGCAAAAGAAAATTAATCACCAATTCTTCTATGGCTCTTGACAATGCCACTGCTTCTACCCATTTGGTTACATAATCTGTAGCAACCAACATGTAGACTTTATGGTTTGATGGTGGGTTGAATGGTCCAACGAAGTCCAGCCCCCATCATTGAAATGGTTCTACCACCAATTGTGGTTGTAGTGGAATTTCATCAGCTTGGCCTGGGCAACCCATTTTCTGGAAGCTATCACAGGCCTAGACATATTTTTTTTCATTTTTGAAAATCGTAGGCTAATAATAGCCTAATTGTAACACTTTATGCCCTATTCTACATTCTACGAAATGGCTACCACAAGGTCCATTGTGACATTATCGTAAGATGTCATAGATTTCATCCTTTCTTATGCATCTGTGTATGTGCATGTCAGCCCTTGTATGGAAGAGGTATCCACCGATCCAAGAGAATCTTGCGCTGCGTTGAACAATCAGTTTCTGTTCTCTTTATGTAAAATGTTTGGGTAGATTCCCTACTACCAAGTAATTTGCCACGTGTGCATACCATGGTGTTTTTACTGCTACAGCAAGAAGATGTTCATCAGGGAACTGATCATCAACTACTAGGGTGTCGTCCAAGTTTGGAATCCTGGACAGGAAGTTTGCGACTATGTTTTTATTTCCTAGATGATCATTGATTGTTATATCAAATTCCTGTAATAACAATGACCAACGAGTTATTATCCCATTCGTGATTGGTTTATTGGCTAAATATCTAATGGTAGAGTGATCAGTATATATGAGTACTTGATAACTAGTTATATAGTCCCTAAATTTATTAATAGCATAAATGATAGCTAGGAACTCCTTTTCGGTCATGGTATAATTTAATTTTTCAGGAGTGAGGTTTTTGTTGATATAATAAATTGCATAAGGTTTTCTATCTTCTTCTTCGCCAAGGACTGCTCCTATTGTTGTGTCAAATGCATCTGAAGAGATTTGAAAAGGAAGTTTCCAATTAGGTCCTTGTAGAATCGGTGCTGTTGAGACCAGTTTCTTAAAATCTGCAAAAGCAATGTCACATTTGTCAGTCCAATGAAACTCAAAATTTCTAGTTAATGCATACAAAGGTGCGGCTATTTGTGAGAAATTATTTATAAATCTGCGATAATATCCTACATATCCCAAAAAAATGTGTACTTCTGTCTATGTACAAGGTGTGGCTAATAAAAGGATTACCTTCATCTTAGCCGGATCTACTTGTATTCCAGCTGCAGAAATGTAGTGACCTAGGATCACACCCTTAGTCATCATCATGTGACATTTTTCATTGTTTATACATAACCTAGTAGCAATACATTACTCTAACATCTTTTCTAGCATTTCTAGAGCTTGATCAAAGTCCTCCCCATATGTTGTGAATTCATCCATATAGATTTCAAGCCCCTCATTTATTAAGTCAGAAAAAAATGTTGATTATGGCCCTTTGAAATGTGGCTGGGATATTACATAACCCAAATGGTAAAACTATGTAAGAAAAAAAACCCAATGGGTAGGTAAAGGTTGTCTTATCCTGATCTTCGAGAGTTATTTGGATTTGATTGTAACCACTGAACCTGTCCTGGAAGGAAAAGAACCATTTCCCTGCCAATGTGTCCAAGACTTGGTCAATGAAGAGGAGGGGGAAGTAGTCATTTTGCGTTGCTTTATTCAATTATCTGTAATATACGCAGATTCTCCATTTCCCATTGTTTTTAGGGATGACTACCAGAGGGGAGACCCATTTTCTATCTGAAACAGGATAAATGAAATTTACATCTAGTATCTTTTACAGTTCCTCTCTTACAATCTCTTTTAAGTGCAGGTTTAGCCATTATTGAGGTTGTCTAATGGGACGGATTTCCTTATCGGTATCAATGTGATGGGTGCATAGCTGAGGGTCTAAACCCTTCATGTTTGGGCAATCCCGAGCAAATTCCCCTTGATACATCCAAAGGAATTTTATGAGCTTTTATTTTTGGTCTTCATCCAAATTGTCATTAATATTCAGAACCTTTATTGGCTCAATCTCAATAGGTATGCTGTTACGTAGAACGATTGTGGGAATATGTTGATTCTCAAGGTCTGTCATGGGATCCCCTTGAGATTCATCTTTAAGGATTGTTTTCAACATTTGGCATTCTAAATTTCCAGATGTGGGTGGCTGACTCATAAAATTATTGATTACGTCATCTTTAGTTTGATCCTTAAATTTAAGAGCTTCCACTAGTGTCAGAGGTGAACAATTTTTTTTCTCCCATTATGTACATGGATTCTTGTGAATTTTACCATGGGTAAACTTGGTTTGGTAGGAGGATAAATAATGATATTTTTTATAGAATCCCCTCTAGTGATAGTCATGTTGCATGTTCGACAACCTATGTAAGAATCGACTGTGGCCAGCCAAGGCCGCCCAAAAATCAATGGGTGCCTGTCCATCCTGTTATTTGGATTAATAACTAAAAAATCAGATGGATATTCCCATGAGTCCACAGAGACCAGGATGTCCTGCACTATTCCTTATAGTCTGATAAAAAACCTGTCAGCTAGTTCCAGCGCTGTAGCAGTAGGTTCTAAAGCTGATATGCCCAGTCTTTTGCAAGCCCCTGTAGTTAGGATGTTAATGGCTGCCTCTAAATCGACCATTGTGTTTGGAAATGAGTGGCCTGAGATTTGTACAGTCACAGTGGGATTTCCTGGGTCTTCATATTTCACGGGTGGTTCCATACCCAGTAACAAATCAGATAGCGCCCCTACCACATGAACGGTGGGTGTAGCCTTTGTTCTGTTTACTTGATTTTTCACACAGAATTCTTTAATTCTCTTTGCATAGATGGGAAAGTATTGGATGGCCTGGAGGAGATGAATTATGATACAGAGGTTTCTAAACTCCCCCAGGATGTCAAAATATGGAGATATTATCGGTTTAGGCAAATTTAACCTTTCAGGGAATGGAGGCGGAGACATCCTAAGTTCTTCAGGTCCCTGTTGGTCAATCATTTATTTATCTTTTCCTACCTCTTTCCTTGTTATATTTTCTTGGCTAGGTTATGTTGAAGTCTCAATTCTGGACTGAGGTGGAGTCGTGGCTTCTACATGTAAGATAGTACGTCTTAATTTCAGCCTTAGTTCGTTGCACTGTTTCTGTTCAGTGGCAGAATATGGATATTCTATAATCTGAACTAGTTGAACTTGTCTGTTGTTGGGATTAAGATTGGGTTGAGCTGGTAATTGGGGGCGTATGATAGGTTGTGGGTTATGCTAGACTGGGCATGGAGCTGGCAGCATAGGTTTATTTTGAGTTCCTGGCTCCATTGGTAGGTTGGTCATTCCCAGGGGTTGCTGCCAATTGCAATTAGTGTTTTGAGGAGGGTTTGGCCACTGGGCTTGATATGGAAAAATTTTCTAATAAGGGGGAGAAAAAGGAAAGCTTGGCCAATTGTTCCTTGATGATGGTTGTGTAGGCTAGGGTGGTATAGGAAATGACTGTTTTGGCCAAGTAGAAAAAGGATTTTGATTCTACCAAGCTGTTGTAGGGTTTTTTTGGTTAAACTATGGAGATGAAAAGAACTAAGGCAAGTCTTTTGGCATACCTAGTCGTGCCTGCCATTGTAGATGTTGATTCGTTGGGTAGTTTGGTGTTGTTTCTTCCTCTGCTTCCTTGTAAAATGCTTTCAGCCCGGGAAGTGAAGGACATTGGTCTATGGTATGATCCTTATTGCAGACGGCACAAGTCTGAACCATGTCTAAAGGGCATTCCATTTGGTTTTGCTTCTTCTGACATAATGGGAAAAATATGGCCAAGTTTTGTTCTGCTATAGCCTGTTTCTGCTTGGCTTGTAAAACATCACGCTGTGTTGTCAAGGTACCCAAACTTTCAGTTTTGAAATCTTCCAAAAGATTTCCAAACACTGCTCTAGTTACGTTGCCATTAGACTTCTTAAGATCTTTTTTCATAGAATAATGCCCATTTGGCCGATTGTGCGCACTACCCCAAGAGCATCTAATACACAGGGAAATAATCTCATCATATCCTTCCTGGTAAATATCTCCTTTTCCCATTATTATAATCATTTCAACCCATTCTTCCTTCATTCCTTTAATCATCGTGGTTTTTAATATGTGCTTGGATAGCGTGATATATGGAGACCTTTGTAAATTGTACTGAAATATTTCTAGGTAATCTTCTAATGTTTCATTGTCTTTTATAGACATATTGAATATTTCATATTTTAGGTCTTGGGTTCGGCAATAGTATTGATATTTTTTAAGGAAAATTTTCTTCATTTGGTCCCAGTTATTGATGGTTACCCCACCTAGTCCCATGAACCAGCATAGTGCTGTTCCTTTTAAGGTAGAAGGAAATAGTTTCAGTTTCTGAGGATCAGTGGTGTAGTCATACCCCCTACATGAGACATTAAATTCAAATAGGAATGCATCAGTACCTTCCGTAGTCAAACCATGGAAGGTGGGAATTATGTGCAAGGGAATGGCTTTCATAGGGGCATTTGCAGCATGATCAACAATGGGGTATTCTAATTTTTATATCTTCCTTTGATTCTGATTTTGATTATTTTCCATTTGATCAAAGAGGTGCTAGAAATCTTCAGGGATTTCTTGTTCTAGAGGAGTGATCCTGGGGGGTTTGGGAGGCGAATGCAGTGGAGGCTTTACAACGCTTCCCTGATCTGGGATCCTAAGTACCTCTATCTCGACAACTCTTTCAAGTGATTTAGGCTATGGAACTTCTCTTTGAATTACACCGCTATTTTTTGCTTCCCCTTCTTTTAAATTGCAATAACCTCCCTCTCTCGAAGTGTCAGTGCCTATATGATCAGTAGATTGAAGGTTTCGCTTAGATCCTTTTGTTTCACCATGAATCTCGGTGTGGGATACATATGGTGAGGTTGCAGCTTGAGGGAGTGCGATAGGACTTTGAATGGAAATAGTTTTAGGTCTTATGGATGGCTGAGATTCAGTTTTCTTAATGATTTTGACTATAAATGTTGTTCTTCCAAGGATCATCGGTCCTTGGGATTGTGAGGATTTTTTAGAGTTATTTTTAATTGTTTCTATCTTTCTCTTCTAGGTCATAAAACAAGAGCACCTATTCTACTGGTCTTTGAAAATTTTTGCTGAGAAGCGGGCTAGAGAGCAAGAATTTTTCTTTCCGGTACGTAGGTTCTTACCTCTCATTTTTAATACCTAATTCTTCACAGCAATAGATAAAGATGAATAAATGGTATTACTCTTAACACTCTCGCCGGCAATGACGCCAAAAATTTGGTGTCACAGAGGTGGCTTATTATAGGCAAAATTGGTGCTTCTCATTTAATTGTCAACCTGGGGTAATTCTTCTTATTTCAAGAGTGCAAGCACAATATATGCAAGTGAGATCGACCGATAGTTACTCTATGCTATTTATGAGAAAGGATTATCTAATATTCTTAATTCAATCAACTTAAAGAGGAATGGTTTGGTAGATTATGGCTAATTATTATGTCTAGCTTAGAAAAGAGAAACCTATGATTGAACAACATAATTATGGTTTGAACATCAATCTTGATGAATTGAACAATAATCTAAATGAATTGAACAACATTCTTAATGAATTGAACAACAATCTAAATGAAAGGAAAATCAATTACTTGTATAATTTTTCAATGGAATTCTCTTTTTAAACTGACTAATTAACAGTAATCAACAATTGGACGCCTCACTATGTTGAAAGGACAATTTAATCCACAAAGAAAAGTAATCATTGAACAATAATTATCATACAATTTTTAAATCGATTGGAAAGGTGTTGGAAGAAAATGGAAACATATAACAGCTATGAAGCATTATTATATAAACCAGAAGATGCGAATGTGATTATTTTGAATCAGGGAGTATGCTAAACTATTCCGAAGGAAGAAAAACTGTAACTTTGTTGAGTAGAAATTATTTTACAACTGCATCAGATAACTTGACATGGATTCTGTAACTAACCCACAACACAAAAATTGGCAAGGAAACTCCCAGGGGTTGGACCTAGACCACTAGAATCTTTATCGCAATGAAAACCTCAAAAGGTAATTGTTCAAAATATCAAAACTCTTAATTAACTCAAAGGATAATACAGGAATACAATCTAACAGCTCTGTCCTGATGCTTTGATTACAGAGGGAAAATTTCTATTTGACTCCCTATCTATTTCATCCCTGGCCCTTTTAAAGGCATTTTCATGCAATGAGATAGTATTCTCCAAATGACAGTCGTTGCGCGTGGCTGTCGTTTGAGTCTTCGAGCTGGAATCCGTCTCTCTGCCTTCTTCCTGGTCAAATATTCCTGTCTTGCGGTTGTCTTCTTGATGTCATCAGTTCAGTTGCATTGCCTTCCTACATAAGGAGATACAATAATTCAAATTTATGTTATAGAAACGTTCCTCTTTTTTCGTTACCTCAATTGCTCTAATTTTCATAAATATTTTCTTTCTTTATTGTCAAAAATGGGGAAGAATTCCTAAGACTGTGTCATAATTCAAAGTAATTATATGGTGAAAACATACCTTAATTCCAACCCAACACCTGCTCAGCCTATTATAAAATTTGGTTACACCCCATTCCAACGACCTATTCAATGTGTAGCTCAAATTACCCCAAAGGTATTCATGCCAAGTAGCTAGCAATCTATTATGAATACTCCTAGTACACCTATCCAATCTGCTATGCAAAATTTTGTTCAACAACCAAGTAAACCTATCCCTGGAGTTTCTAAACTCTCTATTGCTACAACCCTTCAGATGAAAACATAATTGTTACGCGGGTTATCCATCATACTACTACTCATCAAACTAAACCTACAGTCTAGTCGATTCCTCAAATATCTGTGGGAAAACCAAGTGCAACAACTACACAAATAATTCAACCTTTTACATGTCAAAATTTTCAAGGAAAACACTTTGTAGGTCAACCTGTTCAAGGAAAACCTTTCAAAGGACCAACTATTCAGGGACAACCCTTGGTAGTTCGACCTTTTCAAGGTCAATTTTTTGAAAGCCATCCATTTCAAGGGAAATTAAAATATCGACAAGTGGGAAAAAATCGAGCTTTTCAGAGCCAACCATACCCTAGTTATACATATAAAATACTAGCTCAACCTCAACTCAGTATGGCTACCCCTGGATACCCTGGAGGTATGCCGATTCTAACTACTCAAGCTATCCAAGGTTTTCCGGGATATCCTCCATGAGGTACTGGTATTGTTCCCAAAGGTTATCAATTCACTCACCAAGACCCTAACAGGTGATTACCTTTCATTGCAACTTTATATTTACTAGACTTGTCTCGACTAACGAATGATTCGATATACTATCTTCTATTTTGGCCAACAATGCCTACTAAGTTGCCTAGTGACATTCCAAAGTTTGAAAGAAAATCAAGAGAAAACCCCTCGAATCATGCTATGAATTATCATATATGGTGTGCATCCAATTGTTTGACCGATGATTCTATCTATTTAATACATTTCAAAGAAATTTGATCGGCTTAGCCGCAAAGTGGTACATTAAGTTATCATGAGGCTCTTTCAATAATTTCAATGTTTTAGCCACTACTTTCCTTATTTTCAGTTTCTAGACTGTTATGATAATGGCATGGAACTTTTTTCTTGACTTTAAAAAATCCGTCTACGTATATTTCAGATCACTTCCACGAATGACGATGTAGAATATGCTTAGTCAAAGTTTTCATCTCATATAAAATTTTGGATAAACGGTTAATTAAATCATTACTTCCTAATATTAATGAAGATGTAGCTAAAGGAGGTGTTTTAACAGAAGAGCAAGTGATTTCTCAATCATAGTATCTGGACCTTGTTTACACATAGTTTGGTACTTTTTATGAAAAATTCTTGATTTACCTTTCTCGGGTCAACTCACTACAACTCCTTCTGGTTCCCATGCCACAGATAGTGTAATTGATATAGTTAATACATCAAAGAGTAAGAAGAAATAATTTAAATATACTACTCCAATCATAAACTTACCTAATTCACCTAAACGAGACTCTTCCCTATAAACTTTTGTTGAAATTCATGTTGCAGAATCATCTACTTCTAAATCTAAATTATATGGAAATAATAAGGAATGGAAGGGTAAAAATAAAGAAAACAATTCTCCAAAAAATAAAGTAGAAAAAACGGAACCATCAAATGAAAAATGGAAGCCTCCTTATCCTTGTATTATCTATGACGAGGATCATTATACTAAATAGTGCGCACATTGGACCGAGGTATCTAAATTTGTCAAAGGTTCGCCCACACCCATTGTTCTTAAAGATCATTTTACATCACAAGACAGCAAAATTATCAGATCTTCTTCCAATTCATTGACAAATATCCTAATGATGTCCCAAGTCATGGTTGCAACATGGTCTCAAGACTATGGATCTAAGGGTCCTGTAACTGAAAAGGAAATTGAATCATCCAGTCAACCTCTAGTATCAACTCCTCCTGTTTTCGAACCATTACACATCGAGAAACCTAATTCTGATTTGGTATTTACACCACCTGCCAAAGATATACCTTGAAAATTGGATTTCAATTCACATGCGCGAGCCACTCAGAATTATGATATTGTTGAAGATATGACCATGTCCCTTTCATCAATGTTAGCCCTCGAAGTGCTACAACCGTGTCCATGTCAAAGGAAGTTAGTATTATCAACTATTGGAGCAATTTATCTTCAATATTCTAATCTCATTGTATTTGATGTCAATAACTTTGTACCTAGACTCCTTCACCAAATGGCTTTTGAAGTTGCCTTTTTGGTCCAATCTAGGTGAGTTTTTCGCACTGTAACTGACGAGGTAACATCTACATGCATTATGTCCTTATCATGCTAGAATTCTCTTGGTTCTCCATCAACCAATCGGTCACCCACAGTTTTTAAAACCTTTTATGGAAGAGGTTTTCGTCCATTTGGAATACTCCAGGATCTACCTATAGAGGTAGAAGGAAAAATCGTTATGCTTGAGCTAGAAGTTATTCATGCCCCTCTTGACTAAAACCTTTTTTTAGGTAGAAGTTGGTCTTATATTATGACCGATGTCATTTCATTAGTCTTTCGATTGATCATGTTTCCTCATAAAGGAAAGATTGTTAAAACTGATCAATTGTCTTATTTCACTTCTGACCCTACCTCTACGAATAATATCCAACATGTTGGAAAGATGTTTATCCATTATGAAGATGCTGGGGTAGGACTAGCTAAATATTCCGCTCTTATGGGAAATTTTCCTATACTTCTTCCTAACATACCTCAAACTATTACCAATATCAATATGATTACATCAAGCACAATAACATTTGACGACCCATGTAATGTTCCTTTAGAATCTTAATTGGACTCTTTTGGTGATGAGATGACTTTAATTCCATATGAATTAGCATATGTAGCGGTAGAATCACTTTTTGACATTTCATCAACTCATACTGATCAAATAAATGTGTTCAGTAAAAAGTCTTCTTCTCCATCAAGCTCAACCATGAAATCTTTTTCTAATCCTTTTCAAGAAATGTTTTCAATTGATGAAAATATTCGGGAAATATTGTCATTGGGTGAATTACCTTGGGATGATCTTCATCATCGATCCTCTTTTCTACTTGACCTTAATATAATTGAAAATGATTTTTCATCCATCACTGTGATTGACTATATCGAGGAACATCAAAATCCTATGTCGATACTTCATTCAGATTCAGAGACAAACTTAGTAATATTTCCGCGACAATTCCCATTGACGTATCAGTCAAACCAAGAATAACTGAAAATGTTCATATAGGTGCTTGTTTCTCAATTGAAGAAATAAATATGTAAAAATCCCTATTTCAGGAATTTCGAGACATTTTTGCCTAGTCTTACGAAGAAATTCCAGGTGTTGATCCTAATATTGTGGTTCAAGAAATTAAGACATACTCGGATGCTAAACCTATTAGATAGAAAAAACATCCAATACATCCACGAAAAGATGCTACTATTAAAGCTGAAATTAAAAAGCTACTTCTTAGAGGATTTATTTATCATATTACTTTCATAGATTGGGTATCTAATATAGTTCTAGTGACCAAGAAACACATGAATATTAGAGTATGTGTTGATTACAGGGATATTAATAAGCCTTGTCCCAAAGACAATTATACCACCCCTTATACTGATCCATTTTTTTATGATTGTGCCAGAAATGAAATATTTTCATTTATGAATGAATTTTATAGCTACAATCAAATAAACATACTCCCTACCGATTAGACCAATACAAAATATATATGTCCATGGGGAACATTTGCATATTGTAAATTACCTTTTGGACTAAAAATTTTTGGCACAACTTTTGAGCTATGTCTTACACATTTCACGAGATCAAACACATTGTGCAACCCTACTTGGATGATTTACCTGCTCATTCTTTAGGAAAAAAGATCATCCTACACATTTACATGCTATCTTTATGTGATGTAGGAATTACAACATTCATTTGAATCCACAAAAATGTGTATTTTGTGTACAATTAGGACGATTACTTGGCTTCATTGATTCTAATGAAGGCATTCGTGTCGACCCGTTGAAGGTTGAGGCTATTGTGAATCTACTGCATCCTTCCACTTATTTGGGATGAGCTTGTCGATAAAGCTTTTGATGCACTCAAACATGCGTTGACCCATGCATCGTTGTTGCATCCCCTTGATTATCACCGAGATTACTATTTTTATTTAACTGCGTCTGATTCCACCATTGGAATTTTTTTAGTTCAATAGGATGACTCCAAAAATGAACATGTGATTTATTACCTAGGTCGAAACCTCACCCCAGGAGAGATAAAGTATTTGCATGTGGAGAAATTGGACTTGGCAACCGTTCAAGCTGTCTAATGATTCTATCATTACATACTGTTACGTAAAACCACATTGATATCTCAATGCAACCTTATAATGTACATTTTGACGAAACAATTACTCGGGGGAAAATACTCTAAATGGATTGTTATCCTTCAAGAGTTTGATTTGGATTTCGAGAATCCAAATCTAAGAAATCACTCATTTTTGCTGAACTTATGTGGGACTTTCCCTACACTAAATTGGAAACAGTGCCAGAGGACCATCTTCCCAATGAATCTCTGTTTCTAATCAATAAATTAGATCCTTGGTATGGAGGTATCATTATAATATTCAAACCAAGACCGTTCAGCCAGAACTTTCAGGATCTGATCGACATAAAATTCGATACCAGTCTCAATAATACAATATTGTTGGCCACACTCTTTATCATTGTAGGTTTTAACCCTACATGGAAATTATCTGCAAACAAATTCTTAAGAACCGAAAAATAAACAATAGCGAGAGATTAAAACATAAAATAAATATACACATAGATTTTTCCCCTGCATCCCAAATCAAGACTACTAGCATGATTTTTCAATATATTCCTTTCAATGTTACAACACATATATATGCATGCCGAAGCATTCATAAACCCCAATCCATTAACCCTGGATTAGAACATAATCGTAGTTCCCTTGAATAGATCTACAAAATACCAGGGGTCAAAAATCGTCATGCCCCAAAATTATGTGAAACCCCATGCACAAAACCATAGGTGGCTCTGCCCACCTAAAATAGTGTCCAAAATTTTTTTCTCAGGTCACTGCCTGAGACCCTGTGAAGGGGGCTACTCGCCCCTACGATCCCCTAGACATGGGCAGCTGTTGCCCCCCTGTGACCGCCCCGTTGCTCCCTATAAAACAAACGGTGGGGTTTTCCACCCCCCCTGTGATGCTTCCATGCATGTGAATATTCATGGAAATAATATAACACATACTCAACAATTGGCATGCTGCCGATTGTATTTTTTGACGTTGTATCACTCATGAAGAAGCTGAAAGGGTTTTAAATTACTGCCATTCTAGAGCATGTGGTGGTCATATGTCTATGTTTGCCACAACCCAAAATATATTGCGCTCTGTTTATTTCTGGCTGTCACTATTCAAGGATTGTATCCTTGCAGTTAGAAAATTCCATAAGTTCAAGATTTTTGATTGAAAGATGCGTGCACCTCCAACTCCTCTTCCCTCAATCATAGTTGTCATCCCAGTTAAAAAATGGGGCATTGGTTTTATTACATGTAACAATCACTTGGATGAGGGGGCATGGGTATATTATTATCGTTGTAGATTAATTTAGAAAATGGGCCGAGGTGATGCCTACATTCATGAATGATGGAAAAATTGCAGCTATTTTCATATTCAGTCATGTGATTTCTAGGTTTGGTGTCCCTCAAGCTATCATTACGGACCATGGTAGCCACTTTAGAAACATTGTGATGAATGAAATTTACACTCATCTTGGCCTATGTCATGATAATTCCATGACATATTATCCACAGGACAATGGCCAAGTTGAGGTTTCTAACAAGGTTTTAACCAACATGATTAAACGAATTGTAGGAAGTCATAAATTGAATTTCCATACCATGAATTTTTCTACATTCTGGGCATACCGTACCTCTGCAAAAAAATCCACAGGGTTTACTCCTTTTCGAATCGTTTATGGTTTAGAATTAGTGCTACCCATTGAATGTAAAATTTCATCACTCAAACTAGCCATTGAGTTGTTACCAGCTACCTCTGAAGAGGAAAAATGTTTCTTTTACCTAACATAGTTAGATGAGACTTGCTACACCATTGCATTAGCTATTGAAGCTCATAAAAAAAGTGTTAAGGCTCAATATGATCAAAGCGTTAACCCTCATATCTGTCTGGAAGGTGACCTAGTCTTAGTATACGATCAAGCTCACGATAAACTAGGTGCTGGTAAATCAACCAATATGGCATGGTCCTTATATTCTTAAGCGTATACTTGCAAAAGGGGCCTATGAATTAGTTGATTATGACGATGTATCTTTAGATAAACCTAGACATGGCCTTATCTGAAGAGATATTATGTATTAATTTTCATGTGAATATCTTCTTTGTACTTTAGTTACATTTTAGATCATGATTGTGCCTTAGATTAGAGAAGTGTGCCTTAGATTACTTATTTTTCCTGTCACATTTTCTTTAGTTTTGTTGCTTATCTTGATTACTCTCGATATTGCAGATGTCACAATTCCCTCAGACTTACATTGCCTTTCTTGATGATGCCTATCGTAGTACATGGAAAATATCTTCCGCTGCTTGGGTTATCTATTCACCCATTGATGAGTTAGTTTCTATTCATGGGAATTTCCTCAGTCAAACAACGAACAATATTGTAGAATATAGTGCAGTTATTGAGATATTATTTGATGCCATTGCATTTGAAATTTGACATTTGATCATTAGGTTAAATTCACAACTGATTGTATTACATTTGAATGGTGTTTATGAAATCAGAAATTCATCTTTGTTAAGAATGTTTTTAAGGGTTCGTCTCTTGGAAAGACTGTTTGATTACATTGAATATCAACACATTTCAAGAAATTTAAACACATTAGCTTATGCATTAGCTAATATTGATTACTCTCGATGTTGTATATGTCGAAAATACCTCAGACCTATATTGGATTTCCTGACGGCGCCTGTCATAGTACACAGAAAATATCTTCCGCTACTTGGGTTATCTATTCACCCATTGATGAGTTAGTTTCTATTCATGGGATTTTCCTCAATCAAACAATGAACAATATTGAAGAATATAGCACAGTAATTGACCTATTATTTGATTCTATTGCATTTGGCATTTAACATTTGATCATTATGTTAAATTCACAATTGATTGTATTACATTTGAACGGTGTTTATGCAATCAGAAATCAATCATTGTTAAGAATTTTTTTAAGGGTTCATCTCTTGGAAAGACAGTTTGATTACATTGAATATCAACACATTTCAATAAATTTAAACACATTAGTTGATGCATTGTTTAATCAAGTTTTAAATATAAATTTGCAACATTGAAAGTATATATATATATATATATTCAATCCATATTAAACAAGAAACTTAGAGGTCAAAAGTAGTAATATCATTGGGTAAAAATAGTTGTGTGTCAAAAAATATTACATCGTCTGTGATCATAGGTTTCAAACACTTATGATCTAAGGATACTAATACAAAAAAAATAAAATGTCAATCTAAATCGACCATCAACTATCCATGATGGTGATCATGGTAGCAGAGTATAGCATGTGCCACTCTATGTAGATATCGTGTAAATGGACGTGGAACCCCCGTCACATGCCTCCGGTATCTGAGAGGAAAATAATCGATTCCAGCCTCTGGGATTTCAATGGTGAACCTCTATAGGTTGTGTTCAAACTCTGCAAGGGCCTCTCCTGCATCAGTGAGTGGTGGATCTGTTGCTATAGGTTGTGCTTCGCGTCTATCAAAATGATGAAGCATCGCTAGTTGTGTCAGGCCAAAATCTACATTTTAATGTTTTTATCAGTATTGGATGATAAAAAATCAAATAAAAATTAGATTTAACAGAAAAACTCAAAATGAGACTTTTTATTTGACGCATCCCACTGTGTTCCTGGTGCGAGTGATGTGTCAGGGTCACCCCTCAAATCAAACCCTGTGGAAGGAAAATCTTCAATCCTGAAGATTTGGCTCCTGAGCCATACAAAACACTGAGGAGTATATCGGACCATAGTACTACAATCGCTGCCATGGCGAGCCATCAATTAAATCCATCACAACATGCATGGTTCCCTTGGTCCTATCGGATCCACTAACAATTGAGGAGGTACCAAGAGTGGAATTCTCTCTAAAGCAAAAGATATGAGAATGGATCCATATCTGAAGTTCTTCATCTTCCCATTATTTTCTCGCGTAAGTTTGCATTTCATATTGACTAACACTCCTTCACCCCTTTAAAAGTTGTTCCCCCAGAACTTTCAACAACAATCTGCATCTGTGCTTTGGTAGCCACATGAGGATCTGTACTAACAAAAAATCAAGTAACTTTAAAAGCAATGATTTTAAGGTCTGGTCACTTTATGGTATTTATTTCGATATGAACATCCTTCAATTCTGAATCATGAGTGAAATACTGCACCATATAGGAAGCAGTAGGCAGTCCCCCTCGTCATGTGCTGAATAAGAAAATGTCTCTTCCTTTTAGGGGTAAACCGGTGAGGAAATAAATATCCTCTATCTCAATCAAAATCATGTGATCCTTGATGATGAAACAATGTTCTTAGACATCCGAGGCATTAACCAGCTAGGTCATGAGTTTCACATGGGCTTCATTCCTTGTATTGCCCAAAATTTGTATAAATGAGAATTATTCAACACATGAAACGTTTTTTGGATTTCAATGGCTTCATTTCATGTAATTCATGCTCTCATTTTCTCCACTCAATCATTATTGGTTCCCTACAAAAAATCATTTAGGAACATTAGAAAATTTGTGGGAGAGTTTAGAAAAAAATTTATGGAAAGAAATTTAGTTTTTGAAAACACCATGGTGCTTGCACAATTTTATTCATAAACAATGCACTTTCTCGCACTTTTTACGTATAAAACCCGCGGCGAAACGATGGTTTTTTATATTAAAAAATCATCGGGGTGTGTGTGTTCTACCACAAAAACCTGTGCACCCCAAGGGTGGATTCTAAAACCTTTTTTTCTCCAAAAAATGATTGAAGAGCATATATTGAAAAATTAAATGGATGAAAATCGGGAAAATGAAGAGATACAATACCTAAAATTGACAGTTTGTGAAATGGTTGGTTGGTTCTTCCAATATCCACTCCAGAAGATCCATTGTAAAACCTCCTTTTCATTGCTCTAAAAATCAAAAGGTAAAAATAATTTGTTATGACAATTTTTTATAGGTTTTCATGAATAAAAATAATATTATTTTCTTTATTTTGACCTTTGGAAGTTAAATTTTGAATGTTTTTACCATGAATTAGAGTAGATGATTATAATTTCTGATTTTTTATGTAGAGAACAGGTTGTGTTTGAAAACAAATGATTTTGAAAACAAGTAAAATATTATCACTTTTTCAGGCTCTCAAAAAATACGAAAAAATCGAAACCATGGAGTCCTCTTTTAAGCCCTTTCCAGACTTTCTAAACATGAAAATATCACTGATCACTTGACTATTCAAACTCGTTAAAATAAAAGAAAATTCATCTATTCAATATAAGTTTACCCCTTTTCTGGACTGAACTAGAATAATTAAGAAAAAGGAATATGTTGACTAATCATAGTCAACGGAGATCTCTCCTACATACTTTTATCCATTTTCGGGTTTGAGAGACTAAAATTACAAAAAATAACACTACGGAGTTTACATATGTTTTTATTCTGACTCCCTAAAACTAGAAAACACCAAGTTAATCCTATGCTAGAGTCGCTAAAACTAAACAGTGCAGGACGTGTCGATTACAACATGACCGAACCACTCCTTCTTAGGTTTTGTTAAAAATACTCATATGGACTTGTCCAAAGGATGAGCTTACATAACAGGAAAATTGTATCCTCCTCAAGCTTCAGAAAAATAAAGAGGTACTTTCCATTAATGGTGGGGGAAAAAGTGATAAAAATTATCCATCTTTTATACTTATTTTTTAAAGCATCATGTCACTCTTGAACACGACATGTTTTTGCTCTCACGTCTAGGTTGGGTAATCCTTTTATCTTACAGTTCATCAAACCTCATTGAAAGTCTTCACCCAGTTTTGGGCACTATCTTTAAGTAAAATTCTACCAAGTCATTTATAGTGTCGTTATGTGTTCAAGAGAAAGTGGAACTTCAAATTCACTATTCATCGCAAACATTTTTCTGCATTCGCGTTGACCATCCCTGAGTTAATCCTTGCAAAATGTTTCTTCAAAACTTGACATAATGGTTTTGTGTCATAGGTCCTCCTATGACACATCAATTTCTATCGACATAAACTCATTATCTAAAAATTTGATCTAGAAATCTTATTAGCACCTTGGAATATGCATGAACTAATGGCAGGTTTCTCTCTTTCGTCGATAGGATTTCATTATTGACCTTCGATCGAATGAATCTATGAGTGTTCGACTACAAATCATTCATTAACATTTCATATATTATACTAAATTAATTTGAGAGACATTTTCATTAATGGTGGTTTATCTCACACTCATTAAAGGATTTCATCATTGACCTATAATAAAGTGGTTTCTACCATGTTAGAATTTGAACCAATCAATCGCATGGATAGATTTGTACTAGTTCGAGAAGAGAAAACCAAGACCCTGGATCTAGTTTCAACCATCCAAGATGTGAGGAGTTATGTATTCATGATACAGTGGACATATTCATAATAGATGTCTGTGCCCATAATGTCTATTTTTGATGCAATGCTAAAGTCATATTTGCACCAGAACATTTAGTTCGTTTTTCTCTGAGTATGGGAATGCCTAACTCAATGACGATTATATATTTGCATTGAATTTTTCTTAAATTTTTTTGACCGAAGTCTCCAATACATTCCTTGGAATTATAAAGCGCATCACTCTCTCAAAATTTTTTCTCAGACTTCGCAATTTAGGAGGAAATCTGTTACACGTCATTTTTTCACCATGAAATTTGACTGTCAATATGGATCTATCATCATCGATACTCATGGTTCCTTAGACATCAAAACATTCATGTTCCTGAACCAAGTCTTGTAAATAGGAAAAAAACTCTTAAAAAATCTTAAAGGTTGCCTTTGTGCTTTTTGTGGTCATTTCCTGTGCATGCACTGATACTTCTTCTATTAGCTATGACGATATCCGATGTCCACCCATAAGAACTGCGCACCCACGTAAAAGGAAGAAAAAACAAAAAAATAACTTATAGAAGCCTAGTTAGGTGAATATTCTTCCAGCTAAAAGCCTATTGAGCCACTCCTATTCGAGATATATCCCTCCACTCATGTAGCCTATCCCCTTGGATAATGGAACCATAATCCCTTCATTAGACGATCTCATCCCTCTCTTAATGGATATGAAACCTTTGCAATTTATCCTATAAATTGAGCTAAAGCTTCAGGGTTAGGGAGTTGGTAGATAGTAGATTATATAATGTACATTGAATATTACATCATTGTTCATAATATTTCATTGAATATAAATCTATGTTGGTCATTATAAGGAGCATGATTGTGAAGGAATACAACAGAAATATGTACAACATCAAGGCTCAAGTTGTAAGATTGCTATTTATAATTCTTGATAATACATATGGATCTCTTTTTCTCATTATGTTCTTTTTAGATGCATTAAAACAATGAAAATTATTAATCTCCTTGATCATTAAGTTGAACTGGTGTTTTTTATTATTATATACGACAAGTTCTTTTGACTCTTTGGATGTTCTTGATTCCAGGTTCTTCTCAGCATTGAATGAATTATTTTGAGTGAAAGACAAGGTCTACATCAAAAATCACGTTGAAAGGTAAGAGCATAACCTCCTCATTTCTAACTTACAATAATATGAATGCTAATAGTTTAGGGAAAGAGATATTCAAATGGTTGTTTGTTTCTAGTTACCTGTTGGGATGCTAGGGAGATCGCTCTTGTCCGCAAGAGAAATTTATCCAGAAAACATTCTCCTACAAAAATTCTTCAAATGACTTATGCCTACAACTTTGTTATATAACCAAGATCCAACAAATAAATATAACATTAATCTGAAAGTTTTGAAAAAAAAATTTGTGGGTCACAAATATCTGTTCACACAAAAAAAAAAAAGGATAGACTAAAAAACTTATAGATATACATATCACATTCCTTTGCTATGAGAATCTTTGGTTCTAGTGACAAAACTCTAACTTTTCCTAGAATTATAAAGGATGCCATAGCGATAGCTCTACTATGCATTCTCTATTGGTTTTATGTCACACCAAAAAGACGCAAATAGATATTTCAAAATGCATCATAAAAAATAACTTAACCTACCATGTGTACATAAAACTCTTGTGTATTATATTTTCATTCTCTTGAGCGTAGAAAAAATTAGACAGTGAATTATTTAGTGTTCTTCATATTTCATATTTTTTCCCCTGTGCTAGATGATAAGGAAACAAAGACAATAAGAGCAATTTTTTTTGAAAAAGTGTGCTCCAATTAATTCATAAATCACAAAAGGTCGTCCCGTATAGAGTTGTGCATAACCACATTGGCCTTCATTAAATATTTTCTCAAGATATTCTTCCTCTACTAGTCATTAATGAAAAATAAAATATTAGAGAATTGATTGATCTCATAGATACACACACTCTGCCTATTAGAAGTATGAATTTATATGTTGGGAAGGAAGTCTCGAGCATGAGAATCCACAGGCTCAACTAGTTGGGATGATGAATGGTATTTTACCATGTAATCAAGCCTCAATATTAAATAATTTTTATTTTTATTTGGTCCAAGACCAATTCGAAACTTACATGAACCATTCATTTAAAAGTATTTTATTTGGTCGAAATTTGAAATTGACTTTGTGAGTTTTTTATGGCTTCTAAGATAATTTCCACCATAAATATAATCTTTATAACAAATGAATTGGTAAATAGTTGTGACCTCCATGATCATGTAAACAACTATAAAGTTCAAACCTTGCACATTTAAAAGCGTTGATCCATTTGAGAAAAAATAGATACAATGTTTATGTTTAAAATTTGATCAATCCAATTTCCAGGAACTTTTATGCTTTCATGTACCTTCATGATAGAGTAAACCAAAGTCTATTTACTAATGTTTTAGATAAGATTATTGTGTATTTCTCTTACATATAATTTAGCTCTTATTTTGAAAAAATGTGTTCGTTGTGAAGGGAACATCAACTCAGCCACAATACCTTAGTTTTCATTAGTTTCCAAGAATGTTTTTTTGCATTTACATTCACAAAAAATGAGTGTGGTCAATTATCTAGGTTTTAGCTACACTACACATCAATTACTTTTCACAAACAAGTGATGTGATTATTGTTTAGTAACCAAATTTCTTTATTGATGCCTTGCATCATCACTATGCCTCATATTAATCATTGTAACTAGAGTATGTTAGAATTTTCTTCATGAGAGAATTGCATGATTACTTTCTTACTAACTATGTTTTTTATTCATTCTCTACAGTTTGATCAAATTGCATATCAATAGTTATAACTAGGTTGCAGTTGATTCCACATATTTTTATCTATAATTCAACATGTGATTCAATATCCCCCAATTACATAATATTTACTTCATGCTCACTCTGTAATTCATAATTAGGTTTTCAATTTGATTTTTTGGAATACATTGATGCTCAATTTTCATGATTAAGTACTATTTATTTCATTTGTAGAAGTAATATTTACCACTGAAGGGAAGGGATAACATGTTGAAACTCTTTGTGGTTTTCCTAACACCTTTTTTTAAACATTGTGAGATATTTTAACCTACAACAAAGGGGATTTATTTTTCACCCTTCTAACTACAATCTCATAGATTTCATTTTTAATTAAATTTGTGTTTATGGTTGATAAAAGATGGAATTTTTATTGAATGGTTTGATATGAAATGTAATTTTATTGCATGAATATTGTATTAACTTATTATAAAAAAATTTCTTGAAGAGACCTTGTAATGATACCACACACAACAAACTACCCTTAGATTTAATTTCTAAAATATATTCTTTCTTATAGTTACAATGGAGTAGTTAATATTGAATATGGGGTTTGAGACTTTCTTTGTAAATTAAGTAGTGTTGAAAAGTGTAATTAGGTTGGTCTTCATATTGATTATGTAAGTATGTATTTATGAAAAAAAGAAGACAAAGATAATAAAATGTATTTTTTGTTGTAATTGCTTCATGGGTTTCATGAGAAATTTTTTTCTATATAAGTTAATAGACTTCTTCCTGATTTTTATTATGGTTTTCTCTTCTAGCTAGAAATAGAATTAAATGTCATATGCATGAATGATGTAGTCTAGAAATATATACTCTAAGACCTTGCGGAATAATGGATCACAACAAACCTCAAAAAACGATGGAAGACAAGCTCTGTATACAATGAAGAAATCCTCCATCAAACACTGGAATAACTACACTCTAGTCGGACTAATTCATAATGATAAATTCAGCCTCCAATCTGGGTATATGGTTAGCTTCTTAAGGAGGAAAGTGTCCTATATATACATAGGTCCTGTGGTCAATTGTGGTGAAATGAAATGTGGATTTAGCTTTGAACATGTGTGGATATTATAAGGATAACTATGGGTCCTACAAGACATAACAGTGTGGGTTAAAAGAGAATAAAAGTGTGGATGTTCTAAAGAGATAGCAGTGAGGCTTTCTCTCGACAGTATTGCGAATTTTAGTGAAGAAAAAAAGTGCATATTTTTATGTACAAGTACATGGTGAAGGTGCCATTATATATGTTGTCTATAAAAGAGGAAAAGGGTGTATATTTATTAGGAATTATGGATCATATAGAAGAAGAACCTACATGAATAGTTCTGAAGGAAATAATTTAATGGCAGCTCTTAAGAAGTGACATCATTACAAAGATTGAAATAGAAGTAAAGGTAAGGGCAGCGTTCAAAGTGCAGATTTTCTGAAGAAGGTCCTGAAGTAAGTAGACTCCCAAAGTGCATGAAATGAGAGCAGTCTGAAAGGTGTGAAAGGGTGAGGAATGTAAATCTATGATTTACCTTCCTAACTTCAGCTAAAATAATAAATTTACAAGTGTACGATTCAGTATCCAATATTTCACTAAGAAACATGAAGTAAAAACTTAGAGACCAAGTTCTCTAGTTCTAGTGTAGAGAAATGCAGATTGATGTAGAAGAGAAGAATCGAGTTTGGGATCATCTAAGGAACAATGAAAAGGTCTAGGAAGCATATATAGGTCAAGGGTCTGAGTCTTGGTCATGGTACTTCTGATTTGAAAATCTATAAGAAGAATTTCTCATGGGTTAAATTCCTCTCCGAGAGGGAGAGGTTTTTCCCTGGCTCTAGGAGTTTAATTTCGTGTCTGGTGTATTTTGATAATTGAATTGATGAAAGACTAAACAAAATAAATAAGAGAAGACATAAGTATCTCAAGTAAGCTCACTAGTAATTATCAAGAAGAGAATTTGATTTAATCAACATCCCTCTAAATTATCAACATGATATCAGAGCTAAGGTGCTGAAATTAAGGGCTTCTTGACAGAGAGACACTCTAGGAAGCAAAAAACAAATTTTGGGTGAATAGTCAAATCAGTTTGCAAGGAATACTCTCAATATCTTCATCTCATTGAAAGGATAATATTTTCACTAAATAATCTTTTCCATCAAAGATTTTACATTCAAGACAGTGTTAGAAGAGGACATAATCTTTTAAAGACATCATTTACCATCAAGGATCCAAGATCACCTATTTTGAATTTTTCTATCTAAGAAGAAGCTCCTAACTTCTTCATCAAGGAAGTTGCTAAAGGAGAAAGTCATTTACTCAAGTAAGTATCTATGACTTTATCTAAATTTGTGAAAATGGCTCACTGTACAAAGAGTAAAAAATTGGTTGGGTTATAAAACTTTAATGAATGGAAGAAAATGATAGATCTAAAGCTAATTGAAAATGAATTTATGGGTTTTAGATAAGGCTCTACAATTCAACCTCCAAAAGAAGATATTCTAGCATATATCAAGTACATGAAGGGATACATAAGAGCCCGGAAGATTCTTATATAATCCATAAAAGATACTCTTACTCCCTATGTATCAAAGCTATAATACTCAAAAGAAATATATGATAAACTGGTGGAATTGTTCTCGAAATATTCTAAAAAGGATATAATATCCCTAAGATAAAAACTATACAAATTGAAAATTTCAAAGGAAGGAATAATTCCATATCTGATGGAGATTTTTGCAATACGAGAACAACTACTGAAGTTGGGAGAAGTAATTTCTGATAGAGAAATACTCACTACGGTACAAAATTTCTTACTGAAGAATGGAGAGGTTCCACTTCCAGCATAGATAGGAGAGAATAATCCACGCACTTCCAAATTCTAGGTAAGATAGAAGAATCAAGATTAAAAGCAGGATCAAGTGTAGAGAATCAATCCTTTTCCACCATGTCTAGGAAGAAAGGAAGATTCGTTAAATTTGGTCATCATAATAAGAAGAGAAATGTGGAAAAAGCACAATTCTTTGGATGTAATTATCTTGGTAATTATAAATTATTTTTTCCTAAATTCAGAAAGGACAAGAGGAAAAGAAGAAGCCCATGTCTTAGATATAAGAGAAGAACCTGATGGAAAGAAATCTAAGAAAGAAGAAGTTAGAGATCTCAACTATGATTAGGATCATATTCTCCTTTAAGTGATTTTTTTTGGTTGTAAAATAGTATGATAGGAAGCAATGTATATTATAGCATCACAATAAAATCATGGTAGGAGCTCTTGGTGTAGCTTCTCTAGGGAAAACCTATCTAATAACAATACTGATGGAAACATGTCATCAAGATCAAGGGTCATCATGGAAACAAAATTTTGGGACGTGATGACAAATGAATAAAGTAGGTCAAGGGAATCAAGCTTTTCATTCGAGGAAATATCCTATAGGATAAATCAAATGATAAAGGTATGAGTTGTGTATATTTATATGATGACACTAGATGCTATGAAGTCATGTCATATGGTTGCACGTAATAGACTTCCATATTTATAAGTATGATCTATGAAGGAGGATCTCTTAGGGAACTGACATATGATATCAACATAATATATCCTCATGGAATATGAGGTGGTTGTATATGAACGAGAAACTCATAAAATTGTAAGTTCCTAGGAATGAAGAATGTGCAGAAAGGAAGAGATCATGAAATGCAACCATATTAAGAGGAAATGATCATCTAGAAGCCAATAAGAATTCACTAGGAGATCTCCTAGGAGGATATGTAGACTTTGAATGAACTCTGGTAAATAAGAAGACCCTTTACAAAACATATCATTAGGAGATTTGTCAATCTGAATAGAGGATGTTGATGCCTACAGGAAGATGTCATGGTGAAATATCGTCACTGAGGTAACTTTTTTTTTAAATTTCATATGTATATATTTATCCAGATGAATTTGTGCAGGGCTTCTAATCATGAGATATGGTGCATGATCCTTGGATATGATTCAAAGAAAATTAGCATGGCATAATAGTGGACCAAATGAGAAAGACCGATGAATCACTTTCTAATAGTGGAGATAGCTTGTGACTGAAAGTCATGCATGATATGTACCATATGAAGCCAAAAGTTGAATATTTATCAATATCGAAATCCATGACATTGAGGGGAGGATTCTTCATGAGTAGCTCAATTGCTTTTTCAGGACTCTGGTTGAGAGGGAGCCTAGTGGTAAGTTACTTACTTTGAAGAAACTTGAAGTATGTCCTTCCTGTGTTGAGAGGGAGTGACATATGTGATTCTCTAATAAATGTGTCATGCACTAGACTAGGACTAACAACCATAAGTCTTAGTGAAGGGCATGTGGAGAGAATGGATAGACACATCATTCTGGTCTTCACCTAGAAGAAAAAATGGAGGATTGGGTAATAATCTGGAATTTTATACTCTTTGATAATGAGATAGAGAATTTAGGATAAGATTAGTCGAGGACCGATATTCTTTGAGGGTTTACTACCTAAGAGAAGAATAGTCCAAGAAGGTAACACTTTGGGAACACCTGGTTGGAGTATGTACCTTGGAGAGACAATGACTATTGTGTCTATAAGTCATGTGTATCGCTAATATTGTAGCTCATTGTCTCATTGAGAGATGAGGCTGTTAGTCAAGGACTTTCACTAGGGCAATGCTAGTTGATATGATGCTATTCTTATGCGATTACCAATCTAATTCTTCTTATGAGATTATTCGACTTGAAATTGACCATGTACCTATATGAATACCTCCCTAGGTAAAAGGGGGTGTTGAAAATTGTAACTAGGTCGGTCTTCATATTGACTATGTAATTATGTATTTATGAAAGGAAGAAGATAAAGATAATAAAATTTATTTATTTTTGTACTTGCTTCATGGGTTTCATGAGCAAGATTTTATTATATAGGTTAATAAACTTCTTCTTGATATTTATTAGGATTTTTTCTTTTAGGTATAAATATAACTAAGTGTCATATACATGAAGGATCTAGTCTATAAATATATGCTCCAAGACCTTGTGGAAGAATGGCTCACAACAACCCTTAAACAATGATGGAGGACAAGGTCTACATACAGTGAAGAAAGCGCTCATCAAATGCTAGAATAACTACACTCTAGTTGGCCTAATTCACAGTGATAAATTCAGCCTCCAATATGGGTATATGGTTGACTTATTAAGGAGGATTGTGTCCTATATATATAGAGGTCCTGCAGTAAATTTGTGGTGAAATGAAATGTAGATTTAGCTCTGAACAAGTGCAGTTATTATAAGGAGAATTACGGGTCCTAAAGAAATAACCGACAAGAACAATGTAGATGTTCTAAAGGGATAACAGTGTTGATTTCTCTGGACAATATTGTGGATTTTAGTGAGGCAAAAAAGTTCGGATTTATGTGTACAAGTACAGGGTCAAGGTTCCATTATATATTTTTTCTATAAAAGAAGAAAAGGATGTGTTCTTCAGACCAATTTCAGATCATCTAGAACAAGACCATACACAAACAATTCCAAAGGAAATCATTTGAGGATAAATATGAAGAAGTGACAGCGTGAAAAAAACTGAAATGGAAGTAAAAGTAAGGAAAACATTCAAAGTATGGATTTGTTTGAAGAAGGTACTGAAGTAAGTAACTCTCACAGTGCATGAAATGAGAGCAGTATGTTGAATTCTTAGTTGAACTGAGAGGGGGGGGTGAATCAATTCAATACATACATGAGCTTTTTAAATTTTCATCAACTTATTTACAGCTTACTTTTGTATTCAACCTTAGTATATGAACAGTCTTAATATGTTGCAGAAAGTATTAAATTAATGTGACATTAAACTTACTATGAGAGCAGTAAACATTAAACAGATTCAATAAATCATCTCATCACAGAGGCAACACAGATAGAGACAACAAATATAAGTGGAAACCCATAAAGGGAGAAAACCACATATTATTATTGTTGTGATGCAAAGGAAAGCTCCAACTCCCTCTCACCACTTGTTTCTGCAGGCACCAACCTATAGGAGGCTTCAACCTCAGTTAGCTACAACTGACATCTATCAAGCTTCAACTTGATAGGGAAGCTCCAACTTCCTCAATTTATCAAAAGAAGTGATTGTTGATTTACCTCAGATATCAGCTTTGTTCTGTAGCATCTCTTTTTTCTCCTCTCTTCCTTATCTTCTCTGCCTCTACCTCAATCTTCTATACTTTTCATTCTCTATTCTTACTCTCTGTAACCTCTCTTTTCATATCAAGATGATATTATTTATATAGATTTATTGATGACTATTTGTTTTCCTTTAGGAATTCAAAATGGATAGTCATACTTCTTTGTCTTTTTCCTTCTCATTTCTTTTTCAGCTCACTCCAAAAAATGTAACTGTAGGTGCTTATTTTAATTTACAGTGGGATTTTGTTTTCTTCCGGAGATTTTCCAATGCGTCACAAACAATAAAAAAATCAATTACAATATTTACATTCACATATAATGAAAACTTCATCTCACTCATTCATTCTCTTGGTTCACTGTGCTTGTCTTTTCTGTGACTGTGTTTGGCTGTTCTATGACTGTATTTGGATTTTATGTGACTATGTTTGGCCCTTTCGGTTCTGATTGATTTCCTGCTTACTGTCGCAGTGTAACAGCCATACCTATGTAATTTCCCTTTTCATACATCACAATTTAACTCTTGGCATGATAATAATTTATTTTACCATATAGACTGACGTTTTATATAACATATGTATCTTCCGGTGTTGTACAGCTGAGAGATCATTTTAATACATAAAATGCCTTTACGGGCCCACTCGCCAATCTTTCCGATGCAATGTATCACTCCTCGACTTCTTCCGATTGCGATTAATCGCAATCACAATTTCCATTTGAATGTACCGATATCTCAATGCTCCGATGCTCTGATTCCAATGATTCATTTTTAAGACGAAACTCAAACATATATCAGTCATGGTTTATAATCTCATCGGGTTCGGTCTTTCATCGCAATCGCAATTCTTTGTTAACATGTTCCGCTTGCGAACTTTCTCCGATGTGATTGGGTGAGGGTCCCATCATATAGAACTTTTTTTGTTTTCAAACCAAGCATTAAAACCTTGGTTCTTTTGATCTCGTGCCAAAAGATATAATACATATTCTTTGGATTATACCTTTGGTCCCTGTCGATAAAGCACTCCATATAAATAAATAAATAAATATATATATATATATATATATATAAGCTTTGAACCTTTGAATATAAAGCACAACATGTGTACCGTGCTATATATATATATATATATATATATATATATATATATATATATATATATATAAGCTTTATGCTTTCGTTTTAATGTAACCTTTAGCAGGGGTAATGGTTCTCTGAATTTTCTGTAGAGGGGTCCCACATTATGGTACTTCGTATATAGTGCGCTGCGCATATGCATATGCTTTTCTCTTTCTCTGATGCGATTAATCACTGTTTACCAGAACTCAAAACATATATGAATCGTTGTTTAAACCATATCGGGTCCAGAACTTCAATCGCAATCGCAACTTCTATTTTCATGCTTTGCTGCCACACTTTTCTCTGATGCGATTGATAAGGGTCCCACCATATGGTACTTTGCCTTTCATAGAACCTTTGGTTCTTTAGGTCCCATGCTACATATAGATATACATACATACATACATACATATATATATATATATATATATATATATATATATAGATGCTTTGGTCCTTTGTATATAAAGCGCAATATATGTAAGGCGCTGCATATATATAAGCTTCCGCTTCCACCTGGGTTACGATTCCTGGAATAAGGTTTATATATATATCCTTTGCTGCTTGGGTTAAGATTACCGGAATTGAGTTTATGTATCCTTCAGCTGGGTAATGATTCTCGGAATATTATGTTTATTGTATCTACCAGCTGGGGTAGTGATTCTCAGAATAACGGCTCTGCCTCTACCTATTTCTTTCTGCGATAATGGCTCTGCCCCAGCCTCTGCCTTTGCCTTTCGCTGTGCCTCTTTCTCTGTCTCTGTCGTTGCTTCCATTTTGATATTTGACTGTTACATTTTGACATTCTCTTCTGCCTGTCTCCTTTTCTTCCTTTGTTCACTTTTTTGCTGCCTCTACTACTTGTTTGTTGCCTCTACCTCCCTGCTACTTTGCTTCTCTCTTTGTTTCATCTGCTCCTTGACTAATGCTACTCCTTAATTATCCTTTTGCTACCTCTGCTTCTTTAAATGACCCTGTCTCTGGTGCTTGAACTTCTCTACATCTTGCTGCTATGCTGCTTTCTTTTCCTTGTTGCTACCTCAGCCATCTCCTTTTCCATCAATGACAACATTTCCAACAGTCTCCCCCTTTGGCATTGATGGCAATACACTTCCTCTGTTTGCCTGTTAGGATCCTTTCTCCTGTTTCTTCCTCTTCCTCCCCCTTTGACATCAATGGCAAGGGGTTTGAATTCTTAGTGTAGATTCTATCCTTTGATCCTATTTTTTTATCCTTTTTGAATATTTCATGCATGTCCTCTCTCTGAGATCTTCTGAATTTGTACGCTGCTGCTCCAACCTTTGGATTAGATTCACGTTGGGTTCACCACTAACCCTTTAGTATTTTTATTGATTCTTTTATGCTCGATGTATTCTTGCCATAATCCTTTTGATCCTAAGGACCTGTTCATGCTTCCCTTGCTAGCTGATCTCCCCTTGGAATGATATTTTCGTTTATGTTCTCCCCCTGAAACTGTGCTTTTTCTTCTTATTAGAGAGTAGCATCTACAGATACTACCCCTAGTCTGTCTCTCAAATATTCAAATGGTTCTCTAGCAAGAGGTTTGGTAAATATATATGATGTCTGTTCTTTTGTTGGTACATACTCCAGTTTTACTATCTTCCGAGCCAATTTTTCTTGGAGAAAATGATACTTGGTTGGGATATGTTTAGTTTTTGAGTGAAGCACAGGATTTTTAGATATACTTATAGCACTTGTATTATCACATTTGATTGAGATAGGTTCATCAATGCTTACCTTCATGTCTTGGAGGGTTTTCTTCATCCACATGACTTGTGTACAACATGTTGCTGCTGCTATATATTCTACTTCTGCTGTAGATAGAGAGATAGATGTTTGTTTCTTGATTAACCATGCCACCAGACTTTCTCCTAGATAGAAAGCACCTCCACTTGTGCTTTACCTGTCATCCACGCAGCTGGCCCAATCTGCTCCTGTGTATGCTTTCAAAGTGAAGCTTTTGCCTTTAGGATACCAAAGTCCATACTATGTTGTTCCTTGTAGATATCTGAATATTCTTTTGACTACAAGAAGGTGATTTTTTTTAGGTGCTACTTGATATCTAGCCACTAGTCCTACAACTACCATGATGTCTGGTCTTGATGATGTTAGATACAGCAGACTTCCTATCATGGATCTGTAGAGTTTTTGATATATATCAGCAGATCCATCATTAGCACACAGCTTGCATCCCGTGATCATGGGAGTTGACACAGGTTTGCATTCCTCCATTTTGAACTTTTTCAACATTTATTTTAAGTATTTTTCCTATGAGATGAATGTACCTATGTTCTTTTACTGAATTTGAAGTCCTAAGTAGAAACTGAGCTCTCCAATTATAGACATCTCAAACTTTGTTTTCATCTCATCAGCAAACCCTTTTGCTAGTTCTTCTCTATTGCTTCCAAACATAATGTCATCAACATATACTACAACAATCATGAGTTCATTTTCATGGGCTTTTATATATAGATCGTTGTCTACTCCACCTCTCTTAAAGCCTTGTTTTTGAAAATATTTATCCAGTCTTGAGTACCAAGCATGAGGAGCCTATTTCAGTCCATATAGAGCCTTCCTCAGTCTACACACATAGTCTTCTTTGTCTGTTAAAGAGAAACCTTCCGGTTGTTCCATGTAGACTTCTTCTAGCTCTCCATTCAGAAAAGCAGATTTTACATCCATTTAATATACCTTGAAGTCTTGGTAGCATGCGAAGGCCAGAAACATTCTGATGGCTTCCATTTTGGCTACAGGGGAAAATGTTTCATCGTAATCAAGTCCTTCAATTTGTGAATATCCTTTGCAGACAAGTCTGGCTTTATTCCTGATTAGCTGTCCTTCCTCATTCATTTTATTTTTGAATACCCATTTTGAGCCGATGACATTTTTCTTAGTGGGTCTAGGAACTAGTTCTCGGGTATTTTTTTTCTCAATTTGGTCTAATTCTTCATTCATAGCATTCACCCAATACTTGTCCTTGCTGGCTTCTTCAAATCTCTTTGGCTCTATTTGTGATAACATGGCTATGTATACCTCTTCAGTCTATTCAGTGAGCTTCCTTCTTGTTTGGACCCCTGCTCTCTTGTCTCTAATGATCTGGTCTTTAGGATGATTCTTCTGAGTGTATCTTGAGGAGGCTTTCAAGCTCAGCTCTGCATCTTCTGTTGTCTTGCTTGTTTCATCATCATTTTGGTTTTCTTCTTCATGGTTGTCTGATGGAGTGCAGCAGTCTGTATTTCTTGTATTGTTTGGAAGTTCTTCATCAAATCTCACATCAATACTTTCTACTATTTTTCGAAGAGTCTTGTTGTAGCACCTGTACCCTTTACTTTTGGAAGCATATCCTAGAAAAATCCCTTCATCTGCTCTTGCATCAAATTTCCCAAGATTTTCATCATTATTCTTTATATAACACTTGCTTCCAAAAATTCTAAAATGTTTGATTGAAGCTGACTTTCCATGGCATAGTTCATATGGAGTCTTGTCACTGCTTGGCCTTAAGTGGGATGTATTAAGAATATGCATTGTTGTGTGTACTGCTTCTGCCTAGAAGGTTTGAGGAATATTACTCTCTTGCATCATGGCTCTGGCAATTTGTTGAACATATATGTTTTGTCTCTATGCTACTCCATTCTGCTGAGGTGTCCCTGCAATAGTAAATTGTTGTTTTATGCCATATTCATTGCATAGATTTGCAAAGTCATAATCTATGAATGCACCTCCTCTATCCGATCTGATGCATTTTAGCTTGCATCCTGTCTTGTTTTCTGCTAATGCTTTGAATATTTTGAATTTGTCCAGAGCTTCCAATTTATTCTTGAGAAAAGCAAGCCATGTCATTCTAGAGAAATCATCTATTATCAGCATGAAGTAGGATTCTCCACTTGGTGTTTTAGTTCTTGTAGGTCCACACAAATCCATGTGCACAAGTTGGAGTGGTCTTCTTGTTGATAACTCATCTTTGGCCTTAAAGGATGTGTGGGTTTTTTTACCCAATTGACAAGATTTGCATATGGTATTAGAAGGCCTTTTTATTTCTAGCATGTCTCTGACCGCTTTCTTCTTGCTCAGTCTAATGATATGATCGAAGCTGAGATGTCCCAATCTCCTATGCCATAACCATCACTCCTCAAGTTTACTAAGATGGCATGCTTCATCTTCCTCTTTCACGATGTAGACATTTCTCTCTGTTCGAACACCTTTGAGCAGAGTCTTACCTGTGGTGCTTGATCTAACTGCACAGTCTTGTGCTCTGAAAAGAACTTCGCATCCTTTATCACACATTTTACTGACACTCAGCAAATTTTCTTTCAGCCCATCTAAAAATAGTACATCTTGGGCCTTACCTCTGCCATTATCTAAGTTTACTGAGCCCTTTCCCTTGATTTTTCTTGATTTATCATTGCCAAAAGCAACATTACCAGTTTTCTTTTCATAAAAATATAAATTTTCGCCTATCTCCAGTCATATTTTTTGAGCAGCCACTGTCCAGATACCACTGGCTTTTCAGGTCTTGATAAGTTACAGCCAATTCACATTTATTCACCTTCTTTATCCACTGGAGGCATCCTTTTGTTTGGTATCTTTTGAGAGATGATGAATCACATCCTTTCAGAGGACATTTGGAAGGCATATGTCCAATTTGATTGCATACACAACATTTGATCATAATTTTTGCAGAATTGTGAGTATGAACAAAATATCTTTGATTCATAAACCTCGTTGAGGTGTTGAACATCAATCTTTTTCCATAATTTCTACATTCAATAATTTGATGGCCAAATTACTTACAATAAAAATAGTAACCACAAAAATTATTTGCATACCTGATGTAAGGTTGTCTTCTCCATTTTTTTGCCTAAGCCAGTCTCTTCACTGTTTGCAACTTTTGCTGGTTTGAATCACTCCTTCTTGCATGACAGTATGTAGCAATGTGTCCCAGCTTGTGGCAGACATAACAGGTGGCATTTTTCATAGGAGGGAAGAATCTCCTTTGATGGCTTCCAAATTTGACATACTCAGGGGTATATGAATGTTTTTCTGTTGTTTGAGTATTTCTTTCATTCTTTGTTACTAGAGGATTTTTCTGGGTTCTGTCTCCCTCACAATTTTCTTCTTTTGTAGGAATTATTTGAGCTGCTTCATCATCCTTCTTTGCTTTTACAAAAACAATCTCTTTGTTTTCCTTTTCTTTGCTTTTACTTGATTCTCCTTCATAGCCTATTCCAGTTTTTATCATAGGAGATATTTGAGCAACCAGAATTTCATTCAACTTACTAGAGCTTGTTGATTGAGAAGAATTTATAACTACTTTCCTTTAAGAATTTTCTAATTTCTTCTTGAAACATACTACTTCTTCTTCCAACTTCTCTTGTTCTTGATTTTTCTCCTTGATTTTCTTAAGTAACATGTCCTTTATCTTCTTGGCTTCTTCAAGCTCTATCTTTAGCTGCATAAGGACTTCTGAATTCTATTCTTCTCGTACATACTTGAGGAGAATGTCCTTTTATTTTCTACATTTCAGCTTGAGTCTATCAATCTCTTCCAGAGAACTTCTTAGCTCCCCCTCAAGGTCAACTTCACCTTCTTCTTCTTCATATTCTAGTAGGAGACCTTCAAGTTCTTCTATGGCCATCAATAAAAATTCAGAGGTTCCTTCTTCAGTTGAAGGTTCATCTGAGTCTTCAGATGCACTGCTGTCTTGTTGAGCATAGAAGGATTTTCTAGTGAACTTCTTTCCTTTTTGCTAGTTTTTTATGCATTTTTCTCTGTTTCTTGAGCCTGGTTCCTTAATTTCTTGTGAGGAAACTTAGCAGCATAGTGTCCCACTCTTTCACCGTTAAAGCATTTGAAAGGAAGTTTACCTTTGTATTTACCTGATCCTCTATACAATTTCTTGACAAAATTTGCCTCTTCTTCATCTGAGCAAGAGCATATGTATTCCTCTTCTTCTTTCTTCTTTTATGTTTTAAAGGCTACCTCCCTCGTACTTGGCTTCTTTTGTGGGAGCCTCATCTCGTATGCTGTTAAATTTCCAAGTAGCTATTTCATGGTCAAGGTCTCCCAATCAGCTGTTTCTTCTATTGCAGACACCTTGGGATTAAACCTGGATGGAAGAGATCTTATAATATTTTGCACAATTATACTTTCTGGCATGGTTTCTCCAAGAGCTTTCATATTGTTAACAATTTCTGCAACTTTTAGGAAGAAACTGTCAATGTTTTCATCATCATTCATTTTTAAGTTCTCAAACTGGGCTCTATAGACTTGAATTTTGGCAGTCTTTTCTTTCTTGTCTCCTTCATGGATGTTCTCCAGAGTATCCCACATCTCTTTGGCAGTGTCTTTGTGCATTACTTTGATAAACTCTACTTCACACAATCCATTCAAGATGGCATTCATGGCTTTTGCGTTAACTACAAAATCTTGTTTGGATTCTTTCTTTGAGTCAGTTGCCTTTGGGGCATATCCTAATTCCACAGCACCCCAAACTTCTATTCCTAGAGACATTATGTATGTCCTCATCCTGATTTTCCAGAAGGCATAATCTGCACCTGTAAAGAAAGGGGCTTTATTGGTTGAGCATCCTTCTTTACTAGCCATCCTGAGAACCTAGAATCTCCTTTCCATTGTTAAACTGGTACAAAGGAACCTACTCTGATATCAATTTTTGAATTCTTAGTTGAACTGAGGAGGGGGGGGGGGTGAATCAGTTCAATACATACATGAGCCTTTTAAATTTTCATCAGCTTATTTACAACCTACTTTTGTATTAAACCTTAGTATATGAACAGTCTTAATATGTTGCAGTAAGTATTAAATTAATGTGACATTAAACTTATTATGAGTGCAGTAAACATTAAGCATATTTGATAAATCATGTCATGACATGGGAAACATAGATAGAGACAATAGATATAAGTGGAAACCCATAAAGGGAGAAAAACACATCTTATTATTGTTGTGATGCAAAGGCAAGCTCCAACTCCTTCTCACCACTGTTTTCTACAGGCACCAACCTACAGGAGGCTCTAACCTCAATTCGACAAGCTACAACTTGCAAGGAAGCTCCAACTCCCTTCAATTTTTCTGCAAGCACCAACCTACAGGAGGCTTCAACCTTAGTTAGCTACAACTGACAGCTATCAAGCTTCAACTTGATAGGGAAGCTCCAACTTCCTCAATTTATCAAAAGAAGTGATTGCTGATTTACCTCAAATATCAGCTTTATTTTGTAGCATCTCTTTCTGCTCCTCTCTTCCTTATCTTCTCTGCCTCTGCCTCAATCTTCTATACTTTTCATTCTCTATTCTTACTCTCACTAACCTCTCTTTTGATATCAAGATGATATTATTTATATAGATTTCTTGATGACTGTTTGTTTTCCTTTAGGAATTTGAAATGGATAGTCATACTTCTTGGTCTTCTGCCTTCTCATTTCTTTTTTAGCTCACTCAGAAAAATGTAATAGTAGGTGCTTATTTTAATATTACAGTGGGATTTTGTTTTCTTCTGAAGACTTGCCAATGCATCACAAACAATAAAAAAATCAATTACAATATTTACATTCACATATAATGAAAACTTAAGCTCACTCATTTAGTCTCTTGGTTCACTACGCTTGTCTTTTCTATGATTGTGTTTGGCTTCTCTGTGACTGTATTTGGCTTTTCTATGACTGTGTTTGGCACTTTCGGTTCTAATTGATTTCCTACTTACTATCGCAGTGTAACTGCCATACCTATGTACCTGCCCTTTTCATACATCACAATTTAACTCTCGGCACGATAAGAATTGATTTTACCATATAGACTTCCGTTTTATATAACATATGTATCTTCTGGCATTGTACAACTGAGAGATCATTTTAATACATAAAATGCCCTTAAGAGCCCACTCGCCGATCTTTCTGATGCGATGTATCACTCCTCGACTTCCTCCGATTGCGATTAATCGCAATCGCAATTTCTATTTGAATGTACCGATATCTCAATGCTCCGATGCTCCGATTCCGATGATTGACTGTTAAGACGAAACTCAAACATATATCAGTCATCGTTTATAATCCAATCGGGTCCGCATCATATGGAACTTTCTCTGATGTGATTGGGTGAGGGTCCCATCATATAGAACTTTGTTTGTTTTAAAACCAAGTGTTAAAACCTTTGGTTCTTTTGATCTCGCGCCAAAAGATATAATACATATGTTTTGGATTATACCTTTGGTCCCTTCTCCATAAAGCGCTCCATATATATATATATATATATATATATAATCTTTGAGCCTTTGAATATAAAGCACAACATATGTACCGTGCTGTATATATATATATATATAAGCTTTATGCTTCCGCTTTAATGTAACCTTTAGCCGGGGTAATGATTCTCAGAATTTTCTATAGAGGGGTCCCACCTTATGGTACTTCGTATATAGTGCGTTGAACATATTCATATACTTTTATCTTTCTCTGATGCGATTAATCAGTGTTTACCAGAACTCAAAAAATATATGAATTGTTGTTTAAATCATATTGGGTCCGGAACTTCAATCGCAATCACAACTTCTATTATCATGCTTTGCTGCCACACTTTTCTCCAATGCGATTGATAAGGGTCCCACCATATGGTACTTTGCCTTTGATAGAGCCTTTGGTTCTTTAGATCTCATGCTATATATATATATATATATATATATATAAATATGCTTTGGTCCTTCGTATATAAAGCGCAATATATGTAACGCACTGCATATATATAAGCTTCTGCTTCCGCCTGGGATATGATTCCTGGAATAAGGTTTATATATATATCCTTTGCCGCTTGGGTTAAGATTCCTGGAATTGAGTTTATGTATCCTCTGGCTGGGTAATGATTCTCGGAATATTATGTTTAATGTATCTACCCACTGGGGTAGTGATTCTCGGAATAATGGCTCTACCTCTGCCTCTGCCTTTTCCTTTCGCTGTGCCTCTTTCTCTGTCTCTGCCGTTGCTTCCATTTTGCTGTTTGACTGTTACATTTCGACATTCTCTTCCACCTGTCTCCTTTTCTTCCTTTGCTCACTTCTTTGCTGCCTCTGCTACTTTTTTGCTGCCTCTACCTCTCTGCTACTTTGATTCTCTCTTTGTTTCATCTACTCCTTGACTGATGTTGCTCCTTAATTCTCCTTTTGCCGCCTCTGCTTCTTTAAATGAACCTGTCTCTGCTGCTCGACCCTCTCTACATCTTGCTGCTATGCTGCTTTCTTTGCCTTGTTGCTGCCTCATCCATCTCCTTTTCCATCAATGACAACATTTCCAACACAGTATGAAAGGTGTGAAAGGGTGAGGAAGGTAAATTTGTGATTTACCTTCCTAACTTTACTTAAAATAATAAAGCTGCAAGTGTATGATTCAGTCTCCAATATTTCACTAAGCAACATGAAGTGAAAACTTAGAGACTAAGTTCTCTAGTTCCAATGCAGAGCAGTGCAGATTGGTGTAGAAGAGAAAAATTGAGTTTGGGATCATATAAGGAGCAACGACAATGTCTTGGAGGCATGTCTAGGTCAAGGGTATGAGTCTTGGTCATGTTACTTGTGATTTGAAAATATATAAGAGGAATTTCTCGTGGGTTTTCGTCTCTAAGAGTGAGAGGTTTTTCCCTAGCTCTAGGATACTAATTTTGTGTCTCGTGTATTTTGATAATTAAATAGATGAAAGGCTAGAAGATAGGACATAAGTATCTCAAGTAAGCTCACAAGTAATTATCAAGAAGAGAATTTGAATTAATCACCAACCCTCTAAATTCTCAACAAGTAGGAACACTCTATTCATGGTTCAGTAAAAGGATATCTTTTATGCTATTAAATAACATACCTTAGTCTTCCCATCTAGTTCCTAAGTTCTCTATACCCTTGGGTTGCAATTTTTACTAGATTTCTTCTGATAATTCCATTCTATGGTAAGAGTTGATATATTCATGGCTAAAATTTAAGTAATTAAATAAATTGACACTAAATTAGGGAGGTTAGGTTAGGACCCCAACAAGGATAAGTTATGATTTATAGACTCTCACGAGTTAATTAAGATCAAATTGGTCTAATGTGTCTTTCGGTAAAGTGTGTTTTTACTGTGCATTTTGTTAGTATGAATCCTTTGTCGAAGTGTACGAAAAAGGACCTCTTTAGCTACGCATAAATAATAGCCCTAACAATAAAAGTGGCTGCCAATATCTTCAGATCTGCGGTTAGTTGAACAAGAAAAGAGCTGCTAAAAACCAGATCTATGCATGGAAAGACATTAAGCAGTAAAAACAAGGGTTTGCTCCATATACCAATAGACAAGACAATTTTTGAAAGAATTTTTGTATTAATCGGGCACCTGGGAGGAAAACAAGAAGGTGTATCCAATTCTCCTCAGTGGGATGGGTTCTTGGAAGTCCTCAGCTCTTCAGATCTAAAATCTCTCTCTTTTGTTGGTGTAGAAAACCCACACAAAGAATGTAACTCAAAGGGAGCTCACACAGCAAATGATAGAAAAAAGTGACCAAGTGTATAGATCCAGAGTGATCTAATAGGCAACAAAAGGTGAAGAATGGTAGGAAAAACCCTCCTATTTATAAAAAAATATTGGGTCATTCTAGATCTTGGTGCATGACTAAAATAATGTTAACCAAATCAAGATCCACCTTTTATGGAATATTTTATCATATTTGTTGGAGGGAAAAGGTATTTGACTTGGGTAAAATCCATTTATTTGTTAATAATAAATAAATAAATGTTTTATTTATCTTTTTAAGGATGTGGTTTTAGGATAATTAAATAAATAATGATTTATTGAATTATATGTGGGTGATTTGGTCATATTTAACAAGGAATATTATCTAAATAAGATTTAAATAATTATTCCTAGAAAATAATAAGATAAATAAAGGTTTATCTAATTAATTTCTTTGTTTTTGGGTTAAACATGACTATGAATAATAATTAAATTATGGTTTAATTAATTATTCTATGAGGAAAATTAAACAAAATAGGTTTGTTTAATATTTCCTTTTGGGGTTTCCTGTTTAGACCATAAACAACCTAATAAATGTGGTTTATTAAGTTATTTTACATAGTGAAAGCAATTTTACTTAGCGTAAAATTGGTCTTACATGGTGTACTTGGGTCCATCTAATGATAATAGGTTAGATGACCAAAAAATGGTGTAACAGATTGCCCCCCAGCGTGCGAGTGTTAGGAGCAAATCGTATGACCGAAGTACGTTGTAAGAACTCAATCACCAGACATCAAGAGGGAAGTCAGAGAGAGAAATGTGAGGTAGATGAGTGTGCTGAAGAACTAGACCCTAAGGAGATGAGACTCGCAGGTGCAACAAGTCTCTTTTTATGAGAGGGTACCTGTGCTAAAGGCGGCAGGGGAGGCATACCTATGCCCGCCGAGACAAAGTACAAAAGAATAGTGTGTCCAGTAAACAAGGGACCGAACCATAAAGTACAACTGGCATAAACATGAGCCAGATAATGATACAATGAGGAATCCCACATACATGCTGTGCCTGGGATAACAGCCAGGACTTATACAATAATATCGGAGTACATGAGATACAAGTACAACCCGAATGCCCCCTATACGCGGGGAAGGGCTCACAAAATCTGACTGATACATGCAAATCAAAGAGGCGCTGCAAGCGGCTAAGGCCGACATCATCAAATATATAGAGCTCCATCGAAGGCTGCAATGAAGAGGTCATCCGGGCATGTGGGGGGCTACCTGCAGGGCCACCCCCTCATGAGGGCTGAGACATCTCACACACACTCGGGAATTACCAATAGCTGCTGCTGCATCACTGGACCATCAAGCATATGGATCTCGATCATGCTGAAAGGAGCTGGAGTGGAGAAACAATCAAGTCAAAGGGTGATGAGAGATCCCTTTGCCTGATCCGAGGTACCGAACAAGAGTGGAAGCTGGAACCAAGGTACACCGCCCTCTAGACCTGGCTTATGGAATGAATGAGTTGATGTTGATAGAAGGAGGTCTGCCATAGGTGAGGCAATGAGAGATCCTCAACTAAGGCACGAGAGAAAATAGTAGAGCGACGGACAGACTGACACTAATGATGATGGTGAAAATGGAAAGGACTGAGTAGCTAATGGACGACTTCCCTTGTTAGAGCATAAAGGGCATGAATGACATGGAAGCGACTGACACAATATCGTAAGGGATAGGGGACAGTGGGACTGAAGGTCATAATATGTGACACAAGAGAGAGACAAGGCAATGAAGGATGGAGGGCTATAGCGGGGTACAAAGGGACTCGGGATAGACTCCATGAATGCGATGATGACTCAACTTGGATGCTCTAAACAAAGGCGACTCGATGGTGCTGCCACACAGTAAAGGCCCAATGGGGGACCATAAAAACATGAGTACAAGATGGTAACTCATGACGAAAATCGACACGAACAAAGACAAGTAAGGAGGAAAAATGGTGCCCCAAGTACAAGTGTCGTAAGTGAGGAAATTCGATTTTAAGGAGGGGTGAAGTGACCCTTCTTGGACAAAATGTGTCCCGGTAAAGTATCAGATCACAAAACACTAACAGATTCCCATTTGAGGGCTCGGTGAGAGCTTTCCAACGGTGTAGACGGTTTGTCTAACGGTGCTACGGTATGGTCGCAACAGTAGAAAGAAGAAATAGGGGTTCTCTTTTAATCAGGCAGTTTTCCCTCCAAATTCACTCATTTTCTATTGTTGCTGTGGTGAATGTAGAGAGGAGAGAAGGCCCTAAATATTTCAGTGAGCGTAGCGGACAAACCGACCGTTGGAATCGAGATCCGTCAGTTGCAGGTAAGAGGCCTAACTTTACTCTTTCATTTTGATGGATTGAAAGTTCAGTTTAGGGCCCAAAATCTCAGAAACAGACCCTCCTTCATCTCTACGGTTGGGTCGTACTTTTTGGGCCAAAAATTGCAACCTGGGACATAGGTTTCAGGGCAAAAACTGTGACCTAGTCCAGAATTGGGCAGAAAATTGCGACCTGGGAGATGAGGGGGTTTTGGTGCTGTTTTATGGCTGAGATTTGGGTTTTTGTGTTTGGTTATGGTATTCCCGATATGTATGCTGAAAAAGATGATGTTTTCATGCAGGTATGGTAGATTTACGGGTTAACTGGAGAGAGAGGGACCTGGGTACATTACAGGAAGAGATCCAGGCGGATCAGGGTGTCTGTCCTGTGTTGGCCAGGTTTGGGGTTCTAAAGTTTTTGGAGAACCCTTTGATGAGAGTAGGAGAGCCTTTGTTGGCCCGGATTATCAGTTACTGAGATCCAGAGCAGGAGGTCTTTGTAGTGCAGGGGCATAGGATCGAACTGACAGTCCAGGATGTGTATTTCCTGACGGGTCTCCCACCACTGGGGATGGTGGGAAACACACAGCTAGTATTACCACGGGGGCGGCATATCATGGAGTTTGTGTAACAACATTGTCGACCGGGTCTCCAAGTCAAGGGGACTCGGATACTGATCGGGGATCTAGAGAGGCTAGAGACTCGTGCAGTGGCTGCAGCTGTGCTGCGTATCCTGGGCAACCAGGAATTCCATCACATCACCGGGGGGAAGATGATGATTGTAGAGAGTGTGTTGAGTGGGACCTACTATGGGTGGGCCCAAATGATGCTTGTGTCGCTAAAACGACAGTTGTTGCTCTGCAAGTGGCAAGTGATTGCTATATTTGATCGTATGGGACTTTATTGTGCGCCTTCTTCTTTGAGAAGATCCTGACCTTGCGGCCTCGTATACAGCTCCCAGATGGGGGCCCGAGAGAGCCCAGGATGCGCCGGTGCAGGCGGCTACTATGCAGAGGAGGAGGAGGGGCGGTCGGGCGAGTGTTTCGACCTGAGTTCTTTGCCCATTGGGATCAGATGCCGTTATACATAGATGACTATCCCTATAGTGGGATGAGTTACTGTGGGGATTCGGAGCTACCACTTCCGCCTGGTCGAGTATGGGGGCCCGATGGTAAGTGATAAGTAACTATTCTTGTATGGGCATGTTAAAGTTATTGAATAGTAGACATGGTACTGATTCATGTACTTTTGGTATGCAGATATAGCTCCAGTAAAACCGGCCGGATATATGGGACGCCCGGCAGCCTCTGGAGCTGCAGGGCCGAGTGGGTCGAGAGAAGCGTGCAATGAGGATGCAACCGCCCTTCTGGAGGACATCCGTCGTAGATGCGAGGCGTTGCTGACCAGAGTTTCAGAGCGCGGGTGGCAAGACTTAGACGACCAGTACGTGGAGGCATGCATTGGTCTTCCCTCGGAATGGCGAGGTGTCATGCGGCGCATGGCGATGGCCGGTCAAGGCATACATGATCTACGGGCTGCAGGGGCAGAGCCATTGGCTCGGGATCAGCCAAATAGTGAGTAGGTGTGGGGCATGTGGTGCCCCCTAGTGTGTATGTAGGGGCAGGTGGTGCCCCCAGTTTTGAGTTTTTTGTAACATGCTATGGGCATGTCATATGTATCAGAGTAGATGGACTCTAAACACATGTTTTGCAACACATATTATGGATATGCATCGTTTTTTAATGATTATGAATGTTATTGTCTTGTATGAAATGCATGTGATAAATGCCAATCTAGAACATGGTTTGCAATACTATCTACATAGTGATTTTGTTCTCGAGGTACATGGTTGAAAGTTATGGTTTCAAAGTCACGTATCAAGAGTTTCACTCGTAAATATCGTCTAAACAGCACAGGGTTATGCACACGATAAACACCATTTAGTTGCATGACAAGAAGTAGGGAATCCAAACGAACATGCAGATGGAGGATGCAATGAAAGAGGGCATCGGCTAAGAGACCACGCACTGCATCATATTCAACCTGATTTTTGGTGGCAAAACCAATGCAGACCCCATTAGAGAGGACAAGGGTATGCAAGGGGGTGAAGATGGCCCAAACTGCCGAGGCTAGATTCTAGGAGTAACGACTTGCACCATCGGCGTAACCGATAAAGGGTGGGGACGGGAGGTCCTGCAGAATGGTATCACAAGACAACAAATGGGGGGAGGAGATAGAATGAAGGAAGCGTGAGTGGATAGAAGACATCGAGCGGCAACTTTGGGAGGGAGTGCAAGGATCATGATGACTATGACTCATATACAAACTAGAGGGCGGTATATGAGGGCTATCGGAAGTGTGGCGAGGACTCAGGCTGCGGAGGTCAACAGAGATACCGGTGGAGTGATCTCGTGTGTGGGTAGAAAAGAGGGGGTCAGGAAAAACAACGGGGGAGGATGCAGGGGGACTGGGCTCCAAGTGTCTCGTAGAGGAGGATAGGTAAAGAATGGGTGTAGTAGACTTCATCATCTGAAAATTAGTGGGAGGAATGTTGATGGGAGCGGGGGGATCCTCAGGCTAGCCCAAAGCATACTGCGCGAGGATGGGAGAGGCGGATTTATTTTTTTCAACCTCATACTCTCGGACTACCTCTAAAGAGGCGCGGTAATGTGTCAGATGAGGAAAATGGTGGGAGTAATGGCCATGAACACCGCACAACGCACAGGGTTTTTTGGTGCGGAGAGTCTTGGGGTTCTTGGTTACCGATGAAGAAGGAATGGAGGCTTCAGGGACTGTAGAATCGAGGAACGTGACTTTAACCATGGGTTGAATACGGGGCAATTCGGGACAAGCATGGGTGGCGTGACCAACGACATCACACAAGGCACAAGGCTTTGCAGGCAGAGGAGGGGCTGGGTTAGTCGTGGTGGTGTTGTCTTTGGGTGCCCCCTTGCGATCTTTTCCTTTCTTCCTGGGAGCCATCACGACAGGAGAAGGGTCCTGTGGCAGTGCTGGGGGCACAGTGGCAACGGGGGAAGCGAGGGGGACTGGTTGAACCGGTGTCAAATCCATGAAGGGTTTGGGGTGACTAGGAGGGGTAGCGGCTGGGGGATCAAGGTACCAGACCGGTATGCCGAAAGTCAGGTTAGAGAGAGAGAGGGTGGCCATGACGAGGACAAAATAAACTCCGGGAGGGGGAGCCAGGAAAGGTATCTGCCTAGCAGGGAAATGACCAGGAGGGACGGCTCCGAGATGGTTAAGGCTTGGGGGAACCGTTCCAGGGGGATAAAGGGGTTCGGGGATACTAGCTGTAGGAGCAGCGCCAGAAGGAGGAGGTCCAGCTGGCGGAGATGAAGGGCTAGGAGCAGGTTGCAGTGGGCGAGTTTGAGTTGGAGGTTGCTGACTAGCTGAAGCAAGGCGCTTAAGGGCAGCCCGAGACGATTGCATCATGCAAACATTCGACAAGCTGGGATCAGAGATATGAGGAGGGGGAAGACCAGGAAAAGTTCCAAGCAGGGAGGAATATTTGTAGACGTCGGGGGATACACTGGTCAAGGAATCGATGGTTTGCTTGTTGGCTACAGAAGAGATGGTCATCTCAGGGGAGGTCTGAGACGGCGGCTTATGATAAGACAACTGGTCAATGGTGACTATCCTTCCATTGTGAGGGAAAGACATCTTGCGAAAAACCGCGGATGGGACAGCAGACATGGAATAGGTGTAGCTTCGCCCCAATATAATGTTATAGTCTAGAGGGGCGTCGATGACTTCGACATCAACGCAAACGGTCTTATCGGCAAGGGTGATGGGACAATTACAGAAAAGGCCAGTTGGCTGGGAGGCGTGTCCATCCCATGCTTGAAGGGTGATCGTGGAAGGGGCCAGCTCAGGAGATTCGAGTTCCTTCCAAACCAAAGCGGACGTCACACAGGTGGATGCCCCCTCATCAATTATACATCGAGAAACATTGGCGTTCCAGATTTTGACTGGGATTTGGAAGGCGACGGAAGTAGGAAGAGGAGGATGGTCTAATTGAGTGGCATCGAAAACAATAATTTGGTCATTAGCAGGATCTACAGCACCCATGGCAGATAGTAGAGCCTTCTTTTGGGAAGGGCACGACTGGAGGAGTTCCAGTGTGGAAATGGCAGCAGGAGATTGCGCCAAATCATCTACTATGCTATACGAATGAGCAGCTAGACTAGAAGCAGCATTTTGACGTAACGGTCCTTTAGGAATCTTGGTATGGACCTCAACTTTGGGTTGAGGGATACGTAAGGGACCATTGGTTGTCGAAAGAGGCTCTGTAGAACCTGAAGAAGGGGACTCGGAGGCAGAAGGAGCGGGAGGCTTGGGGTACTGGCGAGACCGAGTTTGAAGGTGAAGGTCGACGGTTGGGGAAGGATCAGAGTGCATCATAAGGATCTGGTAATCGGAGGAACCAAAAAGGGAAGGTGGAGTGGCGACCTGGCTATTAGGTGGTTGGGTAGCCACGAATCCTTGCTGAGGGAAGGGATCAGTAAACACAGCTGGTTGGGTAGTGGCCACATTAGGAGGAGCATGAGGGGAGGCGTGTTGTCCACGCAATGTGGTTTGAGACTCCCACATCTACCGCATCTGGGGTAAGAGGGGACAATCGTGGGTGTAATGACCATAAACACCACAACACGAACAAGGCTTATTTGTGCGAAGCGGCCTGTCCGGCTTGGGCTGAGTGCCCTGTTGCTGGTTGGCAGTGGTAGGGTCAACACCTTGAGGATTGGGTCCACGAGTACCAGGGGCAGATTAGTTTGGATTGCCTCTCTGCCTTCGTTGAGAAGAAGGGGGATTAGTCGCGCCCTGCTGTGCAAATAATTGCCCTGGAGGGGGCTGTAAGTGCTGTTGCAGGTTTGGAGGAGGCAAGGGAGATGGAAGCACATATGCTGGAGGAGCTGGAGCACCAGGCTGCAGATAAAGGTAATGGTTAGGTTGGGCAACATTGAGGTAAGCAGGAGGTTGGGCAAAAGGATGAGGTATGCTGTATCCTGGATACATGCTACCGGGAGGGGGAAGAGTGCTAGAGGTGATGGCCCCTCCCTGAGGGAGACCATAGCCCATAGGAGGTTGAGCATATGGATGGGAAAGGGCTCCAATGATACCGTCGGTGGAATGAGATGCCCCCGGGGCATTAGCGCCGCCAGGCTTGGGGAGGTCAGGAAGAACGGTATAAACATAACCAGATTCAGCATAGATCAGGTCATACTTCAAGGCTATTTGGAGGGCGGCTTCTTTGGTTTAAGGAAAATGGGAGGCGACATCTTTGCCGATGGGAGCTAAGAGGGTGCAAAGGAACTAGTCCATGTAAACCCGATCTTCGAAGGGAGGGGCTCAACATAAGCTCCGTCTTCGTCGCCATTCCTGGACATGGGCGGAAAGGTGGGTCGAAGAGGTTTGCTTGAAGGAAGTCAAGAGCTCCGTGCCAATATCATATCGGAGAGGGAGTTGGAAATAAGACAAAAAGGCTTGGGCAAGGGTCGCAAAGGTGGTATGGGAAGAAGTGGCTTGTTCAACATATCATTTAGAAGCTTCGCCGGTAAGCGTGCGTTAGAACAATCGAAGATGGATGGAGTCATCGGTAATGGAATTGGAGGAACACCACATGTGGAAAGATCAGACATGATTGGTTGGATATTCTCCAGCAAGGCCTTCGAACTTAGGGATGTCGGAGGGGAGCTTGGTTGGCATAGCAGGCCAACCAACATTGTGGCGGATAGGGTCATTGATCAACTGATTGAAATCGGGGAGGCTGAGGCCTGCAATGTATGGCAGCAAGGGTGTGGCCGGGGTAGCTCCTGTGGCGGTTTTGCTAGTAGTATTGCCAGCATTAGAGCCGGGAGTACCACTAGCGTTAGGCCCTGGACCAGACATAGTGAAGGTGACAGGGGGAGAACCAGGAGGAGAAGGAGAACCCAATGAATCAGAAGAGGAGCCAGAGTGCGGACTCGGAGGAGGACTGGCTCGACGACGGCGGGGCGAAGCAGGTCGATCGACCGGAAACTGAGGGTGAAGGCCAAGAAGTCTCCGAGAATGGCGCCTTGGGGGTGCAATGATGATAAGAATAAGGAAACCGACAAGGGCAGAAAGGGACAGAATCAAGTGAGGTCAAGGGCAGACAAAGTGCAGTGACGACTGATTTTAGAGTCTTTGCCAGGCGGTGTTAACCAGGCGCTTCTTCACTTAGGGTCAGTGTGTGGTGTGCATTAATTTCAATTTTTAAACCCTTTCTGTTTTTAGAGCAAGAAAAAAGTGTGCTGCGTAACTAAAAATAGATCTGCAGAGAACAGTATATGATGTTGAAATAACATAAAATTAACAGCTACAATTGCATCTATCTAACCCAAGGAGGCGGGTCTCTCAAAACTAATCTAAAAAAGGGAAAAAATCTAGTCAAAACACACTTAAAAAGAGGCCAATAGATCTAGGTTCAAAAGGGATAGGGATCTAAAGGATAAAGCTGCTGAAAAGAGGTGCAGATCACAGCCAAGAGACAGAGGCAAGGTGGCTGGAAAAAAGGGGGAAATCAGCAAAAAGAGGAAGGGACAAGGAGGAGGCCCTAAAAGTAGATCTAAACAAATCTTTAGGGGGTGATTTGAGAGGTAGAAGAGCTGATTAAAAGGGATCTGAAAAAGAGGTAACAGATCTGGAAAAGGGGAGGCTGAAACTCTAAAAAATCAGACACCTGAAGCAGCTGAAACTCTTCCACCAAAAGTGGAGGGTACTGAAGCCCTAGGGGGGCTAGGTTCCCACTTAGATGAGCAAAACATATCAGGAACAGGTCGAAACGGGATGAGACAGAGGCTGGAAAACCTTGACAGAAGCTTCAGAAAAACCTAGAAAAAGTGCAGTATAACAGCTGAAAAAATGGCAGGTCGCAGGTTCTGACCTATTTTCAGTGCAGGTCGCAGAAAAGAGGCTGAAAAGTGTGACCTGGAGGTCTAGGTCACAGGTTATGGGCAAAAAAGTGCGACCCCCCCGTTCCGGTTGTCTCGGCGGTAGATTTTTAGAAAAGTTGTCGTCTCAGTTGCGGCTGATGTCGCTTACCTGCGCAATAGGGCCAAAAACACACGGAAGTTAAAAAATTTAATGTTTTAGGGTTTTATGTGAGAAAAACAACATAAAAATAGGAAAAATAAACAGCTGAAGAGAAACCCTAGAGTCTGAAGTAGCCGGATATGCAGGAATATGAAAAACGACAGCAGTCGTAATTTAAAACCCGTGTGGAGTCGCCATTTGTTAGTATGAATCCTTTGTCGAAGCGTACGAAAAAGGACCACTTTAGCTACGCATAACTAATAGCCCTAACAACAAAAGTGGCTACCAATATCTTCAGATCTGTGGTTAGTTGAACAAGAAAAGAGCTGCAAAAAACTAGATCTATGCATGGAAAGACATTAAGCAGTAAAAATAAGGGTTTGATCCATATACCAATAGACAAGACAAGAACAATTTTTGAAAGAATTTTTGTATTAATTGAGCACCTGGGAGGAAAACAAGAAGGCGTATCCAATTCTCCTCAGTGGGATGGGCTCTTGGAAGTCCTCAGCACTTCAGATCTAAGATTTCTCTCTCTTGTTGGTGTAGAAAACCCACACAAAGAATGGAACTCAAAGGGAGCTCACACAGCAAATGGTAGAAAAGAGTGACCAAGTGTATAGATCCAGAGTGATCTAATAGGCAACAAAAGGTGAAGAATGGTAGGAAAACCCTCCTATTTATAACAAAATATTGGGTCATTCTAGATCTTGGTGCATGATTAAAATAATGTTAACCAAATCTAGATCCACCTTTTATGGAATATTTTATTATATTTGTTGGAGGGAAAAAATATTTGACTTGGGTCAAATCCCTTTATTTGTTAATAATAAATAAATAAATGATTTATTTATCTTTTTAAGGAAGTGGTTGAATGATTTATTTAATTATTTGTGGGTGATTTGGTCATATTTAACAAGGAATATTATCTAAATAAGATTTAAATAATTATTCCTAGAAAATAATAAGATAAATAAAGGTTTATCTAATTAATTTCTTTGTTTTTGGGTTAAATATGACTAGGAATAATAATTAAATTATGGTTTAATTAATTATTCCATGAGGAAAATTAAACAAAATAGGTTTGTTTAATATTTCCTTTTGGGGTTTCCTGTTTAGACCATAAACAACCTAATAAATGTGGTTTATTAAGTTATTTTACACAGTGAAAGCAATTTTACTTAGGGTAAAATTGGTCTTACATGGTGTACTTGGATCCATCTAATGATAATAGGTTAGATGACCAAAAAATGGTGTAACACATTTTCCATTATCTAATATGGTATGCATGACTAACTTGTAGACATAATGTGATGTAGTAATTATTCATCTCCTCAATACTAATGGAAATTAATACATGCCATAACACTCAATTGATCCATGATATCTATTCAAGAATAATTGAGGCTCATTTAACGATGATCAATAATGATATATTCATATATAAAAATATTTTTCTTTTGCATTATGATATTCTATGAAGTGATTGTGTTGGTTGGTGCCATGAACAATGTCCCTCTTCTAGGATTTTAACCATGTAATACATGAGTGTATTTATCTTTAATCTACCAGGGTAGGTAGTTTCTTTAATATGTTTAAATCAGGTGAATGTGCATTGTTTATAAAATAACTTTCAACCTACAAACAGTATTAAAACATATGAATCTTTGAGTGTAAAATAATTAAACATATAAGCAAGGAGCACAAAAAGAACAATCACATTGTTCAATGCTTCAAATCCATATTATAAATTAAGTAATCAAAGAAATCATGGTGGTACTAGGATAGCCATATCCATAGCCATGAATAAGTAGTTAATGGAACTAGCACCACAAAAACTATAAGTCACCAAGGCCATTGGACTAGAAATTTCTTGGGTAGAGCTAAATATACCTTTACATAATGTTGTGTCATTTTCTTCTCTACCAATTTCAAGGATTAGAGACATCACAGGAAAAGAAATCATAGAAATTATGGATGATGATGGCCTTATACTTCAGATGCTAAGTGAAATAATAGAGTTAGAGAGTGATAGGAGACAAAAACCTTTGATTATCCTCCCCTAAGATAAAACGAACATCCAGTTTTCAATAAATAATTATAATGAATGATTATTATAAATTATACCCAAGAGGCTATAGCCATAGCTGAAACATGCCTCCATGAGTCATCAATAGGTGATAAGCAAGGTTCAAAGCATTCAAAGAGTAATAATAAAGAGCCATTAATTATTTCCTCCCAAGACCCTAAGGAATAAGAATGTGATGAAACCCACCCACAATACCCTCCTCCCCCCCCTCCCACACATAGATATATTGGAGACACAACATAGAGAATACAACTACGAGGGTCACAAATAGTATTTGTGCATTCCATCAATATAACCATTAACATCATTGACATGGTCTGCCAAACTACGTTAGCTACGATTTAAAGTAACCATGAATGTTGAGCATGGGTTGAGGAAATGTTGAGAATGTTCCACCAAGTTTTGGTCCTATGAAATTTATCACATTTGATGTTCAAGAGTGAATATAGAATGAAAATTTTCCAATTGGGGCTGTTGTTGAATCAAATAATATATATTTCCATATCCGTACTAAACAATCTTTATATAGTGCTCATCCCTTGGAAAATGATGTGCTCTACATCAATGTTACATTTACAAGAATTATTGCCATTCGAAATTAGCCAAATCCATACTAAAAAATATATTTTTATTGATATAATGTCAAGGGAGGAGCTCAACAACATCTTTCTCAAAATAAGGTAAGAGAATTTCGAGTTCCATCAAGAATATAAACAAATTGGTATACACTTAGAAACCTCTGTGTCAAATGTGATACCTTATTCCACAACAAACATGCTTTTATATATAAAGCTGAAGTAGCCAAAATAAAATGTGAATAGATATATTTGTTAGTACAAGAAATGAAATTTGAAGTTGAAAACATAGTGGGACATGAGATCATTATCAATACAACTAAGAAAATTCACACGTATTGATCTGTAAAATGTTGTGGATGTCCCATTAGAACTCTTCCTCACAAGAAATTAGATAAAATTATTGAAATATTTAGTATGAATTTTAATTATTTAGATTTAATACTATTTAGCTACCATTTTTATGCTTCAATTTTTCTTTGAAACATGACAAATAAAAAATGGAAATAAGTACACACATCATTGAAAATAGAAATAAAAAATTTCGTTGGGAAAACCTTCTGGGGGAAACCAAGATAGGAAGTGATGTTTCTTTACTCTCTCTTATCAAGTATGGAAATATGAAATTATAAAGGAAAAGGTAATCTCTCTAAAGTTATATGAGGCCTTGGCCTGTATGGATTTTATACAAATTGATCTCTCTCTATTTTTCTCTCTAATTTTCACTCCTAGATTTTATGCTCAACCATGGAAAAAATCACAATAGCATAGAATGGATTTCCTACTCATCCTAACAGTTTGGTATTTAGCATATCCAATTACCCAACCAGGGGTAAGATATTACACCATCAACTAAAACTACATTTTTCACCTTCTAAAGTCTTCTTGGTATCCCAGCCATGGATAGCCCCATATGTATGATTAATGGGCATTATTTATGCATCCACTTGTACCATGATTCTCAAGATGGTAGGCCAACTTGTAGGCGAGCTAACTTTTCCATAAAAACTATGTGTGACATTATTCTCACACCTTGGTATGGTCTCTATGTGTGGAATAATGTAATACATTTTGAGGGAAGAAATATTTTACCTACTTATTTCATATTTCATTTAAAATTATCATGCCATACAATGCAACCCACTTCCTTAAAGATTAATGGGTACTATACGCTATTGCCGACAACATATCTTAAGATTAGAGAGCTATAAGCAAGAGAGGTGGGAGCAACACCAATTGGTATTGATCTAGATCCAAGAGTTCCAAACACTTGGTTTGGGGCATTTCCTAGGCATTGGCATTCAGCTGAGGCCGAGCTGTAGCATTTATTTATTGATTTGACTAATTGAGTAGAGGTGGCTATAGTTTCAGAGTTAGGTGGCTGGTTTAGGTAGCATTGATAGTCATAAACGGGAAGCTAAGCCATTACAAGGGCTATGAGCAAAAAAACTACTTGTAGAATTTGATTAATGACATGTTAGAAAATCACAACCAAAAAAATTCATTATCAGATCAATCAATCATAGGCGAGTCAGAAATTGCATACATGACAAGCGGGGCATATAAAACCACTCAATAATAGGAAGAATCAACAAGCCATTCAAAAGACCATAGTTCACATGGGGTGGGATATCAAATAGGAATGGAATAGAAAGGATATATAATGGGCGGAGATAGGGATGGCATATCAGATATAGCCATTAGACTTACTGAAGCTACAACTACTCCATACTGCCTAGAGAATGTATAAATATTTTCATCGTATGGTCTGGAGTAAAAAAGCTCTTGCCCCTAGGGGTGATTAAAACATGCAGTAGTAAGGAAAACCTTTAACAGTATTTAAAATGGATCTATAATGCTTTATACCCCAATTCTCTAGACTAAGACTTGTCAGTAAAAATAATCTTGTAAGTCGATTCTTCTTATTATTCATAGAAATTATGGATGATGATGCCCTTATACTTCAAATGCTAAGTGAAATAATAGAGTTAGAGAGTGATAGGAGACAACAACCTTTCATTATCCTCCCCTAATATAAAACGAACATCCAGTTTACAATAAATACTTAGAATGAATGATTATTATAAATTATACCCAAGAGGCTATAGCCATAGCTGAAACATGCCTACATGAGTCATCAAGAGGTGATGAGCAAGGTTTGAAGCATTCAAAGTGTAATAATAAAGAGCCATTAATTATTCCCTCCCAAGACCCTAAGGAATAAGAATGTGATGAAACCCACCCACAATACCCTACCCCCCCCCCCCCCCCCACACACACACAGATATATTGGAGACACTACATAGAGAATACAACTACGAGGGTCACAAATAGTATTTGTGCATTCCATCAATATAACCATTAACAAATTTGACATGGTCTGCCAAACTACATTAGCTACGATTTAAAGTAACCATGAATGTTGAGCATGGGTTGAGGAAATGTTGAGAATGTTCCACCAAGTTTTGATCCTATGAAATTTATCACATTTGATGTGCAAGAGTGAATATAGAATGCAATTTTTACAATTGGGGCTGTTGTTGAATCAGATAATATATATTGCCATATACCTACTAAACAATATTTATATAGTGCTCATCCCTTGGAAAATAATGTACCCTACATCTATGTTACATTTACAAGAATTAGTGCCATTTGAAATTAGCCAAATCCATCCTAAATAATATATTTCTATTGATATAATGTCAAGGGAGGAGCTCAACAACATCTTTCTCAAAATAATTTAAGAGAATTTTGAGCTCCATCAAGAATATCAACAACTTGGTATACACTTAGAAACCTCTGTGTCAAACATGATACCTTACTCCACAAAAAACATGCTTTTATAGATAAAGCTAAAGTAGCCAAAATAAAATTTGAACAGATATATTTTTTAGTACAAGAAATGAAATTTGAAGTTGAAGACATAGTGGGAGATGAGATCATTATCAATACAACTAAGAAAATTCACACTTGTTGATCTGTAAAATTTTGTGGATGTCCCATTAGAGCACTTCCTCACAAGAAATTAGATAAAATTATTGAAATATTTAGTATGAATTTTAATTATTTAGATTTAATACTATTTAGCTACCATTTTTATGCTTCAATTTGTTTTTGAAATGTGACAAATAAAAAACGGAAATAAGTACACACATCATCCAAAATAGAAAAAACAAATTTCGTTGGGAAAACCTTCTAGGGGAAACCAAGATAGGAAGTGATGTTTCTCTAATATCTCTTATCAAGTATGGAAATATGAAATTAAAAAGGAAAAGGTAATCTCTCTAGAGTTATATGAGGCCTTGGCCTGTATGGATTTTATACAAATTGATCTCTCTTTATTTTTCTCTCTAATTTTCACTCCTAGATTTTATGCTCAACCATGGAAAAAATCGCAATAGCATATAATGGATTTCCTACTCATCCTAACAGTTTGGTATTTAACATATCCCAATACCCAACTAGGGGTAAGATATTACACCATCAACTAGAACTACATTTTTTACCTTCTAAAGTCTTCTTGATAGCCTAGACATGGATAGCCCCATATGTATGATTAATGGTCATTGATTTTGCATCCACTTATACCATGATTCTCAAGATGGTAGGTCAACTTGTAGGAGGGATAGCTTTTCCATAAAAACTCTGTGTGACATTATTCTCACACCTTTGGATGGTCTCTATGTGTGGAATAATGTAATACATTTTGAGGGAAGAAAGAGTTTGCCTACTTATTTCATATTTCATTTAAAACGATCATGCCATGAAATGCAACCCACTTCCTTAACAATTAATGGGTACTATACGCTATTGTCGACAACATATCTTACGATTAGAGAGCTATAAGAAAGAGAGGTGGGAGCAACACTAATTGGTCTTGATCTGGATCCTAGAGTTCCAAAGACTTGGTTTGGGGCATTTCCTAGGTATTGGCATTCATCTGAGGCCGAGCTGTAGCATTTATTTATTGATTTGACTAATTGAGTAGAGGTGGCTGGGTTAGGTAGCATTGACAGTCATAAATGGGAAGCTAAATCATTACAAGGGCTATGAGAAAAAACAACCACTTGTATAATTTGATGAATGACATGTTAGAAACTCACAACCAAAAAAATTCATTATCAGATCAATCAATCATAGGCGAGTCAGGAATTGCATACATGAAAAGCGAGGCATATAAAACCACTCAAGAATAGGAAGAGTTAACAGGCCATTCCACAGACCATACTTCACATGGGGTGGGATATCAAATAGGAATGGAATAGAAAGGATATATAATGGGTGGATATAGGGAAGGGATATAAGCTATAGCCATTAGACTTACTGAAGCTACAACTACCACATACTGCCTAGAGAATGTATAAATATTTTCGCCGTATGGTCTAGAGTAAAAGGCTCTTTCCCCTAGGGGTGATTAAAACATGCAGTAGTAAGGAAAACCTTTAACAATATTTAAAATGGCTCTATAATTTTTTATACCCCAATTCTCTAGACTAAGACTTGCTGGTAAAAATAATCCTGTAAGTCGATTCTTCTTATTATTCCACTCTAAAAATATTTATGTACATGAAAAATAATATAATGATCCAATCCAAATCACTTCTCTTTGATGCTCGAGAGAGAAAAAAAGAAAGCTTACAAAAATTTCTTAGAACACATCATACATATATATAGAGTTAAAAATAATGGAACTAATGGGGTCATTGATATTTACTACAATATATGGAGTATTTTATAGTGATAATTCATTTTAAGATGGAGAAAAGTAGAGAAGTACACAAAAACACACAAAATTGATGATGTTATCAACCATATGAAAAAGGTAGTAGAGGCTCTCTCAAAAAATATTGTTCACTTATAGATTGAGGTTGATCGGCTAATTCTTCTTACCAAATGAACCAAAATGTTATCCAAAATATAGAGATATAATCAATAGGAACAAGCCCAACTTCACCAATTGTGAACAATTAAAAAAAAATAATACACAATCCTCCAAATATTACAAGCATTGAACAACACAAAATTGGCATATGTTAAAGAATTGAGGCCAAATGAATGAAACATTGAACAAGGTCAAACATTAATTGTAGGAGAAAATATACTATAGGATTACTGTTCAAAATATAATAATTTCTAGCATTTCAGAAATAAAGACCATTGATATGGAAGGAGATCCCTATGTTGGCCTCCTCGTATGGAAAAGAAAGCCATAATTGAATTGACAATAATACAACATGTTTGTTTAGACTTTATTGAACTCTTTTATTTAATGATGGAAATGATGATGAAAAGTTAGTAGACATATAATTAGAATTGCAGCAAAATATATGGAAACCCCCAAAAAAAAAAAAAAGTAATCCTATTTTTTAGAATACAAAGAAATGGAAGATCTCTTTAAACTCCATAGATATGTGAACAATCAAGAAATAGATAACTGAAACTAAAAACGTGAGAAAAGTCTCAACCGTTGAATGGGATATTCTAGCCCATAAGAAAATATATAAAATTCAAAGGGTTGATTAATAATTCGTTGTTTATGAAGTGTTTTATGGGTTACAATTATGTCCATGTATATTGATGAAGTCTATAATATTTCCATAACAATGTATTTCTTGATATGAAAATAAAATCTTTCACTTGACAATTTTTTTAATTATGTTAGTAATGTATTGCTTCGATAATTATTTCTTTATATATTTTTTTTCTCTTTCATTTTAATGATGCTGTGATATCTCATATTTCTTGTAAATAACCGTACATGGTGGCTTTTTTTTTAATGTTTTATGTTGCTTATACTAATTCCAAGGCTAAGACATATGAACACCAACTCGTTTTTTACTATATGCACTTAATATTAAATCATGGAAATCATGTGAGAATAATATCAATCATTGAATGGGTTCTTCTAACCCACGGGGAATATATATAATTTAAAGGGCTGATTGATAGTGTTTTGTTGTTGGAAAAAATGTTTGACGGGTGATAAATTGATAAAGGTCTTATGTCTATAGACTGTTGACGTCTGTAATATTTTTATTTTTTGATATAATTAGCAATTGCACCATATGTTGTAAAATAAATGTCATAAGACAATAGCATAGGAAAGAGTAGTCTAGAAGAAATAATATGTTGCAGATAAGAAAGGAGGTCATGGAGGTTTCAAATATATTGATGATAAGAGTTATCAACTAGAAAATTTTGTTATAGATATTGAAATAGGCATTTGAGAGTGAAAACATATATGTAAAACAACATAATCTGTTTATATATATAAAATTTATGTTCTGGATATCGAAATAGGAAATTGAGGGTGAAAATCCTTTCTGACAAAAAAAATGAAATGAACATGTAACTGAAATAAGATATTTTTAATACATTCAAGTACAATCTATCTAACACAGATGTAAATAAAGAGAATTTTTATTAACAAAAAATGAGTTTACTCCAAGTTCATCTACATATCTGTACATTCAAGTAAAATCTATGTAGCATAGATGTAAATATAGAGAATTTTTATTAACAAAAATTTAGTTTACTCCAAGCTCATTTACATCTCTGAGCACTAATTGCATGTTTGTCAAAAATATTTTTCAAAGTATATCTATCATAGCACAAGCCTAATTCTTAAATATATTTTTAAAGCACAAATATATAAGAAATATAGTTTAATTATTGAGCATTAGAAATTCCAAAGAAGTTAAGGTAAATGACAATTATGAACATTCATCATTATTGCTCAAGATAAATCATGTCATAAAAAGGTTGTAACATAAATAATATATAACAAAAAAAACCATGTATTTTTGGAATAATAAAATTGTTGTAACAAAAATAATATAGAACAAGAAAAACTATGTATATTTGGATGTATGAAAATTTAGATACATTTTATTAAATAAAATTTCAAGAATAATGGTTATAAATATTTATAAATAATCTTATTAAATAGTTAGTTTAGATCTATATTATTTATCATAGGGATCAATTCTCTTTCTACTCTAAAAGAGGTTTGCATATCAAGACATTTGATCCTTCTTGGCTTTTGGTAGATCCAAAGTTAAGATTGATTTACACCATCTTAATTTCCCCTTTAAATAAACTACATTCCAGATGAATACCATGGGGCAATACCATGGCTTGTGTTTATACTTTATTATTATTTTCTTTGATTATTTTTATCTTTATTGTATTTTGACCTAGTTAAAATGTTCATTATATTATGTCAATATTTTTATTTAAATTACTTTTATTTTTATTTTTTTTAATAATAACAACATTTTAACTCAAAAGTCACCAAAACCTAAATTCAATTTAACTTATTAAAAAAAAAAAATACTAACATTATAAAAACCATATATAAAAGTATTTAGTTGTGGATTTAATCGCCTAAAACATTTCAATCGATTATAAAAGCCATATATAAAACTATTTAGTTGTGAATCTAATGGCCTAAAACATTTCAATTGTCTAACATTTGATCCAATGGCTCAAACATAGACATAGTGACAACTAGGGAAGTTGTTTTCAAGTAAAATCGTCTTATAACATAAAAATAAATAAAACCTTTTACTTAAATATATTTTAATATTTTAATAATATATTTCTATAATATCTATTTCTTTAGATTACATTATTTTGATATGTTATCATTCTTGTAATTAATCGTAGACCATAAATATGTTTCAATTTTTTCTTACTAATTATAAGATTAACACATATGAACACCACCAATTGACTTTTTACTATCCCCACTTAACACTAAATCATGGCAATGATAGTGAGAAAAATATGAATCGTTGAATGGGATTTCTACACCACGAGAGAATATTATAATTTAAGGGCTGATTAATAGATGGTTTCTAGAGAAAAGTGTTTATGGCTTACAAAATTGATAAACACCCTCATATCTATATCTATAGATTCATGAAATCTATAATATTATCACAACCATCTATTTGGCGGTATGACACTAAATGAAATAGAATGATATGGTATGGCATGTTATCTTTCTTATATATCTATAGATTCATGAAATCTATAATAGTATCACAACCCGTGTATTTGGTGGTATGACACTAAATGAAATCAAAACCTTAATATATTGCCATGATATCTATTTTTTCAGATTAAATTACTTTTTCTTTCGTATTATTATGTTATAGTATAGCATCTTATCTTTCTTATATATAATCATACATGGTGGATATTTTCGATAATAAATATATTTTAAGTTTCTCTTCCTAACTGTAAGAATAACACATATGAATACCAATTTCTTTTTCACTATCCCCACTTAACATAAAATCATGGCAATGCTGTGATAAGAATCTCTATTATTGGATGAAATATCCTAGCACATGGGATAATATATATAATTTAGCACATGGGATAATATATATAATTTAAGGGGTTGATTAATAGTTAGTTGTTGTTGGATCAAGTGTTCTATGGGTTACCAATTGATAATACCCTTATGTTCATAGATTGGTGAAGTCTATAATATCATTAGAACTATGTATTTGGTTGTATAAAAATAAGTAAAATAAAACCGTTTATTTAAATAATTTTTATTATATTAATAATATATTGTTGTGATAGCTAGTTATTTAGATCTAATTCTTTTTTCTTTGAATATATTTATTATATATGATCATCATACATATTAATTCTTTTTAACAATAAATATGTTTTAAGTTTTTCTTGCTAATTACAAGGCTAACCCATATGCATACCAATTAGTTTTTTACTATCCTTGTTTGATATTAAATCATAGCAATGGTGTGAGAACAATCTCTATCATTAGATGGATTGTTTTAGCACACACAACAGAATATATATTTTAATTAGTGAATTAATGGTTAGTTGTTAATGGATAAGTGTTCTATGAGTTACAAATTGATAAATACTCTCCCTAGGTTGATAAAGTCTATCATATTATCTATGAAAATAGGTAAAATAAAACCTTTCATTTAAATATTTGTATTATGTTAATAGCATAAGACTATCATATATATTTCTTTAAATTACATTCTTTTTTCTTTCATAATATTATGTTTTGATAAGTTATCATATTCTAATATGTTATCTTTCTTATATATATAATCATAATAGTTAGTTGTTAATAGATCAAGTGTTTTATGAATTACAAATTGATAAATACCTTTATCTCCATAGGGTTGTAAAGTCTATAATATATCATGATTGTATGAAAATAAGTAAAATAAAACTTTCCATTTAAATATTTATTTTATGTTAATAACATAAAACTATGATATATATCCCTTTAGATTACATTTTTTTTCTTTCATGTTATTATGTTTTGATATGTTATCTATATTATATATATATCATATCCTAATATGTTATCTTTCTTATACATAATCCTATATAGTAGCTCTTTTCTACCGTAAATATGTTTTAAATCTCTCTTACTAATTACAAGATTGTTGGAATTAATGCTTACATCCTATAATTGAGATGTTGGTTTGAGATGGTTGAGAAATTCTCTCATCCTCTCCTTCTAACTTGGGTTAGATCTGAGAAACTCTATATATTAGAGTAATCATAATGTAATCAGTGTGTGTTGATCGTATACACCTTTGTGTGGAATATATAATTGCTTTTAGTTAGTTTTATCATGGTATCAGAGCTTCAGACTCGTACTAGATTTGAGATTGTGAAAGATAGTAAAATATTTTTTTATATATAAGCGTAATAATTTTTTTGCAGTTCGTGTTTGTTCGTGTACTAGGTAGCATTCAAATCACAGAGCCATCTCAGTAAAGCTCTGCAAAACGTGAAGAAAAAAGACCATTTTTCATCGTGCCTTGACCTCACTATCGCAATTCAAACCGGTGCGTATACCTTACAGAGGCAGGTCCTCTTCTTTCAAAAAGCTCACCTGTAGAATTTGTGGCAGTGTGAGGGATCAGACCAATGACATTGACAGGAGGAACGAATTGATATTTAGAAGGGTCCTGTGTGAAAGAGATATCAAGTGAGCTATTCCTGCCACTTTTAGGAAACTAGAAAATTCGAGGAGATGCGCTCAAGTAGAAGCGACGTTGTTTATGTACCATAACTGGATCTCCTAATTGGAACAGTCGTTGCCTATGTGATCTGTATATGCTAACAGTAGTTGGATATACTGATTCGAACAATTGATTGCATCTGTGTTAAGAAATGAAGGGCTGCGATATGCGTTAGAATGGATCGACTCTGTGGAGGCCTGGATGTTGACGGCGAGTGTGCAATTTCTGTGAATTGTGATTCTAGCTTACGGATTTCTTGTCTATATTTTTTTACCCTTGCGAGTAATGGAGGAAACAGATTGCAATTATAGACAAGGTGGGCAACGCATTTATAAGAACCACATTGATCTCTGGTTAGAGCACGTGAAGTAAAGCGGAGAGAATATACATATTAGAAAAAAAAAATGGAATTTATGTTGTGTAGAGGCTGAGACGCATTTTTGGAGCCAATCTTTGTGGAAGGAGCCGTAAAACTATGGTTAAAGGCGCGATTTCTCTCACTTTCACATCGATAAGCGTATCCTGTTAAGAATTTCCATACTCACAACATCAAACAACTTCTTTTAATATGCCATCGGTTTCTCACATTGAATTTTTTTTGGTTTAGTATTATTATTGTTTTTAAATTAGGTGAGGATGATTTTTCATGTTGGAAATTAATTCCAACTGCTGAAGTCAATCAACAGTAATAGCAGAAGTGAAAGATCAGCGGAACATTGAAGCCAAGGCTAAGGCGGTTACCTGCTGTCTTGAACAAATTGCAAAAGGATTGGAAAGCAGTACAAAATTTTAATTACAGATTGGAACAGGCTTTAAAGCCTTACCAATTTAAATCGGTGGAGTAATGATGCAGGAGCATCAAGGGCATTTTTTTATTTGTAAATATGTTAGAAAAGGGGGTGTGACAATTTTTAATATTTTATTAATTAATTTGTTATTTTAAATAAAATAGGAGGAAGTGAGGATTTTGTAAATATCCTTTTAATTATTAAAAGGATATGAGAGAATTTGGTTAGTTAAGGATATAAGGGGATAAGATTCTAGATAATAGGATTTGTTGAGATATTTTAGTGATATTGAGATATTAAGGGGATTGAGCATTAAATTAGATCATTTTTAAAAATTGTATAAATTCATCAAGCCTCAAAGGCATGAGGAGAGATTGTGAGTGAGTGTGAGTAGAGAGTGAGAGGTTTTCTGCTTGGACGCCTTCGGGCAATATATAGAGGGCCATCAATTCCGAATATCTGGCCAACAAAAGTTTGTAAGTAATTTGTTTTGTTTCAGATTATATATATATATACACATTGGTTGATGGTGAAAACTGTATGTGTTTCTGGCTAAATGTATGTATATATGACTTGAGGTATCGATCATTGAAAGATCTACTGAAGGAAGTGTGAAATACTCAATAGCTGGAAGGATTGATATTAATATGACAATTGTTAAATCCATGTGAGCGCTTATTTTTGTTGAATGAATGGTGGTTTATATCGATCTGTAATGAAAGGAAGAGAGCGCCAGTGAAGCTGTGAGCTTCATAATAAACCAAGAAAGGCTCGGTTTAACTTTGAAGAAGCCGTAATAGATCATTGAAAAACGTTGGAAAATCGATTTAATTTCAATAAGTCGATGTTGTGGTAACGCATTAATAGAGAGTGGTTTTTTGTTTTCCAACATAGAACTCGACATTTTAAACCTTCTGGAATGTACGCAGAGGGTTATAATTGAATCAAATCTTATGTCCTTAATCCATGAAATAGTGATTGTTAAATGCAGATGTGCAGAGGGGAGTTTAAAAAAAAAGTCGATTTGTATTTCAACTGAAATGAAGAAAACGTAATGTGTTGTTCCAAATACTGGTTATTCTAAAACGAATTTAAGTGTTGAGTTCATATTCACATGAAGGAATTGATTGAATGTTTAATGAAGAACGCAGGTGATTGCTAGAGATAATTTGAATCTATTCAAAGTTTGCTGAAGCTCAGCTTTAATATGCCCATAAATTGTGAATTGAAGTAATAGGTGCCATTCTTGTTTTAATTCTGGAAATATATATCGGCTATTGAAATCCGATTTGGAGAAGTCAATATTAAATCTAGAATTACTGGTGTCTGAGGGACGCAATAAGCAATTTATGAGTTTTGTGGATGTACTGAATTATATTGCTGGAATCGATTCCTCTAGTGGCATCGATTGGAGGAATTTTGTTCGATTAAATATGATGTAGACGAGTGAATACAATTGAAGTCGATTTTAGGTCCGTGTAATTTAGATTCAGAGGAATCGAATGTCAGTTTGAAGCGGCAGTTCGAATATTTAAGATCCAGTTTGGAAGCAGCAACGAAGATCCAAGTCCGTGCTGGAAATGATCTGAGTCAGCGCTGGAATCTAAATGCAGAAATTGAAACCTAGAAGTGTTGATCCGTCTTGAAGAACGCAAAGAATGACATAGGTAAGATAATTCAGGGATTGATTTTGTTATTTTAACAAATTCTGGGTTTATGAAATTGGTATCAATGGAGATGAATGTGGAAAAGCGTTGGCTGGCTAACCAATTGTTAAATATTGAAGGGCGCAGTAAAGTTATGGATCGAATCTTGAATGAAGTGATTGTATGGATCAGCGTTGAGGTTTGATGACAGTGTTAAAAGATGATTTTGAGCTGGAGGATGGACAGCGTTTGATAACACAGGTATGTTTAAATCGAATGGAATTAGTTTGAATAGCGCTGGCAAGATAAGTTGTGACTGAGGTTTGTATTGAGTTCAAAGGTGTAACTTTGTTATAATGCTTGTTTTGTAGAATCAAGCCTGGGAAGACCATGAGCGCATGGTCTAATTGGTTTTTATTCAAATTATGGAATATTGAACTCACACTATTATTGGATCCTATATACTCATATTGCTAAATTGAAAGGAATGAAATAGGAAGTGATGGGTGAGTTTATGGGATTTATGTTGAAGGGCTTCCGCATAATAATGGTATTGTGTGAATTTGCCAACTATTGAAGTTTTGATTTGGGTAAAAGGATGAGATGCATTCTTATATGCACGAAATGTTAAAGATCCTGGGTATTGCAGGTTAACCCTGCGTCATTTTTGGTATCAAAGCTTGGCTCTGTTGAGATTGAAGAATGCTTGTTTTCTGAATGAAGACAGAAGGTTTTGTTGAAAATTGAAATGTGCTTTTGACTGTATGATGAATGATTGAAAGGAATATCAGATTTTTAAATCTGATATGCAAACTACACAAGTGAACAGGATTGCAGGGAGGAAAAAGATCATGCAAGATCTTAAGAGGTGAGATGATTTTTCTGATTTGAAATTTATGATTGAAGTTTATGGTTGCAGAGAGGATGATGGCAGTGAACTTGGCATTCAGCTAAAGGCTGGATAAGGAGGACAATTGCAGTGTCCTGAAGAAGAAGGTGAGTTGAAGAGATAGCCCAGAGAGAGAGCAGAGGAAAGTGCTCAAAAGGTTCCAGAGGCAGTGAACCAAGTACTTACCAAAAGACTGAGTGAGGAGGGCTTGGTGAGGTAAGTGGCAGCAGAAGAGATTGCTGTCGTAGAGGCTAGTGCAACTCATGGTGAGTGAACAACTCATGGAGAAGATGATCATGGAGGATCAGAGAAGAGGTTCAGAAGAATGCCACAGAGGTAAGATGACTGATGAAGTCAGAGAAAGAGAGATTGCAGTAATGAAGGTACAATTGCAGCTACTAGAAGAATGGCTGCAAGAGCAGGAAAACCAGAATAGAGGATGGATCTTTCCACTGAAGGGAAAGAGAGTGATTTGGCGAAAATTGCAGAGGAGGTTGAGGCAAATTGTGATTGCCTTGTTGAAAAAGGAACTTAGAGTTCTTGAGCCAGAGATGGAATTTGAAGATTCCACATGCAGAATTGTTCAGAAGGAAGTATTAGAGGAAGCAGTCAAGACTGAAAAGTCTTATGGTTTTAAAACTGACAAGTTGTGTATGTTTTCAAGTAAAGTATAGGGAGATGAGCAAGATTTAGAGTTTTTTGAGGAGAGAGAATTGAATCTGAATACGGTTCAGATCGATGCTGAGATAGCAAGATCTTAGGAGGAGATGAAGACGAAGGAGTCTACTCAGAATGTTGTGGCAGAAAGAGAAAGACCAGCTGATGATTGGTCAAGAGCTGGTGAAGGTATGAAGTATTTCCAGAGGAAGCTAGAGCAGATGATGGATGTACAGTTGAGATGTATGCAACTCAGAGCAGCTGAGTTGGAAGAGGAGGTTCCTATTGATGAAACAGAGGAGGAGATCATTGATGATTTCTTAAGTTATTGGGTAAATCCAGATCAGCTGGATAATGTGAACTCTTGTATTTTTGTAGCTGATAATTTTGATGTGGTTACAGGTGTTGAGGAGAATGCGCAATCTTGTGAAGCTGTCGCAAGTGTGGAAAGGAGTCTTTCAGGAGATAAGTACTCTGAAGAAGAAAGCAGTGATGCTTTTACTGTTACAGCACAAGATGTTCATGTGAATGAAAAGGAGATTCAGCTTGAAGAGCTGGTATATGAACCAACAGTTGAGACTGTTGAAACTTGTAATTTTCAAACTGAAGAGTTGTATATGAATGCAGGGATGATATATGACAAATTGTTTTTGAAAAGTGGTGGACAGATAACTGATTTTATTGCAGGAGTTGAGAATCAGAATTATGTTCTGATAACAGATGATGAGATGGTGACAACAGAAATCTTGGCTTATGAAAGTATTGAAGTTTGCACAGAAAGTTTCTCAAAGGAGATGACAGGTTTATGGCATGAGTTAAGTGTCCTGGAGAAAAGATTAGAAGCACAGAGGATAAGTGTTCAGAGTATAAAGACAGAGATGAATGGAAATAAAGAGGTTCCAGAACACAGAGGTATTCTCGAAGAAGATGACGTCGAGGAGAGACTAACTGATAGTCTCAAGAATGATTGGGATCAGCATACTGAAGTGCTGGCAGTAGGAAGTAAGGCACTGAGGCCTTATGATTTTTATTCTAACAAGTGTTTTGTGAATACAGGTATTGTTGCAGGTACTGGAGAATATTTGACTCAGTCGAGCAGTCAAATAAAGGGAAAAGAAATTTTTTGTTCTAGAAGACAAGAGGGCATGGATGATCGGGTGGCAGTCAAAACAGAAACAAGCAAAGAAGCAAGAAGTCAGCAAGTGACAATACAGATAGAGAAAGCCGTCTTAGCTCAGCAGACAGCTAGAAATCAGCAGTCGGGATATTTATTGGACCGAGAGATTGAAAGTATCAGAAGACTGATGACGAAAGAATCCCGGAAAAGACCAGCAGCAGTAAGACAAAAGAGAAGCAACAAAAGAAAGACTGTAGCAGACTTGGAAGGTAGAGCAAGTGGAGCACTACAACACAAAATATGGAAACCTAGAGGACAACAGCAGATAACAACAGCAGTAAAGCAATTGACAAGCAAGGAAAATAAAATTTGGGATCCAGGAGGAAATAATTATCCAGACTTATGACCAGGTGGTCATGAATTTTCTTACATGGGGAGTCTGATGCAGGAGCATCAAGGGTATTTTTTTATTTGTAAATATGTTAGAAAAAGGGGTGTGACAATTTTTAATATTTTATTAATTAAATTGTTATTTTAAATAAAATAGGAGGAAGTGAGGATTTTGTAAATATCCTTTTATTAATTAAAAGGATATGAGAGAATTTGGTTAGTTAAGGATATAAAGGGATAAGATTCTAGATAATAGGATTTGTTGAGATATTTTAGTGATATTGAGATATTAAGGGGATTGAGCATTAAATTAGATCATTTTTAAAAATTGTATAAATTCATCAAGCCTCAAAGGCATGAAGAGAGATTGTGAGTGAGTGTGAGTAGAGAGTGAGAGGTTTTCTGCTTGGACGCCTTCGGGCAGTTTATAGAGGGCCATCAATTCTGAATATCTGGCCAACAAAAGTTTGTAAGTAATTTGTTTTGTTTCAAATTATATATATATATATATATATATATATATATATATATATATACATTGGTTGATTGTGAAAACTGTATGTGTTTCTGGCTAAACGTATATATATATGACTTGAGGTATTGATCATTGAAAGATCGACTGAAGGAAGTGTGAAATACTCAATAGCTGGAAGGATTGATATTAATATGACAAATGTTAAATCCATGTGAGCGCTTATTTTTGTTGAATGAATGGTGGTTTATATCGATCTGTAATGAAAGGAAGAGAGCGCCAGTGAAGCTGTGAGCTTCATAATAAACCAAGAAAGGCTCGGTTTAACTTTGAAGAAGCCGTAATAGATCATTGAAAAACGTTGGAAAATCGATTTAATTTCAATAAGTCGATGTTGTGGTAACGCATTAATAGAGAGTGGTTTTTTGTTTTCAAACATAGAACTCGGCATTTTAAACCTTCTGGAATGTATGCAGAGGGTTATAATTGAATCAAATCTTATGTCCTTAATCCATGAAATAGTGATTGTTAAATGCAGATGTGCAGAGGGGAGTTTTAAAAAAAAGAGTAGATTTGTATTTCAGCTGAAATGAAGAAAACGTAATGCGTTGTTCCAAATACTGGTTATTCTAAAAAGAATTTAAGTGTTGAGTTCAGATTCATGTGAAGGAATTGATTGAATGTTTAATGAAGAACGCAGGTGATTGCCAGAGATAATTTGAATCTGTTCAAAGTTTGCTGAAGCTCAGATTTAATATGCCTAGAAATTGTGAATTGAAGTAATAGGTGCCATTATTGTTTTAATTCTGGAAATATATATCGGCTATTGAAATCCGATTTGGAGAAGTCAATATTAAATCTGGAATTACTGGTGTCTGAGGGACGCAGTAAGCAATTTATGAGTTTTGTGGATGTACTGAATTATATTGCTGGAATCGATTCCTCTAGTGGCATCGATTGGAGGAATTCTGTTCGATTAAATATGCTGTAGACGAGTGAATACAATTGAAGTCGATTTCAGGTCCGTGTAATTCAGATTCAGAGGAATCGAATGTCAGTTTGAAGTGGCAGTTCGAATATTTAAGATCCAGTTTGGAAGCAGCAGCGAAGATCCAAGTCCACGCTGGAAATGATCTGAGTCAGCGCTGTAATCTAAATGCAGAAATTGAAACCTGGAAGTGTTGATCCGTCTTGAAGAACGCAAAGAATGACATAGGTAAGATAATTCAGGGATTGATTGTGTTATTTTAACAAAGTCTGGGTTTATGAAATTGGTATCAATGGAGATGAATGTGGAAAAGCATTGGCTGGCTAACCAATTGTTAAAGATTGAAGGGCGCAGTAAAGTTATGGATTGAATCCTGAATGAAGTGATTGTATGGATCAGCGTTGAGGTTTGATGACAGTGTTAAAAGCAGAGTTTGAGTTGGAGGATGGACAGTGTTTGATAACACAGGTATGTTTAAATCGAATGGAATTAGTTTGAATAGCGCTGGCAAGATAAGTTGTGACTGAGGTTTGTATTGAGTTCAAAGGTGGAACTTTGTTATAATGCTTGTTTTGTAGAATCAAGCATGGGAAGATCATGAGCGCATGGTCTAATTGGTTTTTATTCAAATTATGGAATATTGAACTCACACTATTATTGGATCCTATATACTCATATTGCTAAATTGAAAGGAATGAAATAGGAAGTGATGGGTGAGTCTATGGGATTTATGTTGAAGGGCTTCCACATAATAATGGTATTGTGTGAAATTGCCAACTATTGAAGTTTTGATTTGGGTAAAAATATGAGATGCATTCTTATATGCACGAAATGTTAAAGATCCTGGGTATTGCAGGTTAACCCTGCGTCAAGTAACTAAATCGATGAGGCGGTGAAAGAATTTTATATCCAATTGTCTTGTTGATGTGGTGAGTTCCGCGTGCGGAACGAACAACATATATTACAATGGCCTTTTGTTATGGCCCGATGCGATAATACAAATCTCATGTATTAAAATCGCCCTCCCATAAAGCAGAGGCTAACGCTAGTCCCACAGACCACGCGGCATATATATAATACGATCGCAAGAATTGGATCTCAAGTTCCAAATTGGAGGCCTTTTGTTTTAAGCCTCGATTGCACTATCCACTGGCGAACCCGACCATGTTATAGGCTGGTGTTTAATTTTGTCATCGCATCCAGTTTCTGATCGGAGATCGCAATGCTTTTGTACAAGGCCCGATTGCATATGTTAAATCCCAGACCCGATGGACTTTACCACAACGCATTTAATTGATTAATCGCATCCGCAATTCCAATCGCAATCGGAAGTTCGGGGGGTTATGTGTCTTGTTTGAAAGTTTCGGACCCGACGTATTTTATATGGCAGAGTTTATATATTACGTCACATCTGCGCTTGTAATTGCAATCGGAAGATTGTAGTAGATAACTTTGGTTTGTATTAAGTTGTGGACTCGATGCCATTTTACATGGCATATTGTATGTGTTATATCGCGTCCGATTCTTCAATCGCAATCGGATTTTAAAAGGGTTGCGCGTTATAAAGATTAAGACCGGACCTGATGTTATATTTTTTTTTATGTTTAATTTAATATGCGTAGCCCATATATAAAGAAAAGGCTTGTGAGGCTATTGTAGTTGTTTTTTTTTTTAAACAGAACAGAGTCATTTTTTTATGCACAGTAGTGCGAAATTGAAAATACACAGCAGCGTATTTTTCAGAGAGAGACGGAGTGTTTTGTTTTGAGTGACAGGAAGGTTTTGTGAACTGTGTTTGAAGAAGTCACATATTTTGTATATCCCTCTATTAGAGGAAGAATTTGTAACAATTTTTTTATGGAATAAAAGTTTGTTTTCTGAGTTAAAACTCTGTCTCCTGTGAGTGAAAAAAATTTAATTTCTCTGTGTTAAAGAGGGGAGTTTACTCTCTCCATTGTTATTCTGGAATTTTCAATATTTCAACATGGTATCAGAGCTACTCCAGGCTCTTTGAAGGTCAAAGAAGCTGAAGGAAAGGAGTTCTTTGTTACAACAGTTTCTCCAGCAGTGTGAAGACTCAGCCAAAAGAATCCAAAGGTATTTCTCTATAGAATTTTAGTGTTACAGTTGTAGAATAGTGAGATATTTTATATACACAGTCAAGTTTTTTTGAATCATAGTTAAGAGTGCAGCATGGCTCGAGCCAGCACTGGTATGTGTATGGGAAATATCCATCTCCCAATGTTTAATGGGAAAAATTATGACTACTGGTCAATAACTATGAGAGAATTATTTGTTTCCCAAGATTTACGGGAATTTGTTGAGGAAGGCTTTGAAGAGCCAGCAGATGAACATGAGTTTAATATGTTAACTCAGGAAAAAAGAGAGATTATGAAGAGAAATAAGACGAAAGACTCCAAAGCCCTCTACTATTTGTATCAAGCAGTGCATGAGAGTGTGTTTCCAAGGATAGCAGTAGCTAATAGATCCAAAGAAGCATGGAAAACTCTCAAAACAGGCTATCAAGGTATGGAAAAAGTGAAGACAGCAAAACTTCAGTTGCTGAGGAGAGACGTTGAGACTCTCTGTATGAAAGAGTCAAATACTATTGACTCATTCTTCACTCATGTGATTGGAATGGTCACACAAATAAGATCTCATGGAGAGACTCTTGAAGACAAGAGAATTGTGGAAAAACTCTTGAGAAGTTTACCCTCAAGATTTGATGTGATTGTCACCACCATAGAAGAGAGTAAGAATCTTACAAATTTTTCAGTGGATGAACTACATTCATCACTGATGACCCATGAACAGAGATTGGGTAGAAGTGAAAACTCATCTCTTGATCATGCCTTTAAGACCTAGATGTCTTTCGGAAGAGGAAGAGGGAAAGGCAGAGGAAACAAGAGAGGAAGAGGCAGAAGCCAAAATAGAGGTGGAAGGAACAACTCTTCACATTCACATGGAAGGTGCAACAATCAAAGTCACAACCACGGCCAAGGTAGCAGCCAGCAGAGTGGTCCTCATAATGCTCAAGGACAAAGGTATGATAAATCCAATGTCCAATGTTACTACTGTAAAAAATATGGTCATTATGCTAATGAATGTAGAAAGAAGCAGAATAATATGGGAAGTAGAACTAGTGCAAATTTCACTAAGGAAAATATCAGTTAAAATAATTTGTTTTTAGCTTGTAATATGGCTAAAGAAAAAAGTGAGGATTTATGGTTTCTATACTCTGGTTGCAGTAACCATATGATCGGAAAATTTTTCTATGTTAGATGAGAGTGTGCAGTCACAAGTCACACTAGGAACTGATAGCAAATTTTCTGTTATGGGAAAAGGAAATGTAAATGTTTTAACAAGGAAAGGTGCAAATAAATCCATAGCAGATGTTTATTATGTTCCAAGAATGAAGTGTAACCTCTTAAGTATTGGACAACTTGACCATAAGGGGTATAAAGTTTTCTTTGAGGATGATGTTTGTACAATCATGGACATACCACCCAACAAACAGTGTATTGCTGAAGTGAAGATGAAAAAGAACAGAATGTTCCCTCTCAGAATGAGAGCAGACTTGAAGAATGAAGAAAATATAGCATCAATGGCACAAGAGACTTTCCAAAGCAAACCGAAAGATGATAATTGGTTATGGCACTTGAGATTTTGACATCTCAACTTTGGAGGTCTTAATTTGTTGAACAGAAAAGGAATGGCAGGTGGTTTACCATTGATAGAGAAACCAAACAGCCTTTGTGAAGGTTGTATCTTGGGGAAACAACATAGAGAAAGTTTTCCTTCGGGGAAAAGCATAAGGGCAAAGGCACCCTTAGAGATTGTCCACTCAGATTTGTGTGGACCGATGCAAACTCCATCGCTTGCAGACAGCCACTATGTGTTAACATTCATAGATGATTTTACAAGAAAAACTTGGGTTTACTTTTTGAAAAACAAAAGTGAAGTGTTTGAAAAATTTCGCAATTTCAAAGCACTTGTTGAGAACCAGAGTGGGATGCATATCAAAGTCCTAAGGACTGACAGAGGAGGTGAGTATATCTCTAAAAAATTTCTACGTTTTTGTAGAGAAAATGGTATTCATAAGCAATTTACAACTAGATATACTCCGCAGCAAAATGGAGTAGCCCAAAGGAAGAATAGAACCATAATGGACATGGCAAGGAGTATGTTAAAGGCAAAGCATTTGCCTAATGATTATTGGGCTGAAGCTGTACATTTTGCAGTGTACATTTTGAATAGATGCCCTACAAAAGCAGTAATGAACAAAGTGCCGGAAGAGGCATGGATTGGCACAAAGCAAGGTGTCACACACATGAAGGTTTTTGGATGTGTGGCTTATATACACATTCCAAATCAACTAAGGAAGAAGTTGGACAACAAGGGGGAGAAATGTATTTTCATTGGATACAGTGAGGAATCCAAGGCTTATCGCTTGTACAATCCATCCACCAAGAAGTTTATTGTGAGCAGAGATGTTCAGTTCATTGAAGAGGAAGTTTGGGATGGAAGCATAGAGAAAATAGTGAATGTAGAGCACTATTTATCTATTGATGAAAATAATGATGAGTTGGCTGAAATATATCCCAAAACTGTAGCACCAACACAAGAGCAGCAAAGCACACCCTTGAGGAGAAATGACAATGTCTCTCCAAACACACCACAAGGAGGAAATTCAAGTGCTTCTTCAAGCATTTGTACATCTAATGAAAGAGGTAAGAAATTCAGAAGTCTGAAAGAAATTTATGAAAAAGATATAAGAAATGAAGGTATCAATTATTTATTTGCTTTATATTTTCATGTTGATGATCCTATTTATTTCAAAGAAGCTATCAAGAATGAAAAATGGATAGAAGGTATGGATGAGGAGATAAATGCCATAGAAAGAAACTAGACTTGGGATTTAGTTGAACTCCCAAAAGGTAAATATGTCATTGGAGTTAAATGGGTCTACAAGACCAAGAGTAATGCTGAAGGCAAAATAGAGAGACACAAGGCAAGACTTGTTGTCAAAGGATATAAACAGAAGCATGGGATAGATTATGAGGAAACTTTCGCACCGGTTGCTAGAATGGAAACCTTGAGAGTAGTGTTGTCCATAGTAGCACAAAACAAGTGGAAATTTTATCAAATGGACGTGAAGTCAGCATTCCTAAATGGAGTGTTAATGGAAGAGGTTTACATTGAACAACCTCTCGGCTATGAAAAGAAAGGCCAAGAGCACAAGGTATGCAAGTTGAACAAAGCTCTTTATGGGCTGAAGCAAGCACCAAGAGCGTGGTACAGTAGAATAGATTCCTATCTACTGGAAAATGGTTTTGAAAAGTGTGAGGGAGAACCTACCCTCTACATCAAAGAAAAAGATGGAAAAATATTGATTGTAGTTTTGTATATTGATGATGTTATTTTTATAGGTAATGATGATTACCTTATTGAACATTTTAAAATAGTCATGAAAGAAGAATTTGAAATGACTGACATGGGTTTATTGATATACTTCTTGGGAATAGAAGTAGAACAAGATGAAAATGGGATTTTTATCTCACAGGCAAAGTATGTTAATGAGGTACTTGAAAGATTTAACATGTAGGAAAGCATAGCGGCGATCACTCCCATAGTGATGGGATTAAAGCTCAGCAGAGACGACAGCAGCAAGGATTTTGATCCTAGTTTATACAAGAGCATAATTGGTAGCCTTATGTATTTGACTGCACCTAGGCCAGACATAATGCATGCTGTTAGTTTAATTTCCAAATTCATGGAAAAGCCAAAGGATGAACATTGGCAGGCAGTGAAAAGAATTATGAGGTATGTTAAAGGTACTAAAAGCTTTGGTATTTTTTATACTGCTTCAAAATGTTCAGATTTAGTTGGATACACTGACAATGATTGGGTTGGAAGTGTTGATGATCGGAAGAGTACTTCCGGTTATGTTTTTCACATGGGTTCAGGAGCCATTTCATGGGCTTCTAAGAAACAACCCATTGTAGCATTGTCTACAGCAGAAGCAGAATATGTGGCAGCTACAGTAGCAGCGTGTCAAGCAGTTTGGATGAGAAAAATGTTGAGAATTTTATGCCAAGAACAGGTAAAAGGGACAGTGATATTTTGTGACAATAGCTCAGCTATTGCATTGTCTAAAAATTCAGTTTTTCATAAAAGGACAAAGCACATTGACACCAAGTTTCACTTCATACGTGAATTGGTTAACCATGGTGAAATAGTTTTGCAACATTGCAGAATAGAGGATCAATTTGAAGATATCCTCACAAAGCCACTTGCGCAGAAAAGCTTTGAACATTTCAGGAAATGCCTGGGTATGCAGAAAAAACCCAGTAGTTGAAATTAAGGGGGAGTGTTGGAAATTAATTCCAATTGCTGAAGTCAATCAACAGTAATAGCAGAAGTGAAAGATCAACGGCACATTGAAGCCAAGGTTAAGGCGGTTGCCTGCTGTCTTGAATAAATTGCAAAAGGATTGGAAAGCAGTACAGAATTTTAATTACAGATTGGAACAAGCTTTAAAGCCTTACCAATTTAAATCGGCGGAGTTAAATGGATGAGGCGGTGAAAGAATTTTATATCCAAGTGTCTTGTTGATGTGGTGAGTTCCCCGTGCGGAACGAACAACATATATTACAGCGGCCTTTTGTTATGGCCTGATGCGATAATAGAAATCGCATGTATTAAAATCGCCCTCCCATAAAGCAGAGGCCCGCGCTGGTCCCACAGACCATGCGACATATATATAATATGATCGCAAGAATTGGACCACAAGTTCCAAATTGGAGGCCTTTTGTTTTAAGCCCTGATTGCACTATCCACTGGCGGACCCGACCATGTTATAGGCCGGTGTTTAATTTTGCCATCACATCTGGTTTTTAATCGGAAATCGCAATGCTTTTGTACAAGGCCTGATTGCATATGTTAAAGCCCAGACCCGATGGACTTTACCATAGCGCATTTAATTGATTAATCGCATCCGCGATTCCAATCGCAATCGGAAGTTCAGCGGGTTATGTGTCTTGTTTGAAAGTTCCGGACCCGACGTATTTTATATGGCGGAGTTTATATATTACATTGCATCCGCGCTTGTAATCGCAATCGGAAGATTGTGGTTGATCGCTTTGGTTTGTATTAAGTTGTGGACCCGATGCCATTTTACATGGCATATTGTATGTGTTATATCACGTCAGATTCTTCAATCGCAATCGGATCTTAAAAGGGTCGCGCGTTATAAAGATTAGGACTAGACCCGATGTTATATTTTTTTATGTTTAATTTAATATGCGCAGCGCATATATAAATAAAAGGCCCGTGAGGCTATTGTAGTTGTCTTTGTTTTCAAATAGAACAGAGTCATTTTTTTTATGCACAACAATGCGAAAATTAAAATACACAGCAACGCATTTTTCAGAGAGAGATAGAGTGTTTTGTTTTGTTTTGTTTTCTGAGTTAAAAATCTGTCTCCTGTGAGTGAAATTTTTTTAATTTCTCTGTGTAAAAGAGGGGAGTTTACTCTCTCCATTGTTATTCTGGAATTTTCAATATTCCAACATTTCAAAATCAGATAAAAATGTTATGATGTAATCACTGAATCTAGATAAGTTTAGTATTTCGACGACTTTTCTATACAACTAGTGAGTACAACGGTTGGCACCCATGTATTTCAATAGATAAGAGCTCGTCCATAGAACTACTAGCAGTTCAACTATGTCCTTCAAGCCACTATTTAAAAGCTTTTAGCTAGTTTTATAAAAAATTAACGCATATGAACAGTAATTGGGGTTTTAACTAATCTTGGGTCACTTTGCCCAAGGATCTAACTTTCTAACAAGTGCACTCTGATTGAGTAAATTTTGGTGCACAAATTTCGTCGTTACCTTCCTGTCTATTTTTTCCTTCATGCTCAATTCTAAATTTGTGGGCGTGGAAATCATTATACTGTGAATTCTTCTTCGTTACTACACCATATTACTCACAAATTTCATCATACGATTGTAAGGAAATTGTCAACGATGTGATTTACATTATCGTTGTAATGGAAGTGGAATGAATTGTTTATCTATTCTTTGAAATTGTTCTCCTCAGTGGGCGCGCATACTTTTTCTCCCTGACCATGTTCGTTGTAAACAATAAATTATTTATAATAAAATGATAAATTGGTCTACACATAGAAAGCAATCGTGAAAGGCTTCACCGTCGTGTATAATGTCAATTATCAATATTAAAATAATAAATTGGTTTGAAAATAAAGGGCTCAAGTGAGAGCCTCCACCATCCATCCAACGGCGTGAGAATGGACCCTGCTGGAATGCGACGAGAAAAATAACAATCTTTGTATTCAAAATGGGCCACAGCAACTTTTAAAGGTACGTCCTTTTAAGAATTTTAAATATATTTTACCATTTTATTCTATATGCTTCCAAAATATATGTGTGAACACGCATTTAATCTGCGGCTGGGATGGACACGTGAAGGAATCGACTCAAGTGGCAAACACCGACGTTTATTGTTTACGTGTTAGGGTTTCTTGGTTGACTATGAGAGGCCATAGAAAACTTTACATTTGAATTTACAGTGTCGACAGGAGCTACAACAATTCTTTTATAGTCATTAGCGTGGCAAGAAGGATATTTTACTCATAATTTTGAACAAGGAAAAATAGGATCTTTTACTCATAAATTTGAACAAGGAAAAATTAAAATGAGAAGTTCGATAAAATTTAAGTTCAATCAAATTCTCATTATAATTTAGACTTGTGTATAAAATGGTATGATGTTTCTACATATTTTCCTCAGTAATGGATTGTGCTAATCAAATTTCATTATAATTTAAATTTTTTGATAGAATGGTATGCTATGTTTACAGATATTCCTCAAAAATCGCCTGGAACTGTCAAAATTCCTAACCAAAATTTTTAACTTATAATAAATTCAACCTTCCCTTTGACGGGATTTATATTAATCTTTTTAAGACTAAAGAAATCCATTTTCATTAAATTTCAACTTTAAACCAATTTAAAATTTTAATCAATAGTCTAATACATTCAAAATTATTCAAAATTACTTCCAGTATTGGATGAATCACTTCATTTATATGGGATCTATACTTACAATAAATTCAACCTTCCCTTTGACTGGATTTATATTAATCTTATTAAAACTAAAGAACTTCATTTTCATTAAATTTAAACTTTAAATCAATTTAACATTTTAATCAATATTCTAATATGTTCAAAATTATTCAAAATTAGTTCCAGTATTGGAGGAATCACTTCATTTATATGGGATCTATACTTACAATAAATTCAACCTTCCCTTTGACTGGATTTATATTAACCTTATTAAGACTAAAGAACTTCATTTTCATTAAATTTAAACAAATTTAAACTTTAAACCAATTTAACATTTTAATCAATAGTCTGATATATTCAAAATTAGTTTCAGAATTGGAGGAATCACTTCATTTATATGGGATCTATAATTTTCATCCTGTAGATCCTACTTATTGATTTGGAAAGTTTAGTAAAACTTGTGGATTATAGTGAAATGCCAATAGTGAAATGGCAGAGGTTTCTATGATATCAAAACAGTTCGATTACGTCTAAGAAAAAACATCTTAGTTACCAGTTTCGAAAGTTTGCTAAAAACCAATAAATAAATTTTTTGTGTAAACACAAACCTCTTTATTATTCTTAATCTTTCTACCGTTAAAAGAAACTAGTTACTAAAAATAATACATAACTAGAAAAAGGGACATCATTGGATCGTAGAATACATGACATCAGTTAGAAACGAATGACAGCACCTTCGTTACCGACGTACTATTTCAGTCTTTAATAACAAATAGATGGCATATATTGGGATGGCTTCAGAGTTCGTAGTCTACCGTATTCGTCGTACTTCTCCTACATTTGGGTTATAAGTAGCTGATTCCTCGTATGCTTCAAATTCCACAGTTAAATTTCTGCTGATTTCGTTAATTCCATCGTAAAATCGAAAGGTAAGCACTAACATGTGGATGCTATCGTTATATATTCTTGTTTTACATAAAGCAATGATATGAAGGTTCTCATACAACTGGTTTCCTTACTTTGTTTTGTGAAGATGAGCTACGCCAATTCTTCCACTGCACAAATATCGTAGACAGCTGCATGTGCTGCTTGCAAAGTCCAGAGAAAAAAGTGTTCAGAAAAATGCCTGTTGGCACCATACTTTCCTCCCGACGATATCCACAACTTCCTGCTGATACGCAGGGTGTTCGGAAATGGCCGCGTCATCAAACTACTCCAGGTTCGTTCCATTGCCCTAACGCAGTTTTGGGTTTTAGGATTTGCTGGGTAACGTGTACTAGCACAGGAAACACAACATAAATGCTAATTTCACAGAAAAAAAAATTGACAAAAATTCAGCGAAGGATCCACAGGAGGTAATAAACAGCTACTGATCGAGTTTCTAATCCCTCAGGTTAGATCTCCTCTAGCTTCTATCCCTCAGGTTCAGATCTGATATTTAGAATTTTGAATATTTTTATTTATTTAGAGAGGTTGCGAAATTTATAGGTGTAAAATAAGAACTATGAAATGTTTACAATCACGGTTTAGAGCTAGTTTATTTTAAAACGGTTTCAACTTCTGGTCTTTTAAAGCATTCTTTATACGTTTTTTCATTTTTTTTGTTTGGCATGCTCTTGAAAAATAAAATGCATTTGATTTATTTTTGTTTTATTACTTCATTTTCTATATTTACTCGTATATATGAAATAGCGTGATATCACATGTATTTTGCATTTGTTTAGATGGGAAATACAGATTATTTAGAAGTAGGGGTGTTTGTTCAAATGAATTTTTATATTTTGATAGTTTTACTCGCAACTTCTTAAAACAAAATAAACTGCAATTTCTGGTTTGGTTTTAGTATATGTCTTTATCTTTATTTATAGGTATTTTGATTTGGTATTAGTATGTATTTTTATTTATATATATATATATATATATATTCTGGTTTGGTTTTAGTATATATTTATTTCTTTATTTATATATAAAATGATGAAAGAAATTTTCAAATCAAATTATCTTTCTTAAATTAAAAAATAAACTTTACTTAATTATATATAATAATAAAAACAATTTCAAATATGATCACAGATATTTTGGCACTTCTCTTTATCACTAGTACAACTTTCACTTCATTCTTAGATTATGCAAATATCATATCACTACTAAACTATCAACTTTAATATAAAGAAACAACCAATACATGGCAATCAACCATTGTATCGAATTGTTATATAGGTTGTTTTTTTATTACATGATATGGTGTCTTTTGAGTATATGGTTCATTCAACTTCTTTATAAACTATTTGTGAATGTAAAACTTTATTTTTGAGAGTCTACAACCAATATAGCTCAATCATAGAAAACCCAACCAACAAATGACCGAGTGAACATCCAAGTGTTAAAGAACTTGATAATAAAGGTTACTGAACTTTACTAGACATGACATCAAAATCATTAAGGACACATGAAAAAAGGGTAAGCATGAGCATGAAGCTCTTATAGCAATATGTCATTTACATGTTAAATTCATAGAGGTAGATAGATACATTATACCGAGTATGTCATAAGTTTAGAAATTTACATCAAATTAAAGCATGACTTCATAGACTTGCTTCAACCACAATGTGTGACTCATAAATACCATATTTTATTTTTCTATATTATAACTCCTAAAATTTACCTTAATGTTTCTGTGATTATTTATTCTTCATTTATACCCCAATACTTCCACAAAAATCACCAATATTTACCCCTTAAACAAAGTTCAATTTTGTTTTTTCATGTCAAGACCTCTCCATAATTCCTATTACAATCTCACCATTCCAATTCAAAGTTCAAAAATTCAAACTGAAATAACTTTTGGTTATAAAGTAAGACTAGATGTTCTAACCAAAATAAACTCTTTATGTTGTTTTTCATTCAAATATACAATTATTTTATTGAAAACTTAGTAGATGAAAACGAATAGAGCCATTAATATGTCAAATTAATTAGGAATTGATACTTGAGAGTCTTACACCAAATTAATTGTAAATATTAAATAATTAACATATCAAAGATAAACTTCTATCTACCAATACACTTATGTACCCAACTACACCGCTTGTGAGTGATCTAAGAAAATAATTCTCAACATCCAAATATATCTTATACTCTCTACCTTATAGCACAATATTCATGAAACAATATTTACCTTATCAATAAGAGAAACATGCTATCAGTCTTTTATAGCTACATCACACATTACCCTCTAGAAGGAATGCTTTTTACATATTACATAGTATTGACACATGTCACTAGAAAATGTCACACACTACATTAATATTGTCTGTTTGATATGCAATTGTTGAAAGCCTTATCACCTTTTTTCTATTTCATAAGTATCTCGATCATGGTTGTCCTTACATTCCTTGTAATTTTTTAAGACTAATGAATAGTAACAAAATAATTTCACGGTAATATTAAGTTCCTCATATTAACTAAGGAAAGTACATAATGAGATGTACTATAGAATTCACGTTGCAAATGTTGCATTTAATTAAAAAAAAAAAAAATTCACTTAAATGGATTTGATCTATATTGTTTCATAAAACATCTACATTTAAAATGAATCTACATTTAAGATGAATCATTATTTGATATTGAAATATTATAAAATATTTTTTATTACTAATATTTGAAAATTGTCAAAATCATTTTTAGCTCAACATTTTTTTTTTTACAAACTTAATATTGTTTGCATTTTGTTCTTTGATATTAAAATATTATAAAATATCTTTTATTATTAATATTTTTTCAAATTTGTCATGTCAGATCTGATATTTGGAATTTTGTTTATTTTTTATTTATTTAGCCAGGTTGCGAGATTTATAGGTGTAAAACAAGAACTATGAAATGTTCACAATTACGATTTAGAGCTAGTTTATTTTGAAACGGTTTCAACTTCTGGTGTTTTAAAGCATTCTTTATACGTTTTTTCATTTGTTTGTTTGGCATGCTCTTGAAAAATAAAATGCATTTTATTTATTTTTGCTTTATTACTTCATTTTCTATATTTAATCGTATATATGAAATAGCGTGATATCACATGTATTTTGCATTTGTTTAGATCGGAAATGAATTTTTATATTTTGATCGTTTTACTCGCAACTTCTTAAAACTAAAACACTGCAATTTCTGGTTTGGTTTTAGTATATATTTTTATCTTTATTTATATTTATAGGTATTTTGGTTTGGTTTTAGTATATATTTATATTTATATTTATATATATTTTGGTTTGGTTTTTGCATATATTTTTTTCTTTATTTATATGTAAAGGATGAAAGAAATTTACAAATAAAATTATCTCTTCAAAATTAAGAAATAAATTTTACATAATCATATATAATAATAAAAACAATTTCAAATATGATCACCCATATTTTGGCACTTCTCTTTATTACTAGTACAACTTTCACCTCATTTTTGGATTATGCCAACATCATATCATCACCAAAATATCAACTTTAATATAAAGAAACAATCAATACATGGTAATCAACCATTGTATCTAATTCTTATATAGGTTGTTCTTTGAGTACATGATAGGGTGTCTTTTGAGTACATGGTTCATTCAACTTCTTTATAAACTCCTTTTGAATGTAAAGTTGAAAATAATTAATATTATTTTATATTAATGGAGAAATGGTTACACAAGTTGTAACGTATCTCATTAGTTTAGGATTAGTTCCTACAATTTAGGAGTTTGTTTGCAACTTCCTAATTCCTAGTGATGTACTTAATGATGTAATGTCTCATTCATGAATGTAGAGTAAACTCAGAGTGTTCACTCTGTTTGAGTGCAGTCTCCAGGTGTAGTACTCACCTGTGAGCTGCAACTCCTTTTTTTTCAATTCAGTGTCATTTTTATCTTGGTATCAGAGCACAGAGTAGGGACAGTCTTAATTCTTTTTTTTTTTTAGGATGCATCATTGATTACAGAACCGTAGTGGAGGAGGATCTTACAAAATTTTGCGTAGATTCAGGTGGACTGCAGTAACACCTGAAACACAGGTCTTACATGACTGATCATCTCTGAGCAGGAGAAAGGATTGGCGCAGTTTTTTCACGAACAGTCGCGCCATTGGCGTGGGTTTGAGGGAGATAAGCGCGCCAAAATACACGCAAAAGTCGCGCCAGGGTTGGGACTCGCACGCATTTTCATTTGGGCGTGGATTTTTCGCATCAAAGAAGCGCCAACCTCTTTCTCTTTGGGAAGGTCTACAATTTTTTGCAGATCGGCCCTGCCCGGTGCTGGCACATTGAAGTTCCGAATTCACCCGGTGGTGGCAGATTGAACTTGCCCGGTGGTGGCACATTGAAGTTCCGAATACGCCCGGTGGTGGTAGATCAGACTTGCCCGGTGGTGGCACATTGAAGTTCCTGATTTGCTCGGTGGCAGCAGATCGGACTTGCCCGGTGGTGGCGCATTGAAGTTCCTGATTTTCTTGGTGGCAGCAGATCGGACTTGCCCGGTGGTGGCGCATTGAAGTTCCTGATTTGCTCGGAGGCAGCAGATCAGACTTGCCCGGTGGTGGCGCATTAAAGTTGCGAATTCGCTCGGTGGCAGCAGATCGGACTTGCCCGATGGTAGCGCAGTGAAGTTTCTGATTCGTCCGGAGAAGGCAAATCAGATTGTTATGGTCAAGATCTGGTATGTGGTGATTTTTTTTTTTAGTATCCTGCAATTATTCAGTTGGGTAGAATTATTCATCAGAGGATCAGAAATTTTATTAGTCCAATATGAATAACAGTATAGAATCGTATCTCCACGAGTGTGGAAAAATCGATGGATCGAATTTCTCCAACTAGAAATTCAAGATACAGACTTTACTTGAAAGCGCAAATGCGTGGTCGATCGTTACAGGAAGTGAACTGAGACCAGGATCAGCTGCACAAGAACAAGACTGGGATAAAAGGGAGTCAAAAGCAAAGGTCATATTGAAGATGTCTGTCAAGGACAATATTATCCCGCATATTAGAGACTGTAAATCGGCCACTGACATTTGGACGATGATTAAAAACCTATACTAGACACATAATACAAACCGTGTCTTGTCACTTAAAGGCAAGTTGTTTGCAATGAAGATGGAGGAGAATGAGTCCGCTGCTAGATTCATTGCGAGAGTCAAAGACCTAAAGGACGGATTGGGAGATATCAGAGAGAAAGTTTCCGATTCAGATCTGGTCACGATCACGTTGAACGGAATGAAAGATGAATACCAGATGTTTATCACAGGGCTGGCAGCAAGGGAGAAAGCCCCTGCGTTTAAAGAGCTGACAGGGATTCTACTACAGGAAGAAGAGCGACGAAAAAATTTGAAATCGCAGAGCAATGATCTTGCTCTGATGGCGAAAAGGAGACAATATAGAGGGAAGCAGCCACAACCGCCACAACAACCACAGCAGCAGCAGAGAGGAGCCAACACATTTCAAAAGAGACTGTTTAAAGGTATGTCTGCTAATAATTTTCCCAACAAGAAATGTTTTTACTGTGGAAAACCTGGTCATCAGATTAAAGAGTGTTATAAGAGGCAGGCAGATGAAGCAAGGAATAAATAGAGAAAGCACAAAGGATACTTTGTTGAGGAAGATGAGGACCATAGCCACGAACTTCGACTATTTACAGCTGATTGTGCCCTTTCAGCTTCAAAGGGAGATGAGGACGACATATGGTATGTCGACTCTGGTGCATCCTCACATATGACAGGTAAGATGGAATGGTTTGAATTTCTTAAAGAAACTTCATGTGGGTCAAAAATCTATTTAGGAGATGATAGTGTATATGAGATCAAAGGATACGGTCATATTCTGGTAAAGTTACCTAGCGGTGACATTAGACACCTTAAAAATGTATTGTATGTGCCTGGAATTAAGAAAAATTTGATCTCTGTATCTATGATCACTGATCAAGACATGCAAGTTCAATTATTTAAGACTAACTCTGTCATAAAGGATAGACAGATGGAAACAGTTGCAGCAGGAGTGCGTGTGGGGAGCCTGTATAGATTAGATGTGAAAAGTATGCCACAGCAAGCCATGGTCGCAACTGGATCGACAGAAAATCTCTGGCATCAGAGATTTGGCCATCTTAATCTGCAAGACCTCATCTTACTTCAGAGAAAAGGTATGGTTGATGGACTCCCTATTTTCCATAATGTTAAGTTGGATTGTGATGGATGTGCATTAGGGAAAATGCATAGAGAAGAGTTCCCTTTGCATGTTAATGGAAAAGAAAGAGATATCTTAGAACTGGTGCATACAGATATATGTGGACCTATGCAGACTAGGTCATTAGGAGGTGCATATTATTTTATCTTATTTATAGATGATTGCACTAGGTTCTCATGGATATACTTTCTAAGTAAAAATATTCAAGCCTTTCAGTATTTTAAAGAGTTTAAATCTATGGTAGAAAACCAGACAGGAAAAAGGATAAAAATTCTCCGCTCAAATCAAGGGGGAGAATACAGGTTGGGAGAATTCATGAATTTCTGCAAGCAGCATGGGATTATTCAACAGTTCACAGTGCCCCACACTCCTCAGCAGAATGGAGTGGCATAATGAAAGAAGAGAAATCTTGTGGAGTGCGCAAGGAGCATGCTTCAAGGTAAGGGTCTATCAAATGGTTTTTGGGCAGAAGCTATTAACACTATTGTCTACTTAAAGAATAGGAGTCCTACTAAATGTCTAGGCTTCAAAACCCCTTTTGAGGCATTGTTTGGATTCAAACCAGCAGTGAGTCATTTAAGAATATTTGGGTCAAAATATTATGCTCATATACCTAACGCAGATAGGAAGAAGTTAGATCCAAAAGCCTTGAAATGTATCTTTGTTGGATATGGCACTGAGTTCAAGGCATATAAGTTATTTAATCCTATGACTCATAAGGTTTTTGCAAGAAGAGATGTCATATTTCATGAACAGGTTGAAGAAGGAAAGGATGAGTCTAACAGTGACTGGCACATTCCATTGCTAATGGAAGAAAACAGTGAGGATGATGAAGTGCAGGAGCAGAAACAAGAAGAAGAAGTAACAGGTAATGTAATTAAGGATGCAAGCCCGGAGAAGGCTGAAATAGACAGATTTGAGGTAAGTCCCCTACCAAGGAGATCAAGTAGGAAGACTCAATTACCATCTAAATTGAAAGACTATGCATTAATTTCAAAGATTTTAAACATTGTAGAACCTGCAAATTATGAGGAAGCAAGAAAACTTGATGAATGGAGGGTTGCAATGCATGACGAAATAGAATCAATAAACAGAAACCATACTTGGGATTTGGTTGAATTGCCTGAAGGAAAAACCCCCATAGGATGCAAATGGCTGTAAAAACCTAAAATAAATGTAGATGGGAGTATAGAAAAACTTAAAGCTAGACTGGTAGCAAAGGGTTACTCACAGCAAGAGGGAATAGATTTCGATGACACCTTTGCTCCTGTAGCCAAATTAAACACCATTAGAATGCTAGTTTCCTTAGCAAAAAAACATAAACGGCAGCTACACCAGCTAGATGTTAAGTCTGCATTTCTAAATGGTGACTTGAAAGAAGAAATTTATTTAGTTCAACCTGAACGTTTTGTGAAAAAGGGGCAGAAACATCTTGTTTGTAAATTGAAAAAGGAACTTTATGGTTTAAAACAAGCACCCAGGTCGTGGTATGAGAAGATTGACTCATTTTTTGTACAACATGGCTTTCATAGGAGCTTGAATGATCCAAATTTGTATACCAATTTCAATAAACAGAGGAAAATTATTTTGATTTCTTTGTATGTAGATGATATGATCATAACAGGGGATGCTAACAATCTGATCAAAGAAATCAAACAACAGATGTCACAAGTGTTTGAGATGAAAGATCTCGGAAATCTACATTATTGCTTGGGATTGGAGGTATGGAAAGATTCTGGACAGACTTTTCTTACACAAGGGAAGTATGCCAGAAGCTTGCTGGAAAGGTTCAGAATGGAGCAGTGCAGATCAGCAGCAACACCATTGCAACAGAACTTAAAGTTGAGCAGTGATGATGGTACTAAAGAGGTGGATGCCACTATGTATAGACAGCTAGTTGGCAGTTTGATATATCTCACTACAACTAGACCAGATTTGGCATACTCTGTTAGTACGTTGAGCCAGTTCATGTCAAAACCACTCGAAAGTCACTGGGTCGCAGCAAAAAGTGTGTTAAGGTATCTTAGTGGTACTAGTAATTATGGTATTTTGTACACTGACACTTCTGATGTTACTCTAGTAGGTTTTTTAGATTCAGATTGGGCAGGTAACTTGGATGATCGAAGGTCTATCAAAGGTTACGCTTTCAGCATTGGATCCAGGGTCATAGCATGGAGCAGCAAAAAGCAAAGTACTGTAGCCTTATCATCATGCGAAGCTGAGTACCAAGCATTGTGTGCAGCCACATGTGAAGCTATCTGGTTGAGAAGACTTCTCAATGATGCAGGATAAGAACAGAAAGAATCAACTATTATCAAAATTGACAACCAGAGTAGCATCAATCTTGCATACAATCCAGTCTTTCATAAAAATACCAAGCACATTGATACTCAGTTCCATTTTGTTCGAGAGAAACTACAGTCAAAAGAGATATTTGTTGAATATTGTAAAACTAGTGACAATATGGCTGATATATTTACTAAGCCTCTTGGGCGTGTAAAGTTTGAATTGTTTAGAAGGATGCTAGGATTTCAGGATAATCCTTTCTCCATTAAGGGGGGGAGTTGAAAATAATTAATATTATTTTATATTAATGGAGAAATGGTTACATAAGTTGTAACGTATCTCCTTAGTTTAGGATTAGTTCCTACAATTTAGGAGTTTGTTTGCAACTTCCTAATTCCTAGTGATGTACTTAATGATGTAATGTATCATTCATGGACGTAGATTAAACTCAGAGTGTTCACTCTGTTTGAGTGCAGTCTCCAGGTGCAGTACTCACCTGTGAGCTGCAACTCCTTTTTTTTCAATTCAACGTCATTTTTATCTTGTAATACTTTATTTTTGAGAGTCTACAACCAATATAGCTCAATCATAGAAAACCCAACCAAAAAATGACCCAATAAACCTCCAAGTGTTAAAGAACTTGATAATAAAAGTTACTCTACTTTACTAGACATGATATCCAAATCATTAATGACACATGAAAAAAGGGTAAGCATGAGCATGAAGCTCTTATAGAAATATGTCATTTACATGTTAAATTCATAGAGGTAGATACATATATTATAACCAATATGTCATAAGTTTAGAAATTTACATCAAATTAAAGCATGCCTTCATAGACTTGCTTCAACCACAATGTGTGACTCATAAATACCATATCCTGTTTTTCTATCCTATAACTCTTAAAATTTACCTTAATGTTTCTATGATCATTTATTCTTCATTTGTACCCCAATACTTCCACAACAACCACCAAATCCCAAAATTTACAATAATGTTGCCATGATCATTTATTCTTCATTTATACCCCAATACTTCTACAACAATCATCAATATTTACCGCTTAAACAAAGTTCAATTTTGTTTTTTCATGTCAAGACCTCTCTATAATTCATATTACAATCTCACCATTCCAAGTCAAAGTTTCAAACTGAAAAAACTTTTGGTTATAAAGTGAGACTAGATGTTCTAACCAAAAACACTCTTTATGTTGTTTTTCATTCAAATATACAATTATTTTATTCAAAGCATATTAGATGAAAACGGATAGAGCCATTAATATGTCAAATTAATTAGGAAGTTATACTTGAGGGTCTTACACCAACTTAATTGCAAATATTAAATAATTGACACATCAAAAATAAACTTCTATCTACCAATACACTTAAGTACCCAACCACACTACTTGTGAGTGATCTAGGAAAGTAATTCTCATATAAGATACATCCAAATATGTCTTATACTCTCTATACCTTATACCTCATACGAGAGCATTCATGAAACAACATTTGAAACAATATTTATCTTATCAATAAGAAAACAATATTTATCTTATCAATAAGAAAAACATGATATAAGTCTTTTATAGCTACATCACACATTACCCTCTAGATCAAGGAATGATTTTTACATATTACATAGTATTGACACATAGCACTAGAAAATGTCACACACTACATTAATATTTGTCTTTTTGATATGCAATTGTTGAAATATCTATCATCTTTTTCTGTTTCATAAGTATCTCGATCATGGTTGTCCTTACATTCCTTGTAATTATTTAGAGTAATGCATTGTAACAAAATAATTTCACGATAATATTAAGTTTCTAATCTCATAGCCTATATTTAACTTAAAGACACTTTCACTATAAGAGACCTCATTTATAAATATGTCGAACATATATTGTTAAACAATAATATATGATGAGCGCCTATTAACTAAGGAAAGTACATAATGAGATATACTATAGAATTGATGTAAGCATTTGCAAGTAAATTTTTCTTTTAATTAAAAAAAAAAAAAAAATTCACTTAAATAGATTTGATCTATATTGTTTCATAAAACATCTACATTTAAAATGAATCTACATTACATCTACATTTAAGCTGAATCATTATTTGATATTGAAACATTATAAAATATTTTCTGAAAATTCAAATTTGTTATTTCAAAATCATTTTAAACTTGATATTTTATTTGTTTTTTTACAAACTTGAAAGAAAAATATTGTTTTCCTTTTGTTCTTTGATATTAAAATATTATAAAATTCCTTTTATTATTAATATTTTTTTCAATTTTTTTTCGTCAAAATCATTTTAAACTATATATATATTTTTACAAACTTTAAAGAAACATTTTAGCATACTATTTGCATCTTCTTTGATGATCTATTAAACCGCGTGAAATAACATGTATCTATATTTCAATTTCCCCTTGTTTTCTATAATAAATATAAACTACTTGAAGCTAAATAAAAGTATAAACTGCATGTAACTAAGTAAAGGCGTTTAAATGAATAAAATATTCTTTTTTTGGGCACCAAAGTTCTTGTTTCTTGTCTTATTTTTCTTCTTAAGATATTTAAAAATAACAAAAAAACATTCATTTTTAATTCATTCACCAACTCTTTCTTGTCCTAAATATTTTTTTTTATAAACTAATTTTTTTTCTCAATTTTGAGAATAAGTTATATATATATATATATATATATATATATATATATATATGCTAAATCTATCAATTAAAATAAATTTTATTTTAATTTTTTTAATTATATCCAAATTATTTAGGAAGGTGTATAGACCAATCTAGTATTTTAGATTAGGCTCAATTTATTGTCAACCAAGGTAGGTAATCTTAGTGGCACGTGTCTAATGTTTATAAACCTAAAAGGATCTGTTTGCCTAAGCGAATGTTTATTGTGGTAGGTTCCCGCACTCTTTTACCAAGAGATTGATATGTGGTTCCTCACAGCCTTTAAACACTCATGTAATTAAATCTGATCTATTGTTCTAAAAATAGAGTGCTACTAATCGTCTGAGTTTTCAATCCTTTTACAAGGTTATAGTTCACAAAAACTCTTTCAACGTAACACAATAAAGCATACTAAAAATCAAATTCATTAAAACAGAGATCACAGAAATGATTTCGAATTCAATACTCAACTAAACCCTCTTACAAGGATTGTTCATTAATTCAGTAATCGAATTCTTCAATTATAACTATGAATCATGAAATAAAAATGATAAATAAAATCATAAGAACTCTTAATAAAAATCAATGAACTTAAAGCATGAAAATTAAACAAAATACTAAATTAGATCTGAATATTAAATCTAATGAAAATGTAAAAAAAAGTGTACCAACTACACATGGGGGCCCTTCCATTCTTGAAGGCACATTTGGGAAACTTCAGATGATGAAAACCCTAACTTAAAACACCATAAATGATAAGATTCTGTCTCTGATTAAAATCTGGGAATGAGTTACATTAAAAAAGAGTTCTGAAGCACATACACAGTCTCAAGTTTTTCTCTTGCATCCAATAATATCACTAGCATCACTAGCCTATTACATGCTTCTATTCACTTATTTATCATAAATTACAATCAAAAGAGGCTATTTTTGTTCCTTATAATCCTAACTGATCTCCAAACCAGATTGAATTAATTTGGAATCCCTAATCATAGGCAAAATATCAAGCTCATTCATGATGACTCATATTTTTCTGCTAGACTAACTGGCTTTGACCAGCTTTGACAAGATATTTAGGCATTTCAAAGCTGATGCTGGATAGATTTTTCACCATCTGTGTATGTCCTTGTCCTTCGTTTTGATCTACCTGTTATGCCACGTGTTAGAACATAAACCATTTACAGGAAGTTATCGCATCCTATAATTTTCTTGAAAAATTTCAATTTTTAACACAAAAATTCAATAAATTAATTTTAATGTAAAAATAACAATCATAATGCTATATTAATCAATTTCAATAAACTATAAGGGATTTATGGAAGAAAATGGTGGAAAATGATGGGATTTTAGGAGAAAAAGATAGCCATAAAAGAATACCAACAAAAGGTTTATACTAATTTTTTTTTATATATAATTAATATTTATATAAATATATATCTTGATATTTCCAGACTAAATTTTTTTATAATTATTATATATTTATCTTATTTCTTGTTTTATTATTCACCATGTAAAGTACCTAGTTCCATTTTTCCCCACATTTTTTGTTTATAGTGATATGCAAACCAAATGATAGGTCGATTCAAGAACTTACATTTTTTAAACTCAATTTCAATCTTTATGAAGGTTCTTGCAAAAGTGATCTCATATGGTTTTTTGGTAATGTTGGAATTCCTTTAAAATGTGAGGCACTTATGATATAAATACATGTTGTAGATAATGGTGGGAGATTTATAATTAAATGTAAGTTCTACCAACCCAAAATCAATGTTTCTAATTTCTATATTGTTGCCTTATCTCTATCATTTTAGGGTTTTCTCATCTTCTTTCCTCATTTCCTACTTCCATTTATCTTATTTGGCAATATGGTATTCTAAATTCTACTCCCACTTCTCGTTCAAGCTTTTGATAGCTTCTTGGTGTTTGTTAATGGGAATTACTCATTCTTCGTGATATGCCAACAATCCCTTCCATTGTTTATCTATTTTTTTTCCCACACATATGGGAAATATATATATATATATATATATATATATATATATATATATATATATATATATATATATATATATATATATATATATATATATATATATATATATATATATATATATATAGTCTTATCTTCCATATAAATCTTTATCTTTAAGTGTCTTCCACTCTAAGTTCAGGGTTTCCATTTTCATTTTGGACAACTTCCTTTGGGTAGGAATTTCCTCCTTTTGAATGGTTACCTCTACCCCAGGAGTATCCTCTTCATTATACCTTGTATCAGTTTGTTGTACTTCTTAAGGAAGATAGTATAATCCTTCATAGGAATAGTTTCCCATCTAATTGCATCTAAAGTTTTGATTTTGTCCCATCAGACTTTTTTTTTCTTTTCCAAAATATCATTTTTCCTCATAATGAATGAATGTATAGGAGTGATAGAAAGAGTATCTACAAATTCTTATTATTTGTGTCCTTATAGATTTTATTTAGCCTGTAAGAAATAGTTCTAGTCTATGGAGCTATAATTTTTCTTGTATTCTAGCACTTAACATTGGAGCTCCTCTTTCATATGTCATAACAAAATCTACTTGCAATTTTTCCACTACTAGAGCTTGGTTCTTGCTTTGTAGTAGATGATTCAATCTCTCCTTCCTATGTCCATGTTGGTTCATGTGCTTTAGCCTTCATGTGTTTCGACATGGATCTCCTCTTCTTCCTCATGTGCTCTAATGGAATATTCTTATGATATTCTCAACCATGTTGGTTTTGGGCTTTCCAAAGGGGTTACCCTATATTATAGATCTATTACTATTATAGCATACATATCCCAGGTTGTTTTGTTGCAATAGGGGATTCTTCCTACTTTTCTACACTTTCTATTTATTATGTTGTAGTAGGGGTTACTATATCCTCTATAGAAATTGGAGTTGATTCTTCCCTTTTTTTTCCTTATCCTTTAATTATTTTTAAGAACTATGGGTGTAAGTATTTTAGTAATCCACCTTAATATCCTTATTGGAGGACCATATTCCAGTGACTTGTACATCACTTTCATGACCTCCCTAAGTCCATTCATCTGGTGGCTACAACTTAGTATTTGTTCCTATTTCAATAGTTGTATATGATTCCACTTTTGGGTTTGCAAAACATATAGATTCTAGTGGAGTTGTTCAAGCTAAAAATTTTTGTGGAGTTGAAAGAATTGCTACAATTTTTCATCTCCCAAATTTTGTGCTCACACAACATCACCACAAGTGTGGCCTTCCCTTTGGAGTGCATGACCCACCAAAAACATAATCAAGTAGTAATGAGAAAGGGTATCCTTAATCCAATTATATTTAATGATGTTAGAGGTATTTTTTTGGAGTTTCTTTGAGAGGAATAAAGGCATGTTGTCAAAGCGATGGTGCCTCAGGTGGTCGAACAACCATAAATGATAAAAATTGATGAATTTGTGGTGTCCTTCACATGTGAAATACCTCTATATAATTAGAGATGTATATTCCCAAGGAGCCTTCAGATACTTCCAGTTGAATTTTCTTCCTTCTTCTCCAAATCCTCTCGTAGCTCAAAAAACTCCTCCAACAATTTAAGCTTGAGATCCCTCCTTAAATACCACAATTCTCTAAGTTTTGGAAACCTAGACATTGGATATGGTGCCTTCACCATCCTGAATTTTTGTTCCTTGTATGCCACAAATTTTTAATGCTAGAAATTTAGTGAAAATTAAATGGAAATGTCATCATCATACCTATGTAATCAGTGGGAATTTCATGTCTATCTTGTAACCTAAAAATATTCCTAAATGTTGTTGTAACGCTATAATAGGAATTAATTTATGGACTCTCTATGCCTCTTTGAAACCCCCATTATTCCTCCTCAATATTCAAACAATTTTCTAGTTTCACTTTTTAATGAATGGTCATGTTTAAATGAATGGTTCATTATGGGGATGGTTTCTATGTAAGGTAGGGTAATCATGTGATTATCATGCAAATCACATCATAGCCTAGTGGTGGAAGTGGAGTGTAATTCCAAGTGATGCACACAATCTTATCAAGATAAGTGAAAATAATATGAGCTATTGCAACATTCGAGCTATCCAAAAGTTTGAAAGTGATGTGTTGCATCATATTCATTTCATTGGCATGGACATGGGCTCTACTTATTCAAGGGTTATTATAGAAAACTTGTTACAACAACCATGTTTCGGAAATTGTGCTAGTTCTATCGTGTAGGCAGTGTTGTATCAGTGTGTTGTAGAAAGATTGTTATACGCTACTCTGCCTCTTAAGAAATATTGGACAATGATTTAGTCAAAGATTAAAAATATAAAAGGAACCTGAAAATCATAAGTAGGAGGATATTGATATAAGCATCATGAAACTGTGACTTTTCCTTTAGCTCATGAATTAATTATTTTATTCAAATATTTTCTATTTATTTATTTATTACATGTAAAGAATTATACATGCTAGTTTTCACATGCCATGTACCCAAATGTTCTCTTTTAGGGTTTTTATATAGTGGTTTTTATTACATATAATTTTTTCTCTATTTTATTGGAACAAAATATTGGATGGTATCATTTACTAAAGATTTATCCCTTACGGACAATCTCCATATCATTATCACTACATCCTTAACTAATATGCCATAAGAAGGATTTTTTTTACAAGGGAATGTTATATAAATAAATCCAGTGTCCATTTTCCTTTACTCAATTTCTTTATAAATCAATTGTACAGTTCTTGATGCTCCTATTGTCATACACAATCACATATAGTCTAAGATAATGGATGGAAATTTTTTCATTAAAATCCTCAAACATTGGTTCAAACAAAGAGTTCTAGTTTTTGGCTTTGAATCTATTCTTCTTTATGAAATTTATATGACATTGAGTAGTCTAATCCTAGATCACTATTGTCTAGTGTATACTAGCATGATGAAGTTCATAAAATTCATTCATATGAAGAAGTATTTATCGTTGTATATTTCCATACTAGGTTGTATTGTTTTCCTTAAGGTCTATATTTTGTCTCTATTGGAAAAATAAATATCATCCAATAAAATAGATCATATGTGCAACTAGTAGTAGTATCCCATGTTGTCTATTAGGCCCATATTTCTTCAAGAAGTCAATATGCCTAATGCTTGAGGTCATATTAGACAATTTTAGTTATAATGGCCTGAAGGCTTTTTTTTCAATATTTATACCTATCCATTATCCTATAGATGATATGGTTTTTTTACCATGTGTTTTATCCTAAGGTTCTCAATAGGCATTGATGTAAATTATGTTCCTCTAGTGGTTATGATACCTTATGGTATCTTATCCTAAATCTAGAAAATATTTTCTCATGGATAAAATATGCCCTTGCTTACTCTATTGCAGTTGAGAGAAACTTTACTTCCATCCACATTCTGACGACCTTTTCAAAACATGATGTAGGAGTCATTTCAATAAGGAGGGTTGATAGCTACAGTAAATTCGAGAGCCCATTTCATGAAAGTTTATATTATTGGTTGTGGTTGTAACTCATCTATTTATATTGACATTGCCATGTCTTTTCAACTATTGCATTTGTTTTAACACTACTTGGCATTTCAAAATTCTATGTGCCAGTGGCATCCTTGATGGAGTACTCTATGTGTAGTTCCATTATATAAAAATTTACATCGATAAGGGCCGTCATGGAAATCCCTTAGTATGTCGCACATCTTTTCCTCTCATGCGTATCACCCAAGAATGAGATATGACCCAACAACATATTATTCCCTTAAAATATATGGTTTTTCTTGATGTTATTTTCTGATTATTTTGGAGATAGGTGAGGCGTAGTTTTTCCTACAAGCAAGTAGTAAGAAATATTTATAAACCATGGTGAGTTAGTAGATACTTCAAAAGTATGTTTATTAGGAAATCAATATTCAATAGGTGGATTTTTTGAATTAGATGTAAGCCTAGAAATAAATATGGCACTACATTATATTTTGATGGTTTATGTAATATGGTAATGTAAAATTATTTCAATAACAACAACCACCTAGTTACCCTACCACTAGTGAATGTTTTGTTATTTAGATATTTAATGGAAACATGATTAGTATGTAATATTATGGGGTATACATTTATATAGTGTAAACAATTATTAATAACGTGAATTATGAAAAGAACATGCTTTTTATTATTATATAGTTTAATTATATACGATAGATATTTTCACTAATAAATTTAAATTGATACACATTATTTCCTTATTGTTTCCAAAATATATCTCCAATAGTTGTATCTAATGCGCATGTAGATATATTAAAGGGAAGGAGAAACTTGGGCCCTCTTAATATGGGAGCGTTCTATAGTTTGGATTTTAATTCTTTAAAACATTGTTGGAAAGTATCTTTCCACACATATTCAATGTTTTACTTAGTAGGAAAAATATAGGATTATTTCTTTGTGAAAAAATTCTATAAAACATTGATAATAGAAAACATGTACAAGAAAATTGTGTGCCTCTTTTTTAATTTTTGGAGTAGGAAATTCTAATATTACCTTATTTTTTCTATATCCGCTATGATTCCCTTTCAAGAAAGAATATTCCATAGCACTATACCTTCTATTAAAGTCATTAATAATTTTTCATTAGTAAGTGATACAAGAAATTCCTTATTCTTGATTAATAATTTCCTTAGATTCCACACAAAATTCATAGTTGTAATTCATAAAGTCATCCATGTAAATTTCCTTGCAATCATGTGTTAGGTTAGAGAATATTCCATTTTCAGCTCATTTGAAATTTGTACGACCATTATAGAGCCTTAAGGGAAGTAGGTCATGGTAGGAAAATTTTCACCAAGGAAAGTGAAAATTGTCTTATCTTGGTCATCTAGAGTTTTCTGAATTTTATTATATCCAATAAACCCTTCAAGAATGCACACCTTCCCTACCAATGTGTCTATTACTTCATCAATCAATGATATTTGGAAGTGCTCTTTGCATGTGTCTTTGTTGATTTTTCTGTGATTGACACAAATCCTCCACTTTCCATTATTTTGGGAACTATGAGAATAGGGGATCCAAACACCTATAAGAAATAGAGTATAAAAAATTAGGTAAAAGAAATTTATACAAATTTTCTTTCACAATGTCTTGCAAAGAAAGATTCATATGTCATTAAAGTTGTGGATGGGTTTGGAGTCCTCCATGATATAGATTTGGTGTGTGCAAAAATAGAAGTAGATCCCTTTCATGTTAGTATAGTGCAAAGAAAAAACATTGGTGTGATTTTTTAGAACCTTGATTATTCATTTTATCGGTTATTTGTAAGTCCTTAATTGATCTTCATGTTCTTTCTTGGGATAATATCCATGGCTTCCAATGTTGAACCTCATTCTTATTTGGAAGAGGACTTATGTTCTACATGTGATGTATTTATGGTGGAAATATAAGTATAGATGCTTGGATCCATTATGTGTGTCAAAAAGTGTGAGTTGGATGAGGAGGATGGGGCTATAAATTCAGTAATTTCACTATCCCTTTTATGAAGAAAACTCACAAAATAGAAGAAAATATATTTCAGCGACTTCAAATTTATCCTGTTTGAGGGGGGGGGGGGGGGACTCCTTTACATTACATAAATGAACATCTATTGGATGATTCCAATGAAAAAACCTCCTTTCTATATATAGGAGTCAAAGGGGTGACAATATAATAAAAGCCTACATAACACTAATAATGTAAGGAAACATCAATAATAATAGTGGGCTTCTATGTGTCACAATAATTATAATATGGGGACTACATGGGAATACCAATAATAATAACGGTTGTGTAATAATAATAATGATACGCAAATACACTAGTATTATATGGACCTAACATACCCCTCTCCATAAAAAAAGTGTTTTCTTCAATGCTTTAGTTCTAGATGTTTTTGTATAAAATTATCATCCTCCCATATGGAATCATCAGTGGGTAAGTTCTTCCACTTGACGGGATACTCCGAAATTGATTTATTTTGTAGTTATGAGGTTCTTGTTTCCATGAATACTTTGGGTTCCAATATGTTTTTTCCTTTCTTGTAGTTGTCACAATATTGTTTGAACTAGGATATTTTCATCTATAACCTTCTTTCAGCATGAAAAATGGAAAAGTTGGGGAGCTTGGGAAGATGTAGGAAGCTCCAATTTTTATGCCTTAGTACCAATATTTTTCAACACCTTATAAGTACCATAGTACTTTGGTGATACTTTATTATCATTATTATCTTGCTTAAGGTATATTTTTTTGTATGGTTGTAGTCATAAAAGTACTAGTCACCTACATCAAAACTTCTTTCACTGTGATGTTGATCTGATTGTTGTTTCACTCGATTCCATGCCAAAGTGAAGTTATCCTTTAAGAGTTGGAGAACTTATTGTTGATGCTTGATGTGATCTTCCACTTCTTGAACCTTAGAATTTTTTCTTAAACATGATGTGATGGATGGTAGATGATATCCATAAAGTTCCTTAAATGGGGTAATTTTTGCTATAGTATGGAAAGAAGTCGATCAGCATTGGATCATGGACCTAAGTGATAGCTCAAAATTCAAAGTGTTTGGAAGTGTGCTGAACCTGAGCAATCCGATAGATCTCATCTTCTTGATTCTAGCACCATGAGCGGTTCAAAAATTAACACCATATGAAGAAGTTATTGTAGTTTGAAAAGTCCAATAAACTGTAATTTTTGGACTTTGACCAAGTTTTGAATGGTTTTGGAAAAATTAAAAAGAGAATATTCCATTTGAACCAGTCGAATTTTGACAAGTGGTAGGTTTTGATTCATTGTTGACCGTATGATGTTTTGGTCCGGACCAGTCTTGGGCTACCACGTGGCAGGCCTGGAGGCCGCCACATGGTCCAGTATCATGCAGTAAAATTATTAGTGGACTCCCCGAGAGTCGGCCACCTAAACTCCCCACCTACTTGCAAAAGTGCTGACCAACTCGGCTACTCATTAGATCTTACCTCTATAATCCGAAAGTTTAATATAAAGTTAATGGGTTTCATATTTTGGCTTTGGAGAGGGGCCAGCCCCAAGGGCCAACCCCATGCCCATGTGGCCTTAGCACCGGGAACCAAGGGCTTAAGCCCAATTGTCATCTGCCAACATCTATTTGGAAACCTATTCACATGTTGCATTTTAGTTTTAAACACCAACATTTACGATAAACCTCAACATTTCTGCATTGTAAGCGTGCTCACATGTGGCATTAAAATATCTACATGGTTTATATGTATTCAGTTAGGTTAACCTCCCACAAAACTGCAAAGTTTGCAGACATCTCTCCATAATTAGTGGTCAACATTTAATGTTGTGGTTATTAATGGAGAATTTTATGGCAGGTGTGCCATTTTTGGTGATTTCCCAAATCTAACTGGAGTTAAGTCCAACTTCTCCACATTTGGTGGAGGATTTTTGGGTGTCATTAGGAAAAATGAGTTCAGGCTTTATCTTGAGCTAGACTCAACCAATTTTCGGGTACCAATGTTAATTTAAAATATCTAAGACATTTCTAGACTTTGGTGAGGATTTCATAGCCATTAGAGGACTTTTGAGTGGGTTTTTTCTTTAGAGAAGTTCTATGGGCCACTAGGGCCACGAGGGGCCAGTAGGAGTTTGGGGCTTAGCCAAGGGAGTTAGAGGCTTTATTCAGAAATCCAATAGTCAGTTTCAAATGTTTCAAATGTTCTGGAGCTAATGGTGTGTTTTTCAGAGCCTATATAGGAAATTTGGAGGCCGAGATGCTTCAATGAAGCTCCAGGGGTCACTAGGGCCAATAAGTGCTAGCAGGAGTTCGAGGCCTAGCTATGACAGCTAGGGGCCTTATGAAGCAAACCAATAGTAATTTTTAACTATTTTGATACTTATAAATCCAATGGATGATTTTTTAGAAGCTTTTGAGGACTTATAGAGGTTGAGAACTGACAGAGAAGTTCTCTTTTACCCTAGAGCGAAGGGGTGCCACTAGGTGTTCGAGGCGAAACAGGAGCAGCCGGGGGCCAATTTCAGTGAACCAATAGTCTATTCTGACTCCTTTTGGTAGTATAAATCCAATGAAGGTATTTTTAGAGCCATATGAGGAGTTATAAAGGTAGATAAACTACAGGGAAGTTTTGGGTAGCCAAGGGTCAATTATGGAAGGAGGCCTAGTTTGGGGATGCAATGCTCTTTTAGAGAAACTTATTAGTCCATTTTGAAGGTATAATATGTGTTGGAGAGATTAGGTGAGGTTTTAGGTACAACAAAAGAATTATGAAGGAGTTAGTGCCATAAAGAAGCTCAATGCTACTCAAGAGCACCGATAGAAGGAATCGAGTCTAAGGGAGCCTAGATCTGTTTTTAGAGTGATGAAAGCCATGACAGGGATATATATGTTATTTTAAGCCCTTTGTTTCAGCTTATTAACCATTGGAGTTGAGTGTGGAACTTGTAAAATAAATTTTTCCATAATCCCAAAGAGCCAAGTGAAGATGACAAGAGCTCAAGGAGACGTAGCCCATGATATTTGGGTGAACGCCTAGATTAAATTTTTTGTTATGTGTTGATGTTTATTTTCTTCATTATATGGTTTTTACATATGTTTAATTTCAAAAAAGACAAATGAACATAAATCACTTAAACAATTTAAAAACATACACCTAGTTCAAGCATAAGTTCCGCAAAAAATCAAGTACAAGCTAGATCTTTTATTTGTTTAACTGAGTGGGAGGTTCTTGCAAAACATAAAAATTTATCCAACCCATTTTCAGATCAGGTTGGTATCAAAGGATAGTTTCTTTCTTGACAGAGCACAATTTTTCTTATTGACTTGAAAGGTGTTTTAACAATTAAAGGATTTGACTATTTGCAAATTCATTGTTGCTTGAGTTTCCTAGAGGTGAAGGGAAAGCTATCATTATCAAAATCCAGTAGAGAATAAGAAGGAAGAAGCAGTATTCCTTACCCAAAGGACCTCAAGGAAACCCTTGAAGCACAAAAGGGTTTGTTTGCAAAAGGATGCTTGAAGGAGATCTTTGAATCTATAGCCATTTTGTTTTGAATCTTTTTCAATTGTTTTTGAAAGATTTGAATTTTGTTGCAGTTATTTTGTTCATTTTATTAAGATGAAAACTTCATCAAGTGAGGTTTCTAAATCCTCCTCCTTCACAAGATTCTTCGATGAATACATGAAGAATGACTTCTACATCCCAAAGGACATGGTTTATATTCTGTTTGATGATAGAAGATAAAGCACTAGAATTCATGAGAAATTGGTTGTTATGAAGAAAGAGAAGGAATATTTTCTTGAAATAATGTATGAGATGAAGATGCAGCTCCATCAAGCCCAAGAGGCATTAACCAGGAACATGCGTGATGCAGAGGTAATTCACTCAAATTTTTCTTCAGTTTCCTATTCACATAGATGTGTTGGTTCAGTTGAAAAGCACACTAGAGATATAAGGGCCAAGTTAATATTTAAAATGGGATATGAAGGCAAGAGTTTAGGCAAGCATGCACAAGGCATGATTGATCCTATTTTGGTTGAGGAAGGACCTAAGAAGTTTGGTCTTGGTTATGTTCAATCTAATGGCGAAGAATCCAAAGCCATGAAGGCATATGAGGAAACTTCAAAAAGAACATTTGTCACAAGTTATAAACCACAAACATGTCACATTTGTTTTCAAGTTTATTTTCATTATTTAAAGCCTATGTTGCAAGAAGAATATTGTAGACATGCAGCTTATGGTGAGCATGCGAGTTCGGACAGCTATCAAGACATGAACACTGATGTTAGTCTTCAAGAGAAAGCTGGAACCTCTACTAGTCCATCTCCTCATGAAGGAAAAAAATATGGACATGCAAAGTAGCATGCGAGGTATAATTCTTCCCATAGTCAAGCTGATTATGCTTCTACAAGGCATGACAATTTTTCCTGCTTGAATGGAAGAAATAGATACTATGCATACTGTGGTATGTTTAACCATGATGTTTTGAGATACTGGAAGAGGATGATGGCATATAGGAAGTAGTGGAGGCAAAGGCAACTTGTAAAGAAGGTGAAAAATACTTCCACACATTGCCAAAGAAAGGGGCATGTTGTTCCCCAATGTTGGACATTGCATCCAACTAATCATCCCAAGCATATGAGGCAAGAGGATAGAAATATTGGTGAAAGTGGATCCAAAGATTCCATCATTGATGTGAGAACGGATGTTTCACATGAAGAAGGTTTTCAACAGCAAAAGTCGTCATGGAAGTGTCTTGGTAAGAAGTGGTTTGACTTCTTGACATAGTAAGACATACACTCATTTTTACATATGGAAATTTTAGTTATATATGCATGTATTCATGTTGTAATCCCATGTTTGTTTTAGCCACCTTGGATCGATGATCAAGGAAGTGATGTTAAGCTACCTTCTAAAAATCTCTCGCCATCAAATTTCAGAGTAAGTTCAAGGAAGACAGTTCTTGACAAGAGGACAAGCGCATCCAGGAAGGCAAGTGTCGACTATCTTCAAGTTGTGGTTCAAAGGCACAAGCCATGCAAAGAAAGTGTATGGAGGCTGAAAAGAAGAGGGTGTTGTACTCTCATCTACTATATAGATCAATATATTAGTCTTTTGGGGTCCAAAATATTCCCATTTAGGGAGGTGTGATTAGAAGTAGATCATGGACCTAAGTGATAGCTCAAAATTCAAACTGTTTAAAAGTATGTCAAACCTTAGCGATTAGATAGATCTCATCTTCCTAATTTCGACACCCCAAATGGTTCGAAAAACTAAAACTGTATGAAGTTATCAGAGTTTGAAAGTCCAATAAACTGCAATTTTTGGACTTTGACCAAGTTTGAATGGTTTTGGAAAAATTAAAAAGAGAATGTTCCTGGAATATTCCCTAGAATATTCTATTTGGACCAATAGAATTTTGACAAGTGGCAGGTTTTGATTCATTGTTGACTGTATGATGTTTTGGTTCGAACAAATCAATGGATATCACATGGCAGGCCTGAAGGCCACCATGTGGCCTAGAATCATGCAGTAAATTAATGGGTGGACTCCCCGAGAATCAACCACCTGAGCTCCCCTCCTGCATGCAAAGGGTCTGACCAACTTGGCTACACATTAGATCTTACTTCTATATGCGCAGGTTCACTATAAAGTTAATGGGTTTCATATTTGGGTTTTGGAGAGGGCTTAAGCCCAACCATCATCCTCCAACATTTATTCGAAAACCTATTCACATGTTGCAGTTTAGTTTTAACAGCCAACGTTTATGATAAACCTCGATGGTTATGCATTGTAAACGTGTTCACATGCGGCATTAAAATATCCACATTTTATGCTTATTCAGTTACGTTAACCACCCACGAAACCACCAAGTTCAGGGACATGTGTCCATCATTAGATTTCATCATTTAAAGATGTGGTTAGTAATCGTAGATTTTATGGAGGGCGCGCCATTTTTGGTGATTTTCCGAATCTAACTGGAGTTAAGTCCAGTTTCTCCACATTTGGTGGGGGATTTTTGGGTGTCATTGGGAAAAATTAGTTGAGGCTCTATCTTGAGCTAGACTCGACCAATTTTCGGGTGCCAATAGTTAATTTAAAATATATCATACATTCCAAACTCATTGGTGAGGGTTTTAGGGCCATCAGATGAATTTTGAGTATGTTTTTCTTCAAAGAAGTTCTAGGGGCCACTAGGGCCACTAGGGGCCAGCAACAGTTTGAGGCTTAGCGATGGGAGCTAGAGGCCTTATTCAGAAATCCAATAGTCAATTTTTGATGTTGCATATGTTCTGGAACTATGGTGTGGTTTTCAGAGCATGTAGAGGAATTTTGAAGGCCGATATGCTTTAGTGAAGTTCCAGGGGCCACTAGGGCCGGCAAGTGCCAACGACAGTTTAGGGCCTAGCCAGGGCAGATATAGGCATTATGCAGCAAATCAATAGTCATTTATCACTATATTGATACTTATGAATCCAATGTAGGAGTTTTCAGAAGCTTTTGAGGACTTATAGACGTCGAGAAACCATAGAGAAGTTTTCTTTTACCCAAGAGCCATGGGGTGCCACCAGGTGTTCGAGGCAAAATCGGAGTAGCCGAAGGCCAATTTTAGTGAACCAATAGTCTATTCTCATTATTTTTGGAATTTTGAATCGAATGAAGAGATTTTTAGAGCCGTTTTAGTACTTCTAAAGTTCTATAACCTACAGGGAAGTTTTGGGCAGACGAGGGTCAACTGTGGAAGGAGGTCTAGTTTGGGGATGTATTTCTCTTTGGAGAAAATGATCAATCCATTTTGGAGGTCTAATATGTGCTGGAGACATTAGGTGAGTTTTGACGGATAGAAGAAGCTCAATTTAACTCAAGAGAAATGACAGAAGGAATCAAGTCTAAGGGAGCCTAGATTTGTTTTCAGAGTGATGACAACCATGATAGGGAGATAGATGGTATTATAAGCCCTTTGTTTCAGTTTAGTAGCCATTGGAGTTGAGTGTGGAACTTGTAAAAGAAAATTTTCCATAATCCCAAAGAGCCAAGTCAAGATGACAAGAGCTCAAGGAGATGTAGCCCACAATATCCGGATGAACTCCTAGATTAAATTTGTTGTTATGTGTTGATTTTTATTTTATGCATTATATCGCTATTGTATATGTTTAATTTCAGAAAAAAAAATGAACTTAAAGCACTTAAACAGTTAAAAAAATACACCTCTTTCAAGCATAAATTCTGCAAAAAGTCAAGTACAAGCTAGATCTTTTATTTGTTTAACTGAGTGGCAGGTTCTTGAAAATAATAACAAGTTATCCAACCCATTTTCATATCGGAAGTGTTATATTACCATTAAACAAAAGGTAACCACTTGACCGATTATGTTTTTTTATTAGATACAAAGAAACAAATATGTCCTTCCCAAAAAAAGTTCACTATCTCAGTTTTCCCATTAGATTGAGGATGATAAGATGGGATATGAGCTAATTGAGTACCCAGACAAAAAAATAATTATGTTCAAAAATTTTCAGTGACAATGGGATCTCTATTACTTACAATAATATTTGGGTTTTGATGTACTTTTTGAATTGTTTCCATACATGTAGTAGCGATATTGTACTAGATTTAAATGGATGAGATAATGCAAAAAAGTGTGCATACTTGTTAATTTTATCAACTACCACCATGAGGATACTCTTTCCTTCGGACTTGGGTAAATATGTGATAAAACCCATTGAAACCTCATCCCAACATTGAACTGGAATGGATAAAGGTTGTAACATACTTGGGGTATTAATTATCTCAACTTTATTTTGCTGGAAACCAAAACTTTCTTGACAAACTTTTGAATATCGGATTTAAAGCCATCCCGAAAAAATTCCTTATTGACCCTATGGTATGTTTTTAAAAACCCTTAGTGCCCTCCTAAGGGAGAGGTGTAAAATTACAAAAAAATATTTTGTTTGGGTTTGGAATGATTACAAATGTATAAGCTATCTTTATACAATAATGAATCATTTTTCGAACTAAATATATCATATGTACTGGAATCTTGCTGAAACTTTTGAATGCATGTCCACACTTCTTCCTCATTCTTATATTCATACCTTTATTTGGTTTTCCAATATAGTTGGATAATATAAATGGCACAAATAAATGCTTCCACGTCCTCATGAGATCTAAAATTATCGAGCTACAACATATTCAATATCAAGCTTCTACAAAGAAAGAAAAAGGTGTGTCATTTTTTAAAAATTTGCATAAGTTTTGTTTGAAAAATAATTATGAAGTTATTCAAGGGGCATAGTGAAGCACACATATCATTGTTTTTTTCAAAAATTACTCGAATCAAGAAAATGGAAACACCTAGTAAGTAACCTGAAAGCTCTACTATGACACATGAAGAAGAAGAACAAATGCAACATGATATATCAAAATTACAAGAGAAAGTGCAACAAATTTCACTCTCGCAAAGAGTAACAAAAAATGAACTAGAAACTAAGATGGACGGTTTGAAGAAGTGAACCCTAGAATCCAAAGATATGATACATAAATCTATGCAAGGAACTCATAAAATAGAATAAAATATAGATCAAAAACTTAAAAAAATCCTCTTCTAGGGGAGAACCTCCTTTACATTACATAAATGAACAATTATTGGATGATTCAAATGAAAAATCATCCTATATATATATATATATATATATATATATATATATATATATATATATATATATATATATATATATATATATATATATAGGATTCTAAGGTATTACAATATAATTAGAGCCTACATAACAAAAATACTGTAAGGGTAAAAAAATAAAAATAGCGGGCTTCAATGGGGCACAATAATAACAATATGGGGACTACATGGGAACACCTTTAGAAATAATGGGGCTATACTAATAATAAAAATAAGGGGATACAAAAGTGTTATAGAGACCTAATAGTTCTTAGTTTTGTCTCTAAGGAAACAAAATTGGTTTATTGCAAATTATTTATGAGTGATGGCATCCTTGTCACTTTCCTCTTTGTCTTCCGATTGGAATTTTAGGAACAATGTTAGGCATAGTAAGAGGATACGTGGTAAGTAGTTTAGTGGAGATACCATGATATATTTTTATGTTATTCAATTTCTAGTTGATGCATGCATCTAGAATAACTAGATATGGCCTTCGATATATTAAAGGATAGTCCCCTAGGGAAAACTTAGGTTGTAAAATAATGATTTTAGCAGGAGAATACCATGATTCTACAAATATTACTAAATCCTATAAGGTACCTTTATGTTTGAAGGTAAACTAGTCAACAAGTTGTAATAATATGGGGGGTTCCATAAGGTTAGAAATACATAGGTTTTCCATTTTCTAGTGAGTCATTACATTTATAACATCACTAACGTCAATTAACACAATGGAAATAATTGTGGTTTATATGAAAATTGACTAGAGGATTTCTAGGATCATAATATTTCAGATCATGGACTCACCCCATCATAAGGAATACTAAGTTTCCCATGAAATTTATAGTGTGAGGTTCTTTCTCTCTTCCATTAAGTCTCCTTACATGTAATTCACTTACCACTTTTGACTATGTATGAATTTATCTTATTGGTTGGAATAGTGGTATGTGGACAGACAATTTCTTGATTTCACTTAAGAAATCAAATTTAGCCTTGGTCGTAGGTTTCATTTGATCAAATATTTCAAGGTAAAGAGGAACCTAGGGTCTTGGGTGAGCTTGATTTTTTCTTGAGGTCTCATGAGATTAAAATAGTGTTCGATATTAATTCAAAACTTCCTCATTACAGTCTCCAATTTGTAGAGGAAGAGTTACTTTATTTAAGGTGTTCCTTCATTTAAGATGGATTTTGTGACAATTAAATGAGAATATGGAGTAAGTGCGGTAGGAGGAAATCCTTGCAGCTTGTGTTGGTTGAGTTTTCTTGCCATAATTTTATTTAGGAATGGATTGTTAATGAATTTGAAGTTGGTTGGGGGTAGAAATTTATGGTTTCATTGTTGGAGAAGGAAGAAGTGGCATAGGTGGTTGAAATAAATATTATTGAGGGCCACCAAATTATGGATTCCTCCATCCCTATGGATAAGGATGGCTAGGATGGGAAGCTATCGAAGGATAATAAATAACACACATGGTGGAGAAGAAAATTGAATTAAATTGTTAGTCCAATATGAATTATGATACCATAATTCGTCTTGAATCATACATTGATGTTTTGGTTTCCACAAATAATTAGATGAACCATATTTCTCCAACTCTTCATAATCGTGGTAAAAAAAAATTAATCCAAGAAATGATGGACACATCCTTATAGCATGGCCCTCACTACATATTACACAAACCTCAATGTCATCTAACATCAACTCCTTCGATGATTGATTTCTTTTAATGTCTAGAAAAATATTGTGAAATCCATTTATTCCTATCCCTTCTTCTTGTTCATATATAATGTTTCCAATTGTGAACTAAATTAAATGATTATAATTGTTTTAAATTATTTTAACATATTTCTAATATCAACTCTTCTAATCATGTTCCTCGTAGTCTTCCCAAGTATTTTTAGTATGTCTTTTTTTCCATTTCCACTATTTCATGTAGCTTTAGAATATCTCCAACATAACTCAACTAGGTCACCATAAGAGTGCTATGATACATCTCCTCTACTCACCAATTTTAAAAGCTCAAGATAGTCATGTTATATTCGTTGTAGTAGCATGATGTGTTGTGTGTCAAGAAAAAAACCTCCATGTCTTCTCCTCTGTAATTTGTAGTTAAATATTTGAACTCATTATTCAGGGATTTGTATTCATTTTTTGATATCTTGAGGAATTCCTCCCTCCTTTATTTGTATTTAAAATAATATTGGTATTTATGTAAGACTTATATGTCATATATTCCTAGAAGTTTTCATGGTTTTACTTGCAAGGCTCATGAACCAACATAGTGCAACATTATTGAGTGTAGTAAGGAAAATACTTGATTTATAGTAATATATCATGTAATAATAGCTTCCATAGAGAACATAAAATGAAAAGGTGAAGGTGTTAGGATCCTATTTTTATAATCCATGGAAGCTAGCAAGGTTTAGTGTGGAATTTTTTTCATCCTAGTCTCTTCGTCTAACATCAATATAGGGAATATGAAGGTGCATGGTATTTCCTTGGTAGTCTCATGTGGCCTCTTCTCTTGAGAAATTTCCTCATGTTTTAGAGTTGATTTGAAAGATTCTATGAAAATTTTTTCTTATTAGTGGGACCACACATGTTTATTATAACATGGGGGAATAGTACTTTAGCTAGTGAAGAGGATTAAGCTTCTACAATTTCAAGTCCATGAACAAAAAGTTTAGGTTTCTTTGTGACAAGGGATATTGTTGTATAATTTAAATATTTTGATTGCCTATACCCATTCATATCTTAAGAATGTCTTGGACTATTATTGTTATGAGGATTTTTTGTGGAACTAATGAATCTACATTTTTTATCTCTAGCTCCGTGGAACGAAATTTAAAAAGGTGTTCTTTGTAAAAAGACATTTATGAAAAGAAAAAATTGAATGTAACTGATGCAGGAGCATCTAGACCCAGCCAGCAATGTGATGGAATGGTCACATGTTGTGGCTAAACATGGTGAAATTCATTGACTGTCGGTCAAAATCGATTTACTGAGGAGATTGAATTCCTCAAATAGTTTGTTATTGTAATAAATGGGAAATTAGCTTATTTTGGATTTTGGGATAGAGTTGTTAGTCTAGGTGTGCTTGAAAAGCAACGGAATAAAAGAATTATGTTCTATGTTGAAAAAAATAGGAAATTCTGTTAGATAATTTAGGAGAATTATTCGAGTGGATAATAAATAGAGAGAAATTGTAATAAGCGAGGGGAGGATTCTTTTAGTGAGATTAGAGTGACTAAGATTAGATATAGTTTTGTGTGGAATGTAAGTCCAGGAGTGTGTGTGAGGACTGTGTTGTGTAATACAGAGTTCAGTCTATATAAAAAAATCGGTCAAAGATCGAGACTCTGTCTTTTATTTACATTATGAACAAATCACATATGGTATATATTGGTATAGGACGAAATATAAGCTTGATGCAATTGTAATTGGTTGAAAGGAGTTCGATTTATGATTTTATTTAAAATGGTAAGATTTCTGTGTTGTTAGAATCTGATGTTATCAAAAATTGTTTGTTGGAAAAGTTTTTACACAGATCCATAGCTTGAAAGGACTTCATGGATCTTTTGGAGTGAAAATTGAATTTATATATAAGATTAGTCTGAAAGACATTCGGTCTATAGAATTGTATCGCATTGGAAGGAAAAGAAGATGTTATATAACACAATCGATGGACGTGAAAGGTTATAAGACTGGGTTTTGAAATGGATCGGATCCAGTACCAGCAATCGGATCGGAAATCTAAAAGGGGAAGCACATTACAAATATGATGGTTGATTTCCGATTGAACCACAGCGATTCCAGTCGAATCGCATCGGGACTGTGTAATAGTAAAACAGGTTTGATCCTAAAACAGCGCGACTTCCAGTCACATCGGAGTTCTGATTTGTTTGCATCGGAACGATGACCTCCGATCTCCGATCTCTGAGTGAATCGAATCGGAGCAGCGGATTTTGTTTTGAATCAGTGTTTGTCAGAGTTGGAGTACCTTAAAAATAGTGATTGATATCTCATCAAATCGTGGAAAAATGCCAAATTCCTGTGGTTTATTACATTCAGTTAATTGTGAATTGATTCAAGCATCGGTTAAATAGATCTGGGTTGCATTGAATGTCTTGATATAACAATATTTATGAAACTGTTATGAAAAGTGTTTAACACTATTTTAAATGATTATATATGGATTCGTTAGCTGGAGATTTAACTGCGTTGGCAACTTCAGGATCGATGAGATCTGGGTTTTATTGAAGGGCACAGCTTGAGATGAATGTATGTTGTAGGAGCGTTGGAATTAAAACAAGCGAGTTCGAGGTTGAAGCAGATTCCAATTCCAAAAACTAGAGAGAGCAGTATTAAATTGAAATAGAACGCTGAAGGACCAGAGGCCTAACTCTAGAAATCGATTGAAGATGGAGATTACTGTATGAGTGAAAGCGCAGTCCACAAATGGGAGAAAAAAGCGTAATTCTGGTGATCGATTTGGTAAGTTCTAATTAGCAACAGAGGTTTTGTAATTGACTTCAGTTAATGTCAAATTGTTAAGTCTATATATGTATCGATCCTTCAAAAAGAAAGGATTGAATCGAAAGTTCGATTCGAATCAGTGTTAGAACCTCAGATTGATGAGTCGATCTTATGGAGGGCGCATTTTTTTAAGGAGAATCTGACTGAACTGGTGTGTAAAAGTGTTTGTGAAATTGCCAAGATGGGAGATTTTAAGAGCTAATTTCTGAGATGCATTTTATATGCATCAATAGAAGTGTGATTCTGGGTTTGCAGGTGAAAGATTTGCGTCATTTTTGGTATCAGAGCTTGGCTCTGTTGAAATTGAATAAGTTTGTTTTTCTGAATAAAGTTTAGTACCAGATTACAGCAGTGAGGAAATCCATTCAAAACACAGGTGACAGCATCAGAAAGAGTGAAGACTGCAGCAATATAAATCAAGAGAAGTTGTGAGAGAAGAACCAGATGCGTTCTTAAAAGTAGAAGTGGCAGTGAACCTGAAGATTCCAACAAGAGATTGGACAGAGAGGACAATTGAAGTGTCTTCGAAAGAGAGAGTGAGAGATTGCAGAAGCCTAGAGGGAGCAAAGGTGTTGCTCAAGAGAAGATTCCAGATAGGGGATCGTGCTTACCAAAAGACTGAGTGAGGAGAGCTTAGTGAGGTAAGATTGCAGTAAGGAGGACTTACTATTGCAGAGGCTTGTTGCAGAGGTGCGAGGAGCTCATGGAAAGAGAGGAGCAGAAAATGACTACAGATAGTCATAGTAGAAGTTCACAAAGAAGCCACAGCAAAAGGGAAGATGCAAAGGCAAAAAGCATGAGGATGAGTCAAGAAGAGTTTGACCGAGAGAAAGCTGAGATATGTTTCTAGATTGGAATATTGATGAAGATGCTGCAGAAAAGTGGTTGGACCATGAAGAAAAGAGTAAAATGGAAAAGGATACGAGAAAGGAGAAATCAACAAGTGAAGTTAGAGATAGCAGAAGAATTGAGAAAGATTGAGCAGATATTGAGTGCTCAAGAGGAATCAGAGGAACTCAGAAAAGTAGAAGTAGAAATGGAAGTTTCCATTTGTAGACTAGAACAAGGTGAAATGTTGGGGGAAGAAGATAATGAGAGGCCAGCTGAAGATCTCATGGAATATTGGCAGAGTTCAGAACAATTCGAAGATATGTTGACAAAGGAAGCAGATGAGGCAATGAAGCCCTGTGATTTTGATTCTTATAGTTTGTGTATGTTTGCAGGATATGCAGAGGATGATGGACAGCCTGATGAAATTGTCACAACCAGGAATGAAGCTCTTGAGGTAAAGTATAATGAAGAATCCTTTTTAGAGGAAGAAGGCATTGATCATTTGCAACAGAAGGAGTTCATAGATGAAATCCTGTTTGGTGTGAAACAGTGAGATGAGGTTGATATAGACCAGCAGTCTAAAGACAGTTCCATGGTGGGACTACAAGAAGGTAAACCAATGAATTTATTTAATGGAATTGATGAAAGATGCTTGCAATATGATAATGTGGAAAATAGGTCAACGCAGGAGGATTGCCAAGAAAAGAATGAAGCTGAGAATGGAAATTGTGATGATCTTCTGGAGAGGTTTCACAAGGAGATAGAATTCTTGGAAAGATTACTCGAGGAACCCAAAGGAGAAATGAAGCTTACAGAACCTGATGGAGGAAAAGGTGTAGAAGACAGCATTAATAAATATGATGCTGAAATCAGAGAAATTGAGCAGCGATTATTTGAAGGTGAGATGAAAGATCAGGAGCAACAAGGAAGTTATGTCCTCAGAGGCATAAAGGAGACAGAAATAGTAACTCAGCAAGATGAATATGGAAGTAACTAGCAATTTGGAAGGAATGATCAGCTACATGAGAGTGAAATTGAGGAAGGCATTAAATTGCAGAAGTATAGAAGCTGGCAGCAGAATGAAGAACCAGAAATTGGTTTGGCAGTACAAAGAAAGACAAGTGAAGGCCGAAGATACAGATGGAAACTGAAGAAAAGGGTGAAGTGGAAGCTATTGCAACAGAGGTGGAATGGAAAGCTGATGAATGAGTTCAGGGAACTTGAACAAATTCGTATTGATTTGTTGAAGAAGGAAAAACTCAGAGAAATGGGGTCACAGCAAGAAGGATCCGCTGAAATCCAAAAGATCTATGATGGAGGATTGGTGCTTGAAGCATCAAAAGAAAATGGAAGGTATTGTATTTTGAAAACTGAAAGCTGTTGTGTGTTTGCAGGTCATATTGATTTGAGGAAATACAAACAGTTATTGAAGACTGTTGAAGAAATGACTACTCATAGTCATATGAAGAATAAGGAGGATGGCAAAAGAATTTTTGAATTCAAAGGATACACTGAGTCATTGAAAATCATTGATCTTGAAGAAAGCCATAGTAAAGAAGGATTAAAGACAGATATTGCGAAAAATGTAGTTAGTGAAGACAGTGCAGAACTTTTGAGAGAACTTCCAGATGAGATGGCAGATTTGTGGTATAAGTCGAATCTTTTGATGAGGAAGCCAGGTAAAGCATTTGAGTCTATTGAGCTGATTAATTTTGATGAAGATTTACATGCAGGAAAAGGGCAATGTGAAGTCGATCTGAACCAAGAAAAATAGATCGGATTAATGGAAGGTATGTTGGAATTTGAAGCAAGGAATGATAAAGTCATGAATGAGAAACCATAAGAAAAACCTGGGAAAAGGCATTTGTACATTTCAGAAATGTATATGGAAGATTATTGGCACAAAGATTATGGTGTTCTAATTCAAGAACACAATCAGTTGCAGCAGAAAATTATTCAGCACACGAGAAGTGAAATGGACAATGAATTGGATGAGTTGTGGAAACTCATACTACAGCATTCCAGTAAAACAAATGCAGGACAAAAGAAGAAAGGAAGATTAGCTGGAAGAAATGGTACAGGTGAAGAGAATGAAAAATTGCAAATTAGAGTGAGCAAAGCAGCAGCGAAATATGTGAAAGGGACAGCAATAGATAGTGAGGCATTACAGCATAAAGGAGGGAGACTTGAAGGACAAACAACAGCAGTAACCAAGGACAAACTATCAAACCAAGTATGGGATCTAGGAGGACCCAGAACAGAATTGCATGATCAAGAGATCATGGTTAATTTAAACTTCGGGAGTCTGATGCAGGAGCATCTAGACCCAGCCAGCAATGTGATGGAATGGTCACATGTTGTGGCTAAACATGGTGAAATTCATTGACTGTCGGTCAAAATCGATTTACTGAGGAGATTGAATTCCTCAAATAGTTTGTTATTGTAATAAATGAGAGATTAGCTTATTTTGGATTTTGGGATAGAGCTGTTAGTCTAGGTGTGCTTGAAAGGCAACGGAATAGAAGAATTTTGTTCTATCTTGAAAAAAATAGGAAATTCTGTTAGATAATTTAGGAGAATTATTCGAGTGGATAATAAATAGAGAGAAATTGTAATAAGCGAGGGGAGGATTCTTTTAGTGAGATTAGAGTGACTAAGATTAGATATAGTTTTGTGTGGAATGTAAGTCCAGAAGTGTGCGTGAGGACTGTGTTGTGTAATACAGAGTTCAGTGTATTTAAAAAAATCGGTCATAGACCGAGACTCTGTCTTTTATTTACATTATGAACAAATCGCATATGGTATATATTGGTATAGGATGAAATATAAGCTTGATGCATTTGTAATTGGTTGAAAGGAGTTCGATTTATGCTTTTATTTAAAATGGTAAGATTTCTGTGTTGTTAGAATCTGATGTTATCAAAATTTGTTTTTTGGAAAAGTTTTTACACAGATCCATAGCCTGAAAGGACTTCGTGGATCTTTTGGAGTGAAAATCGAATTTATATATAAGATTAGTCTGAAAGACATTCGGTCTATAGAATTGTATCACATTGGAAGGAAAAGAAGATGTTATATAACGCAATCGATGGACGTGAAAGGTTATAAGACTGGGTTTTGAAATGGATCGGATCCAGTACCAGCAATCGGATTGGAAATCTAAAGGGGGAAGCACATTACAAATATGATGGTTGATTTCTGATTGAACCACAACGATTCCGATCGAATCGCATCAGGACTGTGTAATAGTAAAACACGTTTGATCCTAAAACAGCGTGACTTCTAGTCACATCAGAGTTCCGATTTGTTTGCATCGGAACGATGACCTCCGATCTCCGATCTCTGAGTGAATCGGATCAGAGCAGCGGATTTTGTTTTGAATCAGTGTTTGTCAGAGTTGGAGTACCTTAAAAACAACGATTGATATCTCATCAAATCGTGGAAAAATGCCAAATTCCTGTGGTTTATTACATTCAGTTAATTGTGAATTGATTCAAGCATCGGTTAAATAGATCTGGGTTACATTGAATGTCTTGATATAACAATATTTATGAAACTGTTATGAAAAGTGTTTAACACTATTTTAAATGATTATATATGGATTCGTTAGCTAGAGATTTAACTGCGATGGCAACTTCAGGATCGATGAGATCTGGGTTTTATTGAAGGGCACAGCTTGAGATGAATGTATGCTATAGGAGCGTTGGAATTAAAACAAGCGAGTTCGAGGTTGAAGCAGATTCCAATTCCAAAAACTGGAGAGAGCAGTATTAAATTGAAATAGAACGCTGAAGGACCAGAGGCCTAACTCTAGAAATCGATTGAAGATGGAGATTACTGTATGAGTGAAAGCACAGTCCACAAATGGGAGAAAAAAGCGTAATTCTGGTGATCGATTTGGTAAGTTGTAATTAGCAACAGAGGTTTTGCAATCGACTTTAGTTAATGTCAAATTGTTAAGTCTGTATATGTATCGATCCTTCAAAAAGAAAGGATTGAATCGAAAGTTCAATTCAAATCAGTGTTAGAACCTCAGATTGATGAGTCGATCTTATGGAGGGCGCATTGTTTAAGGAGAATCTGACTGAATTGGTGTGTAAAAGTGTTTGTGAAATTGCTAGGATGGGAGATTTTAAGAGCTAATTTCTGAGATGCATTTTATATGCATCAATAGAAGTGTGATTCTGGGTTTGCAAGTGAAATATCTGCGTCAGTAACATGTCACGCCAATTTCCTTATATAAAAATAATAAATAAATAAAGAGAAAAAATGAATGGAACTATACATTTCCTCAACAATGGTGCGAAAAATGATGAGTTCTTCAATTATCTCCAAATTATTTAAGAGATAAAAGATGAGCTAAGCATTTAGTTATCAATTCTATGTTCATTGGAGCTTTCTAAATAAAATGCATATTATATGATAGTACAATATTATTAAGTGCTTATTATGTTTTATCATTCTATATATGATTTACAAAAATATAGTAATTTCTTTTACAAGTGATTGAAGAAATCAAAGCACACTTAGAATAAATTAAAGGTTACAATTGTCGAGTTGAAATAATACACTTCTACATAGTGTGCCTACGAAGGTTAATGTTGCAACCCCCAAGAAAAGTAGAACGATATAAACACAGGTAGAAATTAAATCACTTGGGTAGAAATAATTAACAAAAAAACTAAAGTGGTAACTTTCTCAAGGTTTATGGTGATCTTGATCCCAAAATAAATGATGCATATGCAATGGTAAAATGTTGATAAATTACAAAGTGTATATTATACCCCAATTGAATATATTAAAGACAACACTAAATATGGAAAATAGAATAGTGAAAGGAAATCTTTAGAAATCAGAGGAAGCCACATATTCAAATTTATCAATTTCAACAATATAAGGAAACAAAAATACTTTTCAAGTTGATAAAGACATTGAGGAAAAATGTTATTTATCTTGAGGAGTGAGCTGTAGTAATGTACAAGAGTAAAATAAATCCTTATATTAGTGAATTGCAACAAAACAAATAAAGCTATCAAATTAAAAAGTTGTAGAAAAAATGAGTAAGATAAAAATTAACAAGTTATAGCAAAAGAGAGTAAGTTGTTAGATTAATAAGTTGCAACAATATAAATAAACAAATTTATAGAAATGAAAATGAAATTAGAATTGATATATATGGTTACAAGAAATATGTGATTAAGTCGCCCCTCGATGTCCTTAGGTGTGGCATTGTTTATAAAATAAAATCGCCTTAGTTAGCAACGTACCATTCATAGATGGTAGAATAGGAAATGGAATAGATACATGACCTTGTATTAATACAATTTTAGAAGGAGGGTATAATTATTTATTTCCTTCCTAGATTGAGTAGAGTAGGGTGTTATATACATAGCACAATATTATAAATTAGATTGTGAGGTTGAAGGATATCATGGATAATATTCATATTCTTGGGTTATTCCTTCCTGGTTACAGAAATTCACTAAAAAGTGGAAATTACTAGACAACCACTTATTGATTCAAATATTGCGACAAATGGTGGTTTCTTAATTTTTTATTGCAGTTAGCCATTCCTTGTTTCTATGAAACTAAATATTGTTACTTTCCTCATTAGGTGATATAATTGTTGTCCTGAAAATTTTTAATGATATATGTGTAGTTCAAGGTTAGATAAAGGTGCATTGTGGAAGCTATTACTGTGTGATAATAGTTATCCTCAATGGTTAACTATAATTTTTTTGTGGCATCATGATTAGGCATGTTCAAACACCAAATCTAGGTGTATTGCACCACTAGTTTTTTTTTTCCTCAAAATCTTTAGAGCAATGGATTTGTATCTCTATACTCCATATGTTTGCAACAATTGGAGTTGTAGCACTGCACTACCATGTCATAGTAATGTGTTGTAGTACTAAACCTTATATGTCGTAGTAGCTAGAGTTTCATGCATTTACATATATTTATGTTGTTTAAACAAGAGTTGTAGCACCTACTATATAGTTGTATTAAGAAATGGGAATTGTAGCACAATTTTGTAACAATGAGTTACCCCAGGTTTTGCAATGATACGAGGGTAGTGATGCAACTTGGAAGTGTTGTATAAACACATACAATTATGGAAAAATTTGTCTTTTACCACTTCTTCAGGAGTACCTACCTAGGTCTTCTTGGATTACTTCACATAGATTATCACAGGTTAGCATAAAAGGGTAAATTCCTTCCTAAATGCATAAGAATAAATATTAAAGTGACATAGTAGGAATACAACTTTATCTTGTTAAGAATGCATTAATATGGGGAAAATAGGTGATAGGTTGGATGAAAACGGAAAAAAGTACTCAGAAAATTGTTATATGGGCGTTAAAAAGATTCTTATTTGGGTGGCTATCACCTTCCATCACTTACAAATATTCTATTAAATTTGGGATTGAAAATGGGGAACTACATTCCCCTTCCCCTTATTTTAGATTATTCCTTAATGCACAACATCATGCAAGTGTACATATATGCACAATTTTACCAAAAATTCAAAATTAATTATGGATTTATTATGGAAGATCCCAACCTTCCTATCCAATATACATAGTAGTTTTACCTAGAACTCTCCTTTTGGGTCCACCTAAAGAAACTTCCAATCAGTGATAAAGCTAGGATAATGCACATACTCTTTTAGTAAGGAAACATTAATAAAATTATGCACATTCATGGGAGAATCAAATGAAGGCATGTGTGCAAATAGTCCTATTTTGTCTAATATTTCAAACAGACCATAAAATCCAGTTTATAGCTTGGTATAGCTACTAAAATTTAACTAATTTTTCTTTGTCCTCACTTTATAAATTCTCTTTAACTTTTAATTCTCTCTGTATACTACTCTTATATGCATATTTGTTTTTAGTTTTCCTTCAAAACATTTTTTTTTTTTTTACTTTTAAATGTTCTACCCTTCTCTCCTTAAGAAATGCTAGCCAAAGTGGTACTTTTTCTGTTGGGTTGTCCTATATCATTGGAATATTACATTTTATACCATATATAACTTCAAAGTTTCACATAATTAGTGATTCCTAATACCAATTTCCATATTCAAACTTAACCAAATGAAAATAATTCTCCGAGTTGGATGAGTTATCCACACATGCATTCTTAAAATGTCATTAATCACTTGGTTGACTCTTTTTTTATTCCCATGTATTTTTGTACTACATGTTGTTCTAAAATTCATATTTCTACCAAAACCTTTAAATTATCCTCTTCGAATTTTGAAATCAATTTTGGATCTTTGTTTGAATAAATTTTCTTAGATATTCCATGTAATGTAGAAATTTTGTTCATGTATATTTATAGAAAATTAATTTCGTTACTTAGTTTCACTATAATAAATGGGAATCCTTTTTCAACTTATCCACTACAACTATTATTTAATCATGTTTCCATGTTGTCTTAGGTAACTTAGTAATAAAATGAATGGATACCACTCCCAATTTGCACTCTAGGATTGGTAATTTTTGTATAAATTTGGCTAGGTGTCTACGCTCATCTTTGAATCCTCAAAATTCCATGCACTTGAGTATCTAATAACCACAATTTTTTTCATCCATCCCCAATGTTGGATTTTAATCACAAGTAAAAAAAATCATTGTGAAAATAATACTACACTAGAATGGAGAGAGAGATTACAGTAATTTTAATTCACTTCCTCAATATTTTATATATTATTTCTTTAAATTAACACATATTTATAATAATATCATCTAGAGGATCAATGCACACTATATTGGAGTTCCATAACACATTCACACTAGAAAAGAACTTTATTTGATTATATAAGAGCCTAAAATTACCACAGGGGACTCTCAAATAGAATGAAAGTATAAAATATGATTAAATAAATATGAGTGGACTAAAAATTAATTTATAACAGAATTATTCACTATCTCATGCAACTCATAACATACAAATAGAAAAAAACTTGAAAAATAGAACTAAAAGTCAAAGGTGGGTGAATTCATATGATATATATTAAATTTAAGAGAGGAAGTGTACATTAGAAAGAATGGGGAAATTAGATAAGTAAATGCATGCAAGTGGATAGGAAATATAATTTTCACTACTTAGTCAGTCCTCAATTATTGGCGCATGTTATCCTATAAGTTGGATTACTAAAAATAGAAGAATGTTAAAAATAGAAGTTGATCTAAAATGGTATGTAAGTTCTAGTAGATGAATATAAGTGATATTATCTGGACCTAACTAATTGTGCATATACCTCAACAAATTCCTTCAAGCACAACTAGGGAGTGTGCATAATGAATGATTCCCAACCATTTTCAACCATATAGGTACTTATGTACAAACAACTATATGCATGCCATCAATTTTTAGCCATATAAAGTACTGATGAACTAACAACTTATGAAAAAAAAATATAGTAAAAATAAGCTAAAGAGTGATAACTTAATATTAGCAATGCGTCAAAATACATATTATGTGTATCATGCAATTTTTATGAAGGAAAATGGTTTTTTTAACCAAAAAACCCGTCATGGATATGTTTTCTTGTCTATCCTAGATCCCATCATGTGACAAGCCTTTTTATTTTCCTTTAGCCTTTTACTTCCTTACAATATTTTTGAGTGCTTTTGGAATACTAAAAGCTGAGAACTAATACTATGTGTCTTTCCAAACTCACCCATTATCTTAGTAGATTCTTGTAATGTATGATGTGTCATTTATAGATTATGATATAGATATGAAAGAGGCTACTGATCTAATTATAAACCATATTCTAAAGTCTGATAAGTAATATGATCCAAAGAGTGCGCAAAATAATCCCAAATTTTTACCTCATAAATTGGAAAAAACAATGCTCCTAGTTCCTTTTGTAGTGCATGTAAGGGGCTTGCCTTCATGTGTGTGGCTTAAAAGTGAAAAATTATTTGAGTGAGGCACATAAAAAGAGAAAACATACCACCTATAATGATAATCAACGTCCCTAACTACAACCTTAAATCCATTTTCCATCTCTAATGTTATCACTAAATTCCAAGTGAAATCAACACTCTTTTGTATTCCTAAGTGTGTAATATGGTAGATAAAGAGAAGAATCATGGAGAGAATTAGAACATGTAATGCATATAAGAGATTCCATAATAAAGTTATACTCTCATATATATGTTTTTCCCCATCAACATAGGAGGTATAGTGCAAGGTACCAATGAATAAAAATAGTTTTTTTTAATGTAACCATGTGACTAGACGCACTCAATTCTAATATCCACTTATCTAATGATGAAGGTGTTAGTTATAGCATGAACCCTACCTCTATCCTCTATTGTATTGTCTTAAATATTTCTCTTTATATTTTATGATAAGAAATATGTGAGATCGAGTTGCTAAAGTTATTTTATAATACGGTCAATGGTATTTAACACATAAAAGTTATCGAGATAAAATCCTCTATTATATTAACTGCACCATTTTATTTCCTTATTAAACTTGCACTAATTACGATTTGAAGGAAATTTATTTGATTCACTACATTCTCCATCATTGTTATCAATATCCATGTACATCTACCTATAACCTTTTTTTTTATCTGCCTTCAACATAGGGACATGGCCCATGGATGTCTTGAATACTCTATGTGAATTAGATTTTTCTTCTCTTGAATCAATTATTTTGAAAATCTATTTAGATATTATATCTTACTTATAGAACCATGGATAGCTTAGTGGTGTGGAAAGAAGGTGACAATATTGAATTCTTAGGTACTGACCTTGAAAGAATTGAAAGAATTAATTGTTTTTCCTTTCTATCAATGCCAAAAAAACCTTACTTATCAAATCAAAGTCTTTAACCTAATGAAGAAGTCATATAGGGTTAATTTTTTCTTTGTCTCCAATATACAATCTCATTCTCTAGCTAATGTCCTCTCAACTAATTTATCTTTCCAGAAAATCCCTCTAAATTGGTCTATATCTAATTGGAATGATTACAAGCATTGATGTGAAAGTGGTGGCTTCAGGAAATAAAAAAAAATGTGATCATATAGGATTAATCCATCATATTGAAGTAGTTTTACTTCTCTATATATTAATTTTCCACTACATAATTCCCTGTAGCTATTTTAGAAATCCAGTTACTTCATATTAGAAGTAGGACATTGAGCTTCCACTCAAAGATTCACATTGATAGTGAGCTTCTCCATCCTCTTTAGAATATTCAATCGTGTATGACCTACAATAAATGTTAGGATTTTTCATAAACACTCTGAATCTTTAGTACCATGTTATATTTTTAGTAGAAATACAAGATTAAGCTTTGTAAAAAATACTACACTATTAATTACATAACACAAAAGAAGACAAAATCTTTAGTACCTATACTCTTGATGTTTATGTTGCACATTTTCCTACGATAATTATTCTTTTACTTGTAGATAATGTTGGTATATTGATTAAACCTTTAGTTACCATTTTTAATTTCTTAGGGAGGTACTTAGAGGGATGGTACATCTAATTTCCAACCCAAGTCTCATATACAAACTGTAAGATATCATGCAATATATGTGGAAAAATAGGAATTTAGAAAATGACATTTTCGAAGTTGTGGTTTTAAGGATGAAGAATGTGAAAAGAATCCACATATGTTATGATGTTCGAAATCTTCTTTAAAAATATAGTCCTATGGTAAAATAATTTTTTAGCTAAATGTTATGACTACAAATCATTTAGACTAAAAATAAATTTCATAGTCTTGCTAGAAAGAAATCTCACACTTGTTTCAATGGTAAATTTCTAAGACTAATGAAAAATCACAATGATGAAATTAAACTCACTCTTGTAGCAATTGAATTCATATGTTTTATAAATGAAAATAACTTATATTGAAATTTAAATCACATTACATAAATTAAAGTCACACATTTCAAAATAGGAAGTTCCATAACCTTATTAAATTGTTAATATGATACTCAATCCATAACTAGATTAAGTGAATTTCAAGGATTTTGTGCTTAACATTTGGAAACTCAAAATTTACAAAATTAATTGAAAATGGAAGAAATGTAAAGTTCTCTAATATTTTTTTTTAATTTAATGTTATCTATTCACAATGCGTAATTTTATAGAAACCTAACAATGTAATTCATTCCTATGTAAATTGTTATCTAAGGCTTCAGTATTTTGGGGGCATTTGTATATTGGTAGAAAAGGCTAGGTAAAACAATGCTAAAAATGAAATTTAAAATATGTTATTAGAAAAGGAATTTTTAACATCCAACAATGATTTTTTAACTCTACAAATTGTAAACAAAATAGAATATCACTAAACCTACTACAGTACAATAGTACCTATCGTGGATAAGGCCCTACATCTTTGGATGGGGTACTAAAAGAGAAAAAATAGTAGTATATAGTTGATAATCACATACACCAATGAGGAATTTGACAAGAAACCATACAAATATTGACATTAGAAAGTTTCAAATTTCAATGCAACAAATTAATAATGAGATGTTTTTCTTTTCTAGTTTCTTCCTTTCTAGGGACGATGCATTACTTACCCAAAGATATCTCACAAAACTAATTTAAGACATAAAATTCTCACATAAGTGGTTCTAATAGTAACCATTTATTGAAATTATTATTTAAGCATATTCACCTCCAAATCCATTAAATCAAAGAGTGCACAACTTCATGAATTTGGGATTCCAGTTATCTAGATGTAGGCTTTTGGCATCTTCAAGGATATATGTAACTATACATCTTCAATCAAATTAGAAATTTCCACTCTTGCATTAGGATATCCTTTATCATTAGACAAGGTTTGGAGTGGTTGAAGTCATATATATTTTTCTAGAAAATTGTGATAGTTACTTCCTCTTGAATTCTCCTTTCCTTCAATTGTGATTGTTGTAGATCTTATAGAGATAAATAAAAATCTATTGGTAGATGTGTTTTATATATCCTACAACCAAGAAGTAGTCAATCTATGGGACCCCTATTACTTTCATGTAGTCCATTCATAATTCATTTCCATGATATATATTTAAATATAAATACAAAAACTTTCAACATATTATATATATATATATATATATATATATATATATATATATATATATATATATATATATATATATATATATATATATATATATAGATAAACTTTAATTACTACCTACTAGTAAAAAAAAAGATGATAAAAAAAAATTAATACCTTTTGTCTATAATAATTTTGATCACAAAAGTCAGGGAATATGTAGGAATAAGGTGGGAAAATAAGTGTGCTAATGGGAGCCAAAATGTTTCGAAAATATGTCAAAACAGAGGCCCATCATCTCCCCCCAATTGAACCTATTACTTGTCACCATTCAATATGGGATCCTCCTTTCTTCCTGAGGTGCATGTCTATGAACAAATCTAAGAGTAAATATTTTAAATGTGAGTAGGGCTACTTTCTTTGTCTAGATTTTAATACCCTAATTTTTGTTTGTCAATAGCCCATAAATCCTCCTCCTCTTTTCCCTCCTTTATGGGGCTAGATAATATAAAAAAACTTCAACTTCAACTTGATCCAATGGGGATCATGCTACAAACAACTCAGATACTATACTAGGGGTTCTATACAAATAATGTTCGAATCTAAGGATTAGAAATGGAATTTTTAGCTATATTCCATCTGTAATAGACCCATTCGTATTTATATGTCCTGGGAGATATTACAATATGCTAATGGCCAATTTCCTTTCACTATCTTATGTAGACTTATATTCTTCCTATTGGATGGAGAATTCAAACATATCATCTTGCAATATCATGTATTTTTTTATTATTAGTTTGGTAGGATTTTGGGTCCTCTCACCCAAATCTTGTTTCTCCATTCAAGTTACTTAATTAAATATAGTGCACCACTCCATTTTATTTGGTTCCTCATTAATTATATGAATCCTCTCAATTGCGCATCTCCAATTGTTTTACTATGTCCCAATAATTGTACTATTATTACTTATATCTAGTGTATTTTAGTATACAAATAAGGAATTTTTATGTTTACTTTTCATAGTTTTCTTCCGCATCTCTCTGATAACAAGGATGCGACCATAACATCAAAACATGAGGTATTAACATTACGACATTTGGCTACAACCAAAATATACCTTAATTTTAGTAAACAACATAATAAATGGACACATTTATCTTTGTTAGAAATATTAATATCAATCATTGAGTCTTTGTCACATAGCTTTGGGTTTTACAACAATTTTCGCAAGAAAAATATGTTTATTGGAAACCTATATTGATACAAATTCCCTAACATATTCCACAATTCGTTGGCTATAACTTCTCCTAAGTCATTTAATAATACTAAATCAAAGAGACAAAGCTAGATTGTTCTCTTTTTCTTCAAATCCAAATTCTACAAATATTTTTTTAACATTCCCATAGATACATTCTTGAGATCCATAGTGATCATTGATCTTTATCTACCACAAGATATTCCATATTGAGATACCATAGATAAAACATGTCCCCATTAAATTTCTTGATATTTATTTTCAAATTGCTTTCCATTCTTTTATAGTGAAATAATCACCCCCATAAATCTCACATTACAACAACAATTCTCACATGCCTAAGATAAACAAACCCTTAGTGATAATAGTGTCCCTTTGAAACCAATATTATTGCTGATACAAAATGTAAGTTTTAACCCTAAGACAATAATGCATATGCATATTTTTAGTAAATATAAAAATAAGACATTGGTAATGACATATTACATAAATATTTATATTATAAACCAAAATTAGGAAAACGAAGAGACTATTTAAAGGCACACCTTTATTTTTTTACCATCAATCTACTTCATTCTTTAGATTAGAATATTTATGATCATGTAGCACAAAAACCCCTTAATCCATTAACCTATATTAGAACAAAACTTTTATTCATTAATAAAAAATAGAAGACAATTGTTTTAATCACCATGCACCACAAAAAGAAAAAACCATGTGTTAAAAACTGCCAAAAATGGATGCAAAAAATCCAACATATAAAACAAAGGTAACATATTTTTCATTAAATAAAAATCGAACACCCTAATAATTTATGGATGAAAGCTTGTATGGAGTTGGGCCAATTTTTTCTAAGACTTCAAATGAGCCATAATATCTTGGTGCCAATTTTGGCGACTTATCAATTTTATCAAGATAATTTTATCCTTTGCTTAAAAAAAAAGAAAGCTTCTCACTTTAAAATTTATATATTTCTTTCCTTTATCAACACAAATTTTCTTCCTATCTTCTATATAGTTTACATTTTTCTTGGTATTTTTCATTTTTTACTCCATTTATCTTAGAATTTAGAGACTAATAAATTACTCTATTTACTATATTATCTTTACTTATTATATCATTGTATTTTATACCATACAATGTTTTAAATGGACTCATTTTTAATAATGGTTGATACCCATTATTTGGTCATGCTATGTTGTTCATCTACTCAGATGACTACATGATTAAACTTTGGCATGAGAAACCAAAACCTAGGGGCATCTAATTTTTCAAGATGACATAAGGATTAAACCCATCCTCAACTAGACCAACCATTAACATGGTTATATTTTCTCTGATGGAGTTTCGAACTGGTGACTTTCACATCAAAAAGTGCCTTAACAGTACACCCCATTGCCATCTATTCTATGCCCTATGGGATAATGGTTTATACCCATTATTATAATATAGTTTGGTAAACTTTATATATTATTCCCACGTGTAATTCTTATATTTTACATACATCTACAAAAAATATTCAATATTCTCGTTAACGCTACCTATATTCCATCTAACTCTAGGTGAGTTTTTGTACTATAGCTGAAATTTGTCCCAAATTCTTTAAACAATCCTCTCCAAAAAATGGAAGTGAACTTCAGATATCTATTTTAAATTATGGCCTTAGGAATGACAAGTAGATAGGAATTTCTTTAACATAAATATCTACAATGTTTTCTTCGTCATCAATCATATTAAATGGAATAAAATGTGTCTCCTTTGTTAAGATTATGCACCACCACCTTTATGGACTCACATTTCCTTTATATACTTGAAAAAATCATGATTAAATGTAAATTAAGTACTTCATATATCCATGTAGGATTGGATAATTCCTATAGAAACCTTGTAGGAGGTATGGGTTCATCCTTTAATTTTTTGAATTCCATATATCTGACTATGTAATCAACCACACCTTCCTTTATTCCAAGACAATAATAATAACATTCTACTAGTACAACAATTGTATTGTACCCTTTGTATCTAGCATATGGAATATTATCCATTTCCTTTTGCACTAAGTTTCTCATGTCTTTGTAATGAGGAACATGAGCTTTGTTCCTATAGAAGAGGACTTCATCCTCTTCTAGCCTATAAATTTTATATTTTTTTTTGTAAATTAGGTTGTTGTAAATTTTCACTAATCTATAGATAACGTTGGTCGAATATTACATCCTCTAAAATTCCTTTATTTAAATATGAGATGCACATGCTATTAATTAAAGCATGAATCTCATCGAGTCTCATATTAAGTTCATTGGCTACTTTGTTGACTTTTCATTTTATATGCCTTATTTCCAAATCGTATTCTCTAACGACTTCTATTCATATATTTTTTCTTGAATTTAGTGTTGGCTATTAAAATAAATTTTTTAGCTTATGATTGTCTATAGTAGATCAAATTTTCATCAGATGAGATAATTTCTCTGCATTTTATGTGCATGTATAGTAATTGGAAGATCAAAATCATGGGTAGCATAATTTATCTCATTATATTTAGTAATTTTGTATCATCACAAATAACATGCACATTTCTCGTAAGAACTCCCTCACATCCTTCTTGACATATATCTAAAAACACAATGAAAACCTTGGATCCACAATTGTTAAAACAAGTTAACTATTTGATAAATCTTTTAGCTGCTAGAAATTCTCTTCACTCTAAAAATTCCATTCAAACTTTATTCCTTCGTTTTGTATAGAGGTAATTTGATCGATGATGTTGTATAAGCCTTCAATGAATCTCTTATAGTAAGTATTCAACACCACATAATATCATACCTATAAAATGTACTTTACTGCTAGCCATTGTTTGATTACTTTAGTATTTTTCAAAGCCATTCTTATGCTCTTATCATAGAATATCTGACCTAAATAATGGATTTATTTATAATATTAGCTATTTTTTCTTATCTTAGAATACAAATATTTCTCTCTCAATGCCTGTAACACCATCCTAAAATTTTTCTAATGTTCTTCCTATATCTTGAAGTAGATAAGGATATCATGTAAGAAGACTTAAGTCTGAAAATTTTGACAATGGAAGAGATAAAAATTCCATTGGTTAGGAAAATGAAAGTAGAAATGGGATATTTCAACCAAAAAGGAATCACTATAAACTCATAATGAACATGCCTTCTTCAAAATGTGGTTTTGCTAGGGTCTGCTTATGTGATTCCCACTTGATGATAACTTGAGTGTAGGTCAACAATTGAAAGTATTCTTTCTCCCTTCAATGTATAAGAGATACCATAGGTAATATGTACATATGAAGAAACTATTTTCTTCTTCGTGGTGGTTTTTCTTATAGATATGTTGTTAGGTCGCTATATTACTAGTTTAGCCCCTTACTGTTATTAGTGTAGCCCCCTTATTTTTATTGTTGTACCGTTGTAACCCCAATATTATTATTATTGTGCCCTTATATTGTTATTGTTAGGTCGGTTAGGATTATATTGTGGGCCTATGGACTCCTATATATAGAAGTAGGTTTTGGTCATTTGTATCATCCAAGAATTGTTAATCTATGTAATGTATTGGAGGTAGCCCCCTTGAAGTGGCTAAATTCTAAGGCGTTTATCTCTATTTTATTTTGTTTTTGGAGCTGGCTTCACAACATTTGGTATCAGAGCTTTGGATTCTAGGGTTTCATTGCTCCAAATAGGTCATCGTGGAATTTCGCTACAACTTGTTTTCTACAAAGGTTCAGAAGTTAAAATTTGTAGAGAAAGAATCTGAAATCGTGAGGAACATCATTGCAAAATTTTAGATCTTGGTTTGAAATATTTTCGGAGATATGATCTGTGGTATTTAGGGCTTTTTCAGGCTCCTAAATTTAACCTAAAAAGGTCATCGTGCCATGTTAGAAAAAAATTTTGTTCTACAAGGTTTCAGAAGCATACATTTTCACAGCGTGAAGCCAAAATCCAGAGGAACGTCATGGAAAAATTTTAGAGATTGCTGTGCATTATTTTGGGAGGTAGGATCTGTGGAAGTTAGGGCTTTTTTAGGCTCTCGAATTTCATCTAAAAGAGGCGATCATTGGAAAATATTCATAACTCCATCTCTAAGCATCAGATTGGAATTATGTAAAGAGTGGCTAAAAGTATATAGACTGCAGTTTCCTGTCTATAACTTTGAGAGTGGAAGGAAGAAACAGTGACACATGGAAAGTTTTACAAGTTCGCTCTATTGAACTAGTCCATAATTAGGTCATTGTGGCAGATAAGACATAAATTTTCCTTGAAGAATCCAAATCAGGTCAGACCTATGGCATTCGAAACTAGATTCAGAGGGCTACCATAGAGACAAATTTTAGATATTTAAGATCCGAAATCACAGAGATAATTAAGTTTCAATATCGAGCTCCTCAAAAGCAAGAAAAAGGTGTGTATCTTTTTTTTTTCCGAATTGCATAAGTCTTGTTTAAAAAATCAGTTTGAAGTGATTCCAAGCACATATTGAGCATATATTTCTGTATTGGGTTCTAAAATTCCTCCTAAAAATAATTCAACATGCATTAAGCCCTCAGAATACTCTACTATGACTCATGACAATGAAGAATTGCAACATGATCTATCAAAATTACAAGAGCAAGTGCACCAAATTTCGCTCTCGCAAAGAAAACAAAAAATGAAATGGAAGTTTTGAGGAAAGGTGTGGAAGAGAAGATGGATGGTTTGAAGAATAATGAGGATGGTTTGAAGAAAGGCGTGGAAGCTTAGATGGAGGACATGGAAGAAAAATTGAAAGACAACATGGAAATGATTCCTAATGGCGAAAGATAGTAGAAGAAACTCATGATGAGAACAAAATAGATGTTAATAATTATTTCATAAACTCTAATGTTGGATGGAAGAACCACCATATTCCAAAGATGGATATGAGGAAGTTTGATGGCAAGGATCCCGTAACATGGATACTATAGATGGAGCAATATTTTGATCTCAATAATGTGCAAAACATATAAAAGGTACGCATTGAAACTTTACATTTAGAAAAGAATACATTTGTATGGTATCGATGGCTTTGCTCCCGCAAAAAAAATGTCACTTGGTCAATTTTTATGGAGGAAATGATAGCACATTATGAGGATATAAAGAGCAACACCTTCTTTAGCCAATTGATAAATCTCAAACAAAAGGGTTCAGTGGTGGAGCACATTGAGGACTTCCAAAAATTGAATATAAGGGTAAATGATATTCTAGAGGAACACAGGATTGATGTCTTCATAGGGAATTTAAAGGATAACATCCAACATTAACTTTAAGTTTGGGAACCTGATTCATTTGAGAAGGCATTTAGGTTGGAAAGAAAAATTGAATGTAAAATTATGGTGACAAGGAAGCCTACCACTCACATCTATAAAGACGGAAGTGTTCCTACTCCTACACTTCCACAATCTACAAGGTTGACACCACAAAAATTGGAAGAATAAAGGGAAAATGGCTTTTCTATAGTTGTGATAGAAAATACACTGAAGGTCATAAGTGTGTTGAGAAGAAATTATTTTACATAGATTGTGGAGAGGAAGATGAAAATGAACAAGAATCTTCAAAAGAAGACGATATACACCAGCAACCAACCCTAGAAGAGGAATAAATGAGTCCGACCATATCATGTAATGCATTGGTAGGAATTACCACTCCCTAAACTCACGAGATAGAAGGACATATCAAGAAGAAAAAGGTAATAGTGTTAATTGATTCAGATAGTACCCGTAATTTTATTCATTGTATAGTAGCCAAGGAATTGAATTGTTTCCTATACCCAGCACCAACATCTAAAGTGATGGTTGCAAATGAAGTAACTATAAATTTATCTTGAAAAAGCCATAATATCAAGCTAACCATGGGGGAATATGTATTGAATATTCCAATTCTTTCCATTCCAATGGGAGGCGATGATGTTGTACTAGGAGTACAATGGTTACAATCTTTGGGGACAATAGCTTTTAATTTCCAAGAAGTTTTGTTGAAATATTTTTCAGAAGGAAAGGAATTTGAATTATAGGGTATCACATGGAATATGGGAAAGATAATAAGCTCTAATTTCATGACAAATATTTTGAGGAAAGAACAACGAGGCGTAATTGCACAATTATGCTCACTAGAAGTTCCAACATTAAAATCATCTATTTCTATGGATCTCCAAAAAGTCTTGGACAATCATTGCAAGGTGTTTGAAACTCCCAAAGCACTCCCACCTATTCATGACCATGATCATGCTATTCATTTGATTCTAGGAAGTTTTCCTCCAAACATCAAGCCTTATTAATATCCTCATGTCCAAAAGAGCGAAATTGAACGTATGATTGCAGAAATGTTAGAGGCTGGTATAATTCAACCTAGTCAAAGTTATTTCTCTACTCCAGTAGTATTGGTGCATAAGAAGGATGGTTCATGATGCATGTGTCTGGATTATAGGGAGGTCAATAAGCTCACTATTAAAGATAAATTTCCCATTCCTGTAACTGATGAATTATTGGATGAATTACATGGAGCAATTTATTTTACCAAGTTCAATCTCCATTCAGGATGTGATTAAATTAGAATGAAGACCGAAGTTATTCCGAAAACAACATTTCGAACTTGTGAGGGTCATTATGAATTTCTGGTCATGCATTTTGGCCTTAACAATGCACCTTCTACATTTCAAGGGTTGATGAATTCCATTTTCAAACCCTTCCTTAGAAAATTTGTGCTAGTATTTTTTTATGATATACTAATCTACAATAGGTCTTGGAAGGATCATCTTCAACATGTTGAAAGGGTGCTCAAACTATTTCAGGAGAAACAATTATATGCAAAAGCATCCAAATGTTTCTTTGGAGTACAAGAGGTGGAATATCTAGGTCATATTGTATCTCAAAAGGGTGTTAAGGTAGACCCTAACAAAATTAAGGCAATTAAGGAATGGAAAGTCCCCACAACCATAAAGAAGTTGTGAGGATTTATCGGGCTAACAGGGTATTGTCGCAAGTTTGTTAATAATTATGGGAGAATAGCAACACCTCTAACAATATTATTGAATAAAGATGCATTTCATGGACTCCTGAAGCAACTAAGGCCTTTGAACATCTTAAAGAGGTAATGTGCCTAGCACCGATCTTAGCTACGATAGATTTTGCAAAAAAATTTATAGTGGAATGTGATGCCTCATGAAATGGAATTGGTGTTGTTTTAATGCAAGAAGGAATACTTATTGGTTTTGAAAGTCGTCCAATCAAAGGAAAGTATTTACAGAAAGGTGTTTATGAGAAGGAAATGTTAGCAATACTACATGCACTAAATAAATGGCAACCTTACCTAATGGGAAGACCCTTCAAGGTAAAAACTGATCATGATAGTCCTAAACACTTTTTGGAACAAAGACTATTTTCAGAAGAGCAGCAAAAATGGGTCACAAATATGTTGGGTTATGACTTTGAAATAATATACAAAAAAGGAAAGCTAAATGTTGTTGCAGATGCACTCTCAAGAAAGAATGAAGAGGTGGAAGTATTTCTTTGTGCCATTTCTATTATCCAACTGGATTGGATAACTGAAGCAAGGGATGAATGGAAGAAGGATGAAGAAGTGTGGACACTCATTCAAAAGTTGCAGCAAGATCCTAGTACATCTGATACATTTAGTTGGAAAAATTATTCCTTATGGCACAAAAATCACTGATATCTTTGTAAGAGTTCCCAACTAAAAAAAAATATTCTTTTGGAATTGCACACTTCTCCTTTAGGAGGTCACTCGGGATTTTTAAAAACTTACCACAGGGTGAAGAAAGAATTTTTTTGGGATGGCCTTAAATCTGATATTCAAAATTTTGTAGCGGAATGTTTGGTTTTCCAGCAAAATAAAGTTGATACAATTAAGACCTCGAGTCTTCTACAACCTTTATCCATTTGAAGTCAAAATTGGGAGGAGATTTCAATGTATTTTATCACAGGTTTACCCAGGTCTGAAGGAAAGAGTGTCATGATGGTGGTAGTTGATAGACTTACCAAGTATGCACACTACTGTGCATTATCTCATCCATTTAAAGCAAGTACAGTTGCTACTACATTATCGACACAATTCAAAAGCTACATGGAAAACAGGGGAAATTTTAAGGATGGAAGCTTATCTTAAAGTTTAGAAACCTTGGCGAATCTTACTAGTCCATAATATGCAAATTGTAAAAATTTTGGCGATATTTTTGTATAAATATTTATATTTCCAATGTTTTTATATTATCCAAAATAATATTTTGGTGATTTTTAAGGTAAAATAATGGTGTACTATAAAATTTGGGCAAATCATTTTAGAAAAAAAATGGAAATTTGGGAATCATTTTTTTTTAAAGCATGGAAAATTAGCCCACTAGTGAATATTAGCCCCTAAAGTTTTCCCTAATGGAAACCCAAATATTATTGTGAGTGACACAGATCCCATTCTTACTAGAAATTTTTCGACGGAGTTATTTTCTTGTTAGGGTACTCAACTAGCTCATAGATCATCTTATCATCGTCAATCCGATGGTGAAACTGAGATGGTGAATAAATGTTTGGAAGGATATCTTTGCTGTTTTCTATCTGATAAACAAACAAAATGGGTCAAGTGGTTACCTCTTGCCGAATGGTGGTATAACACTTCCTTCCATACTGCAGCAAAAATGACCGCATTTATGGCACTTTATGGATATCATCCACCATCCATCACATCATACTTAGGAGAACATTCTAAGTTTCAAGCAGTGAAATATCACATTTAGCATCAACAAGAAGTTCTCCAACTCTTAAAGGATAACCTAAATTTGGCACAAAATCGAATGAAACAATAAGAAAATAAACATTACAGCGAGAGAATTTTTGATGTAGGAGAGTAGGTATTTTTACTGTTACAACCATACAAACAAATGTCCCTCAAGCAAGCTAAGAAATATAATAAATTATCGCCAAAGTACCATGGTCCTTACAAGGTGTTGCAAAAGATTGGTACTATGGCATACAAATTGGAGCTTCCTTCTTCTTCGCGAGTGCATCGATTTTTCCATGTTTCATGCTTAAAGAAAGTTATAGGTGAAAATATTCCTGTTCAAACAATATTGCTAGAGCTTGATGAGGAAGGAAAAATCATATTGGAACCTGAAGCGTTCATGGAAACAAGAACTCGACAACAACGAAATCGATCAATTTCAGAGTATCTCATCAAGTGGAAGAACTTACCCACTGAAGATTATACATGGGAGGATGAGAATTTTATATAGAAGCACCTAGAGCTACTCAAGCATTGAGGAAAACACGTTTTTTAAGAAGAGGGGCATGTTAGGTCCATATATTACTAGTATATTCCCTTACTGTTATTAGTGTAGCCCACTTATTGTTATTGTTGTACCCCTGTAACCCCAATATTGTTATTATTTTGCCCTTGCATTGTTACTGTTACGTCAGCTAGGATTATATTATGGGCCCATGGACTCCTATATATATAAGGAGGTTTTGGTCATTTGTATCATCCAAGAATTGTTCATTTATGTAATGTATTATAGGTTTCCCCCTCGAATTGGCTGATTTCTAAGGTGTTGATCTCTCTTTTCTTCTAGTTTTGGAGCTGATTTCACAACATATGTAAAAATTTGGTCTATGAGAGTTATGATAGTAGTTCAAAAAGTACAAAAGATAATTTTTTTTATGGAAAGTTTTAAATTTTCATTCAAAGATAGAAATGAACCATGAGTATACTTATTGGAAATTTGAGCCTAATGAGGGTATTTTCATAGAACCCTAACCTTTTTTAGTGTATCTATCATAAAATAAGATGAAGAATGAATTATAGCCTATTTATTGAAATATTTTTCAACATGAATAACTCTCACAATAATTGTGGCATGCATGTTTTGAAAAATTAGAGGTACAAGAAGATAAGTTTTTATTTAGAATGGAGGACTAGAGAGATGGATTATGCACAAAGTTCTTATAACCATGGATATGAAATATGTATGAATATTAGCCTACGAAATTTCCAAACAAATTCCTATGGATATAAAATGAGAGTGGAGCCTATAATGTTGGTAGAGATAATGAAAAGATAACAATGGAAGTGTAGAGATACAAAGTAGATAATGAAAAGTTTATAAGATACTAGGAGTAGAACTAAATTAACACCCAATTGCTATAAGTTTTAAACAATCTATACATGAAAATTCAAAATAATTATATCATAAGACATGGAACTAGTGCAAGGTATGTATTAGATTATAGATCTCATGAAAGGAGAGATGAAAAAAATAGCTTGGGAACTCAACAAGTTTTAGTAGGAATTATGATTCACTAAGGAATTTAAGGGAAATATACCATTATTTCATACAATTAATGAGTGTCCCAACTTGGTCTCTTGTAAGAAATAAAATAAGAGTATTGAGTTGGATTGTTTGTAAGGTGAATTAGAATGATTGGGCCATATACAATTGATGTATAGTGTAAGAAGAATGAAAAATTTTAAGCACAGTTGTTGGATATGAGAAATTTTTTCTAGGTTCACCTTTATTCAACCAATATTTATGTAGGGATAATGTCATTAGTCACATATAGGGAAAATTTTCCATGATGTGGGACAAGGTGAAGAAGGTCAAGGATATCAATTACAAGACAATTTATTGGCAAGATTTTGAGAAGCACTTCAAAAATAAATATAGCGTTATGATGACGAGAATATGTTACAATTACTTGACCTCAAGATAGGAAGCAGGATCATGGAAAAGAATGATAGAAAATTCCTCGATCTTTTAAGGTATGTTTATTTAATTAGATATGAAAATGTAAAAACTAAGAGGTTTTAAGTGGTATTCCATAATTTTACAAGGAGACAATCCATTTTGATGAATTAAGGCCTTTGGAAGAAACCATAGGGAAGGAAAAGTGTTGGAACGAGTGGAATGACGAGAAGAATGAAAAATTATTAAAATAAGGAAAGGATTTAACCCATACTTCTTCAAAAATAAATCTCGGGATTATCATAAAGGACATCTCGTACACAATAAAACCAAGATGAGAAATTCATTAGGGAAAAGTCGAAAGAAAGAAACCATAATGTTTATGGGATATGAGGGAGACCAGATGTACATAAATTTCCACAAAAGGGATATAGGGTGAGGAATGTACACAAAAACTAGGAGGGTGACATATATCAAGACATGGGTAGAAGCATGCCAAATATTTATGAAAATTTGGATAATAGATAAAAAATCTCTCAATATCACATGATTTAAGTGAAAAGTAAGATTGAGAATTATCGTGTAGCTATTTTATTGATTCCTGAGCTAGTCACAGAATATAGATCATAACTTAATTGAAAGCTTTAGAGTGAAAATATGTAAGCATGAAAAATCTTGGTTAGTATATCTAGCCACTATAACATTAACTTGTCAATGGTTTCTTAGTGGACATAAATTTAGTAAGTACTAATGTATATTTGAGCATGATGATGCTTGGGTCATATTATTGCTTGGTTGGTATGGAATGGATAGAAAATATCATGTTTTCCTAGATTCTTAGACCAAGGATTTAATATTCCTTGATGATGAAGGAAATTCAAGGATAACATATAGTATTCCAAGGACTGTAAAGATTAGATATACCTTTGTATCACAACTAATAATAAGTTTTAGAAATGGTTTCAATATATATGCGACACAAATGGAAGAATCCTCTAAGGGTAAGGAGTTAAATATTGAGGACTATATATTGTTAAGAGAATATCAAGATGTGTTTTTGGAATTACTAGGATTGTGACGAAAGAGGGACATTGATTTATTTATTAACTTGATTCATAAACCTACACCAATATCCAATACTCCTTATAGAATGATCTTATAGAATATAAAATAACCGTGGATGCAACAAGAAGGGTTGTTGAAAAATGGGTACACATTTTCAAGTTCATCCCCTGGTAGTCCCTCAAATATTTTTTTCACAAAAATGGACAGAGCTATAAGGTTATTTATTAGTATTGGTAATCAACTTAGGTACCAAATTTGATATAAATCCTTATAGGGAGTAGTTTTATCAACATGAAAAGGGAACTATATTATATCAATGTATTATTTACCATCCATATCAATGCTTTTATAGTGATAATTTTGTAGGAATAATATTGCCAGGTCATTATAACCAACATTCCCATTTTGAAGAGTTTAAGGTGAAAATTTTTAGGATGTTGTTTAAGGATTTAAATTAACACTTTTGGTGGTCCCAAACTTACTATTATCCTAGATTTTACTCTCTATGCATGGATACCTTTTGAAAATCATAGGAATCACCTCAATCAAATATTGTATAGGGTATGCTTCCCTAAATTTGAGCTATCAAAATTGGACATTGCCAATTAAGAGGATGTCATGTCTTCCCCATCACTGATGGAAAAAGGGATAGCCATGTGGAAACTATGAAGAAGAATCTAGAGGGGTCAATTTATAACTCATACTGAAGGTGAATATGTCAATTTTAACCCCTTGTTGGATATTGGGTTGTGTTATAAATATGCCACTATGAGGAATACTGGTTCCCGTCTATTTGAGTGAATTTTGTTCCATACATGAGAAGAGAAACAGAGAGTATATACGGAGAGAGAAAATAGATATGATTTATGTATTGTATCATCTGATAGGAAAAATGTGTCATTCCTTTCTACATCCTTCTTTTTCCATCTACAGAAAGAGGGAGTAGAGCAACCCCACCTTCCAGTTCGATTTTCACTCAAAAGGGTTTGCCATACCATATCTTGTGCTACTATGTTTGTTATTTATTGCATTTTTGTCTATTCCATAATTTTTACATCTTATATATTTCATGCATTAGAAAAATAACTTAATGAATGATGAAGTCTAAGGAAATGACCCTCATATAAATAATTTTTATTTTAAGTATAAATTTATTAGATATATTATGACCAACCATGAAGTGGAATATTTGTGAAATTTTATGGATCATATTAGCATTGACACAGGTTCATTTGGGTAGATTGTGGGGTTTTATAGGGGATATAGATATATATATATATATATATATATATATATATATATCTGTGTGTGTGTGTGTGTGTGTGTGTGTGTGTGAAACTGAATGTCACAAAAGTAATATATGACTTATCTACTAATAACCCTTAGTATCCTATAGTGGATATGTTTCTATTATTGGAATCACAAGTTGTAGATATGAACCATAATGCGAGCCTCCTTATGGTAGCATTGAATAATATGTTTAGTTATTTAGAGAAGATTTAGGTTCTAATGGATAGGTAAGATAAGGGGATTGGGAACGACTAAAGGGGGAGACTAAGAAAAAAGCTAAAAAGGAATAACCCACTTTGAGAGTTATGAATAATTCACAATGGTAATTCAATATGGAAGTGAACATTGAAGTCAAGCCATATCAACATGAGATTGATGATTTTAAGTTAAATCACTAGTTTCAGTACTTATAGGCTTATTTTATTGTTCAAAAAATAAAGGAAGAATATAAAATTTTGTGTTCACATTTAAAATTACAAGGTCTTGCCTTGACCTAGTTGGTAAACAAAACAAAAATCCTGAGTCTAGAGGTATATCCTTCAATGACTACAAGGGAGTATTTTGAAATTATCATAAATTCGTAGATCTACCCTATCAAGTATGTAGAGGACTAATGGATTTGATGGAATTACTTTAGGAAGGGATTCGGGTAGATTGTAAAATAGTATAACACAAAATTTAGGAGGATTGAAATAATGTTTCTTGTCTCCCCAAATAACCCAAACACACTCCTAAAGAATATATGGTGTCTATACAACCATTTAAATGAGCAACTGATTTTGTTAAAATCTAGAATAGGAGATGATTCTTGTCTATAGGAATAATACCTAGAGAACATGGGCTAAAATAAAGGGAAATGAAATAGGTCAAGGTATAAAGATAATTGGGAAGATTCCAATATGGGAAAGAAGAAGTGGAAAGGGGGGCGAATATAAAAATATACTAATTATAAAACACCAATGCAAATATCCAAACAACAGTTTCAACCTTTATGACAATGATTCTGATATAGAGGATAATTTATTAAGGTTGCATCTGGAGGTTAACCTGAGGAATAGAAAGAATGATTCTAAAAAGAAAAAAAAACATGGAAATAGATTCGAGTAATTAGGTGGGAAATTATCTCAAACATGTATGAGAAAACGTTTTGTACATCAGTGCAAAAGCTAGTGAATTTGAGTAGCATTCAAAAATAGGAATATATAGGAATGACTAGAATCTTCCATATAAAGATACGTATTAAGAGGAAAAAAAAGGATGCTTTATTCGACTTAGGATCACAAGGGAATATCATAGAAGAAAATATGGTCAATAAATGGGGAGTAGATATGCATGTCCATCCCATCTGATAACATGGCGATATGACAAGAAGGAGGAAGAGTTAGGGTAAGAAAATAGTGCATAACCAATTTTTCTATTAGTGCTAACTTTATTTATGAGGTAGAATTAGACGTAGTTCTTATTGCTGTATGTGGAATTTTGTTTGGGAGTCGCTTTATATCTTTCTAGAATGTGATATTCATGCAACGAGCAAACTAATATCACCTCATCAATAGTGTAAATTGCTTCATCATCAATGGGCAGAGAGGAATGTGAAATCTCTCACTGGTAAGTGCCAAATGGGCCAAAAAGTTGACCAATCCTAGAAATAAGTACCTAGAGTGGTTTACTAAGGAAAAAAAGTTAATAAATAGAAGAATTGTTATAGGAATGTAGTTGTATGTTATAGGATCCTAAAGGGAAATCTCCTAAGAGGGATTTAGATAATCGGATATAGGTGTTTCTAGAATTTTCATTGTTAAACATTGTGTTGTACACAAAATATCTTATATAGTAAAGACGGGTGAAGAATAAATTGCATTTGGTATTAGAAAAAGGTTTCAATCAACCAAGAATTTGATTATGTGGGTCACACATAATCATTGTCGAATAGAATGATGGGTCATGGTGGATGCGTATTGTTTATAATGCATTAAAATAATATATGCTCAAGAACAAGTACCCCATACGTAGGATAGTTGATATGTTGGGTGAGTTGTACCATGCCAAAGAGTTCACAAAGATGGACTCAAAGCTAGGATATCACTAGGTTCAAGTCAGAGTAGAGGATAACTAGAAAATTTCCTTCAAAGTGCGACATGGTCTGTATGTGTGGTTAGTCACACTATTCTACATATGAAATTAGATCGGTACGTTCACGAGATTGATGAATGATATACTATACATTTTTATAAATTCTGTTTATATTCTTTATTTTGAGTATATAGTTGTATACAATGCTACTTCGGAGGAGCACATGTCACATTTGATGCAGGTGCTGGATACATTAAAGAAGCACTAGTTGTTGGAAGAACTCAAGTAGTGTGAGTTTTCACAATAGTATCTTTTCTATTTAGGAAATGTGATAGTGAGGGAGATTTAAGTATAGATTTAGCTAATATGGAGGTATTCATGGAGTGGGATCTCCCAATGTGTATAAGGTTGGATGTTTTTTTTGTGCAGCACAATACTTGAGTAAAGTCATAGCCTTGTTTTGGGTAGTAGCAACACCACTTCAAACTAAGATAGTGTCTCAAAAGGATTTCTAGTGGGGAAAGGGCCAATAGAGGGGCTTATAGTTAACGAGTATATGAATAAATATCTAGTTATGGAATTACAAAACTTGTAGCAACCCTTGACAGTGGAGACAAATGTGAGTTGATATGTTATGGGATTGACCTTGGTGTAGGGGGGAAGACATATATTCAACCATTCTAAAGCACTTCATGGTAAAGTTATCAACTAAAATACATATGAAAAGGATTTATATGCCTTGGTGGAAGTTATGAAGAAGTAGAGACACTATTTGATGGGAAAGTAGAAAATAATCCACATATATCACCAACCACTATAGTAATTGTAGGCATAAGGTAAACTTCAACATGCCGACGATTAAAATTGGATGGCTTCTACAATAGTTTCATTTAGTGATGAATTACAAGGAGGAAAACATAACCAAGTTGGTCGACATGATTGTAAGTCCACCCACATGAAATATCAAATCTTTTGAAACTCTTAAGCACAAGGAGACTTTCACCCATGATGCACATAGAGAGACACACATAGAGGAATATGACTTCAAGGATGTATTTCAACAATTTCAACGTCATATTCATTTTCACAATAAGTGTGGTCCTCCAAATTCCCATGATTTTTTTGATCAAACCATCTATTTTCGCATCATTCCACTCACCCATTTTCATTATTATTAACCATATTTCTTCACAAACGCACCAAAATATCTCATACATGTTTACATGGTTTATTATTATTATTTCCTTTATTTTCAACTAATTAAGAATAATTTTTCTAGGCTTTACTAATGATAGTTTTCCAAATCATTTTATATAGCTTAGCTCGGGTTCCATAGATATCTTTGTGATCCAAGTAGTAGCACCATTCTCGAAAGAAATTGACCACATAGGCTTTGCTTCAAAAACCTCCAATGTGGATTTATTTTGGTCAAATTTCATCAAAGATGCGTGTGTTAACCTCCACGAAGAGATCAAAGGCAATACACAATAGTTTTGACTAGTCAACCTCAGATTTTTTTTTTGAGCAAATAAAAACCAATTTGAAAAAAATAAAACATGAATTTTCTTCAAAACAATCCCAATTAGGCTTTATGTGGGAAATTTCCTCAAATTCATTATGGATTGTAATATTTTCCTAGTTATTTCGACCCCTTTTTTTGTAGATCACGTGGGCAAGTGGTTTGCTAATGTGTCATTCAATGCAAAGTTAGCAAGAAGGCTAGAACAAGTAGTCCTTTAGAAAATTCATGCCAAGGAGATAAGATTTATTAGTAATGGGCTTACATTTAATCCTAAAATCCTTAAAAATATACTTTATTTTATTCACAACATAAACCCCACATAAGCCAATTTTTTTACCATACATACTGATGTAGAATTTGATATTAATGCTATCTTTATTAATGAGGTAGAATTAGATGTACTTCCACTAGAATCAAATGTATTTTTCTTCTACTAATCAATTATTTTTACCATTTCATTAATATTTTCCTCTCCTAAATAACATACTCACAACAATTGGATATTTATTTGGTCTAGTAATATTTTATTGTTTGAGTAGATCTAGATCTATCCCAACACTTTGTTATAAATATAGAGGTTTTTTCCTCACTAACACATATCATAATTATTGTCATCATCACTATTATTTTATTACTCTAGATCTCCCAATTGTAATTTCAATATCCATTGTCTTCTTCTAGAATCAAGAGAGAGAGATAACCAACTGAAATGTAGGGATATAAAAAGAACCCTCACATAGAGGAGGAAGCCAGAGACGTGTTTCTACATTATTCTTCTTAGGTGAACATTAATAATAAAATATTTTCCTATCCATTGGTTGTTATATATGAAAATTTTCCATATACATAATTGTATCTTCTCAATTTATTTTGCAAGTTTCTAACATTTTTATGCATATCTAAGGCTTGAAGCTGAAGATTGCAGGGTTTTAGCACCATTTTCTACTCTATTTGGTTTTTTTAGGTGGATACATCACCAACCATATAAAATTCCATTTTTTACTCAACTGATCAAAAATATTTTTTTAACTGTAGGTTTTGATAGGTTAAAATTATAAGCATCTAAATATTTGGGATGAAAATATGGTATATGTACAAAAATATTATTATATAACATTCCACACATCTACTAGTAGGTCCCCATTTGAAACATATTTTTGATACTTTCCACCTTCACATTTGGATGTTGCTCATGTGTCGCAAGGAGGGATGAGGGAGAATCCCAATGGGGATGCCATAATGGAAGAAAATTTTCTTGAGAATATTAGGAATATCCATATATAGGTATATGAGATGTTATAATAGTCACAGGAGAGAAAATATTATATGCATGATTAGCATGAACCAAAGGATTAATTTAAGGTGGGAGACAAGCTATGGTTACGGTTGATCAAGGAGATGCTACATGTTCCTAGAAATAAAATTAAGGATATACAATATTAATCCTTACATATATTAGAGAAGGTGGGAGATAACACCTATATACTAAGTGTACCCCACACATGCACATTTATTCAATATTGAATTAGATAATTTGAAACTCTATGAGACTTACATGTTGGATGAAGAAGAGTAACATGTCTCACTTTCTATAGAGGATTTGACCCAAGGTTCTCAAGTCTAGTTGAAAGAGGATGTAAAAAAATTTAATGAATTGGTCTAGAACTAAAATATAGGAGTACGATGACCTTTTATATATTGTGTTTAAAGGACAACTTCTAGGCATGGATAAATGGTACTTGAGGAAGATGCTAGAGGAAAATTTTCCAAAATAGATCTAGTAAAATACTCTTTGTACCTAATGCCTAGAAAATGGGGAGCTCTAATCCATATGAGATCTATATATTATTTTTTATCAATCATGATGATTTTGGAGTGGAAAAATTTAGAGGAATCAACTTGCAGGGTCATTTTTACTCGTGGTCTCAGTTTGGAAAATTTCAAGAAAAAAATTTCAAGAGTTACTTTAAGGCCTTAATTGAAAAATGTTTTAGTTCTCAACATTATTATGGATCCATATTCCACAATATACATATTATTATATTTCCTACAGTGCAATAATTTCCTTAATCGGTGCTCATATGAGAAATTTATGCATCAAACAAGCTGACCTTTGGAAACTGATCACCTTTATTTGATAAGATTCCATGTTAGTCCACATTAATCATAAAAAAATGGCTAGCGATATCGGTAATATAAGTAATACTTTATAAGGGTCAATTTGTAACTCACATTGATGATTTAAGGGGTCAAAATTATCCCCTAGTTAAATATTTAGCTATATTATAACCCAAACACTAGGCGGAAAAGGGGTTATAATATATTTGAGTGTTGTTTGTTCCATAGATGAGAAACATATATATGAGTGGATAGAGAGAGAGAAACATACAAAAAGGTTTTTCTTTACCAAAGTATCGCATTGGCCATGGGCCTAACTCCTTTGTACCTCCATCCATTTCCATTCAAAGAAATAAAAAGTAGAGTAGCCTCATCTTCTAGTTTGGTTTTCTCTTCAAATTTTTTCCTATATCATATCTTGTGTTATTATTCTTTTCGGAGATTTTATTTTTACTTGTTCTCTATTTTATACATTTTTTATATTTCATTAAAGAGAATAGTAACATAATAAATCGACATGTCTAAAGAAATAACTCCCATAGTAAATATTTCAAATTTTAAGTACAATGTTTATCAAATTAGTTCTCACAAATTATCTAGTGGAATATGAACGGAAATTTGTAGATTAAAAGGTATGATGGAGTTGATGTTTGACTTGGAGATGACTCAAGAACGAAAGGTCAAATTAATGTGTATGGGTGGAATAGTTAGAAGAATACGTAGTGTTGTATGTACACTAGAGCTAGTTAAAAACATGATATATGTAATAAGGACGTGTGATGTAGGTGTTAAAATTGTATTAGAAAAGGAAATGTTTAGGATGGTTCAAGGATAAAAGATATTTCTAAGGGGAGTTCAGACTAAAACATGGTAAAAGATATTTTGAGGCACTGTTAATGATGGGTGTACCAATTTTATTGTTCCTAGCGGTGACAAAAACGTGGTATTTTATCTATATGCAAGACAATGATATGGCATAAAAAACAAGGATATCATAGAGAGAAGGGCCTCAAAGCACTAAAATGTAAAGGTATTTTTGAAGGTATGTGTAATTTCACCATAGATCCTTATTTCTATGGATACTGTATTCATGGAAAATAGAATTGAGTAAGATTCTCAACATGTGTTTTAAGGAATAATGGAATTCTACACTTAGTACATAATGATGTCCTTGGACCTGTCCATATTACGTCACTAGAAAAATATTTATACTATGTGTCATTCATAGATGACTTCTTAAGGATAAATGTTTCATTTAGAATAAATATGAGTTTTTTTAGTAAAATTTAAATAAATTGAGCCTCTTGTTGAGAACTAGATAGATACAAAAATAAAGTTGTCAAGGCTAAACAACGATGGGTAATATTGAGTGGATGAGTTCAAGGAATTCTTTAAATAGTGTGGTATAGAAAGGTAGAAGGTTTCACCATAAACATATTAATATAACTGGGTTTTAAAAAGGATGAACAAGACACCGATGGAAAAAATAGGGAGAATTCTCAATGGTGCGAATTCAAGAAAAACATTTTTGGAAGAGGTTATGGGTATTATATGCTACCTTGTAAATATATCACCCTCATTAACATTTCTTTACAAGTATATACATGAAGCATGGATTTCTATGAAGCCCTCTCTTAAAGATATTATATTTTATAGCTCTGATGCATCTGTATATGCTCCAATGAGAAATAGAAGTATGTTGGATAATATGGTTGGAAAATGCATATGTATTTGTTATAAATATGGTTTAAAGGGTTATATGCTTTGGGATTTAGAAACTAGGAAGGTAATTTATTGTTAAGTAATACCAAGGGAAAATGAGCCAAATTTGTGGAGTTCAAGTTGTAGGATGAATAATATAACCTAGAAAATGCACATGATTAAAAAGAGGAAGAACCACAAGCTTTGTTATTGACGAGATAAGCTAAAGAAAGAAGGGAACAAAAAAGTTGTACTCCACCTAATTTTCATTATTGTTTTATGATGACTGCAAAATTACAAAGGATACTTTATATTTATGGTCACTTTGTCAAAAAATTTGAATTCAATACACAACCTCATAATTCTAGGCATATTTTTCAAAAAATTCATTGAGGAACCCCAAGAGGTGACACTTGAATAGATGTAACCCTTGCTCTAAAACTCTTCTAGATAAATTCGCAATTACCTTATTTGATGTGCTAAATATATAGCGATTCTTGTGTACACTAGGGAATATTTAGGCATCAGGTCAACAAAGAAATGAATGTCTCTCTTTGGTTGCAATCCAAGGAATTTCCAAAACAAATATTTATATTCTCTTAATATTTGACATTCCTCAAGGTTTTTCATCTTATCCTTGGTCATATCTTCCATTTTTTTACCATATATAATGAAACCATTCTAAAACCTCTTCTAATTTTAAAATCTCAAATATCTATAATTGGTATAGGTATTGGAATACTATAAAATATCCTTGAATTCCATTCATCAGAGAAGCATATGAAATCCTTGTTATAATAACCTAACACAGGATGATTGTTTTTAAGCCAATCCATACAAATCAAGAAATGATATGACCCAAGAAATATGATGATCAAATCAACTTTAGAACTAATAAATTCATGTTAAGTAGTAAATCCCTCACAAGTTCATGTTCGAGTTGTGATGTGGACCAAAGAAGAAATTTCCTGCTTACATATTTTCACTTTAAACCTTTCAACTAATTTATCACCTATATTCCTATAATTGGCTTAGGAGTAAACTAAAATAGACATGGAATATTTATCAATATTAATTTGAACTAAAATCAACTCATATTAATTATATCTTTATATATTATATAATGTTGCGTAAATGCTTTGCACGATTCTACCCATATCTTCCACTATCCCATCTTCATAGATTTTATCTACATTCCTCATCGTGTATCCCTTGTGGGGAAATGTTTTATACATGTGGTCTCCCTATAATCCCCAACACTTTATGGATTCTTTCCTTGTACCTTTACCTAATGAAACTATCGTACTGGGTTCACTTTGTATTGGATTTCATTGATGATATATCTGAGATCTATTCTTGAAGGAGGATGGCTTGAATAATTTTTTTATTTTTATTTATTTTCCTTTCTCATTGTCATATGAAGCTTCTTTAAAATCCATCCTACATTATTCTACTCATACAAACACCTTCCCTTCCTTATGGTTTACTCCAATGTCCTTAATTCATTGAATTGAATTTTTTCCTTATAGAATAATGCAACACCATTAATAACCATTTTAATTTTCACTTTTTCACCTATGATGGAATCAACATACCTCAAAATATTTAGTAATTTTATCCCATAATCTTCCATGTTCATGATTTGTAGCTTGATCTCAAATAATTATAACATCTTATCATCATCACAATGACATATTTATTTTTTAAGTACTTCTTAAAATTCATCCATTAATTTCTCTTATGATTGATATTCTTAACCTACTTTAAATTATCCAAACACATGGACCATTTTAAAATACTTGCTTCAAGACTAGATGAATAGAAATCATGCTGGAAATAATTTCTCACATCAAACAACCCTGATTCAACATTTTCATGCATCCTATGCTATCTATCAAATGTATGTGGCCAAACATTTCTATGTTTCCATTGAAAATAATACTTCTCAATCATTTGTATTTGATGTCTTATAGGAGAAAAAATTGTGATAATCACTAATATTGAAAAGAAATGACATGTTCTCACTGAATTCCTTAGTAAACTATAATTTCCAAGTCAAACCCTTGATTTCCTAGACTCTTTTTGTTCATCTCTCCTTTCATGATATCTTTGATTTGTTGTAAATCTTGCACTAGTTGCATGTCTTGTGCTAGATTCCTTTTGAATTTTCCTCTATATATCTTTTACACCCTATAGTTGTAGAGTGTTAATTTTCTTTTTCTCCTCCTAATGTCATTAAAAAAATGTCATTATATACTTTACAACTCTATAGTTCCTTTTGTAAGTTGTTCATGATCTCAATCAACACTATGGTCTCCACTATCCTTATTTATCCATTAGAATTTCCTTCTACATTACCTAGGCTAATGCTCATCCCCATGACTTTGTCTCCATACTTACAAGAACTCTATGCATCATCCATTGCCCCGATCCTCAATTCTTAATCAAAACTTTTCTTCTAGCACCAATATTTTTACAAAGGTTATGTGAAAAATTATTGTTAGAATTATACATGTTACAAAATATTTCATTAATTAGGATGTAATTTATTCCTTATCTTAATTAATGAAAAATACACATGCACAAAGAACATATCAGAGTCTTAAAAAATAAACTCCTCTAACTTAACGTTCCAATGACTATACCCATGTTTTATTCTTCTTTTTAACTTAAAAGTTACTCCTTTATAAAATCAACCGTTGGCCCCTTTATACTTATTTAACTATTACAATAATGGCCAATGACCAACTTTTGGTACGTACATGAAAAAATTTTAGGAACTAGAAAATGTTTTGTATTTGATGTAGATAATGCCTATGATTCTATACACATTAGGTTTCATATTGGTGATATGTTGCATCAGTGAAATTCTTCATAATTATGGAATTGTCAACCTTTCAGTTTTAATAATTTTCCTAGATTTGGAATTTGTAGTAAAAATTGTTCTCTCTCAGATAGCAATTTTTTGAAGAATAAAAAGAAGTAAAATGTCACGTAAATAAAAATTTTAAAAGTTGTGATTTGGGATCACTTTTTCTCCTATACAAATTTCAAAAAACCCTAACAGGTGGCTTGAAATTATGCTTCGTTACTTGTTCTGGGAGCTTCACTCCAAACCTTTGTGAACTTAACCAAAATCCCAAATATATATTTTCACCTCTATATTTGGGGTTTATTGTAAACATTTCATCGATAACACACTTTTGTAGTGGATTAGTGCCTTGTTATTCAATAACTACTAATTTGGATTTTCTATAGATTTTGGAATAAAATTCGTGTTAGTAATTTTGACGGGGACTTTTGCAGATATTAACACTACAAGAATAAATCAAAATTTTATTCGATTTGGAGTTAATTTAGTTCCAATATGGATAAAAGAAGTGTTTTTCTTAAAAATAAATAAAACATGTTGCATATAAATGGATAAACATGGAATATGGATGTTAATGTGAAATTTATATCCACTTGTCAGCCCCTAATTCAACCATTTTATCAACCATATCAGTGAACTAAAAAATTCTATTTACCATCACCCGATTCCTTCATCAACATTCAACATAATCTTTCTTCAAGAATAGGTGAAACCTTAAACATTAGAAATTGGTGTAAACCTTCAACGTTAGCAATTGAAAACAACCTTCATTAGTGGTTGGTGAAATAATTCATTGAGAGCTAGCAAAATCCTTCCATTAGGAGTTTGTCCCAATCTCTCCTATGGTGGTTAGCCCAATCCTTCTATTGATGATTTCCTACTGTTAGTGATTTTCCGAGGAGTTTAAATCGACTTTTACCCAAAAATCGTGATAAGTTATTACCCGAAAAGTCTCCATTAGAGGTATGCAAAAATTCATGCAAAATATTCCTTTTGGAAAACTCACCAAAACTATGCTAAGTAAATTTGAAATAATCACTAAATTTCTCTTTTCAATTGATTTGCTAAAAGATATTTTTAGCAGTTTTCGGACGATTCGCAAAGCTCACCTCATGCAACTCAATGAAAATTCCATTTCATATTTTTAGACAATTTCTTTCAATTTGTTTTTTCAGCTCATTTTCTTATCTCTTTCGAAAAAATACCAATTATTTTTCGAACTCACCTAATATCTATCTTTTTTGGCTTTGGAAAATTTTGAAAATTATTCTTTTGAGATTTTTTAAACAACATGTTATCCTTGAAATTTTCTAAAAATCTTCATTTCTTCTTTAGTAAATTCAAAAAAAAAAATCATTATTTATATTTTGACAATCTGAAATATTTGGTTTTTTTAGAATGATTGTATCTCTTGGGGATTTTAGAAAAACCTCCTCTATAATTTTAGAAAAATTCCATTGATGGATTGGAAACTCTCTTTGTCATTGAACTTGTGAATTTTTAGCCTAACTGTAATGCACATCTCCATTCACATTTACTCATTTTCACTAGCTTACCTAGGGTAAACATAAGATGAGAGAGGAATTTATGACCAAACTCAACCTCCTAGGTAACTTAAGGATATGGAGACGAAATTAGACAAAAAAACCTTACTGGCTTCCCTCGAGAGCCATAGGACACTTGAGGAGCGACCCAACCCCTCCAGGTGTCCATGCCTTGAGCCAACCTCTATTTTTCATGTGTTTTATCCCCATTCGCTCCCTTCCCAAGGCATCAATGCAACTAGAACCTTTGAGTCGCATGCATAAGCTTGCATTAGTGCAAATGTCGACTTTTTCACTAAGTTTTGTGCGAGAGACTATGGAATTAAAGGCTATATTCCATGGTTGGGGCTAGAACTATGCCCAAAAATCCCTGTAGCTTTCAGAAATAATAAATTACACAAGGACAATCTTTGTAAGCCAAAACTAACACCAGGATTAGGCCTGACCATTCGCAACAGGGAATGGCATTCTCTCAAACACTTGGCAACAATGCAATATGCAACTCATGAATACAAGACTAAGCATAGGGGATTGAAAATTCATATGAAACTTATCAAGAAGGATAACCATCCTCTCCCATTAGTTTTCTTAACATTAATTAGGGCTTGCATCCATTATTCTTTTAGTTACAAGTAAAAACATGAAACGAAGCATGACTATAACTAATCACATAACCATGCCTATAACCACCATATAACCACAGAAATAACGATAAGATAAAAACCATTAAAGCCAGATAAATACAAGTAAAAAATCAAGAGAACTTACATTTCATTAAGAATAAGCAAGAGCCAACTATGTTTGAGACTTGATGTACCTCCCAACCATAGACATGGTTGAACCAAAATTTTCTTTCAGCTAGTCATCCGCGTTCCATATTTAAGCATTAATGTGGGATATCATGGAGAAATCAATCCCCAAAAAACCAAGGGAATCCAAAATTTAAACCACCTCCACCCTCACCTTACCACGATCTCAACAAGACCTAAACCAAGATCAAAAAAACCAAATTGTGCTTGGAATGCCTTCGGATCTCATAACTATCCTTGAGGAATTTTGTGTCTCCTTGTCTGTAGGTTTTACCGCAATCCACACTATATCCCTAGGCACTTACCTTGACACCACCCTTAGGCTTTACTACGTATACTTACAAAATAAGCCAAGGGATTCATAGGCCTTTGAGAATGAACCTGAGACCACCTCCTCCCCCGATTCTAAAACCATCCCACAATTCCAAAGCCCAAACTAAGAATAATACCATCACACCATGGCTATCCAAAAAAAAGTAAGGCGAGGCTAAAAACCACTATCAAAACAAAACAAAAGCATGCCACTGACAAAAAAAAACCAAATATCAATAGACACATACAATGCATGTCAAAATCAGCTAGGAAATCATACATGCAATCTGTTACATGCAAGTATTCTTGCTAAAGCTACTTGATCCTGCTCTTCCTTGCTTCATATTTTTTTTCCTTTTCTTTCCTTATTATTCCTTTGCTTTTTTTTCCTTCCTTTTCTTTACTGATCTCTTTCTCCTCTTGGTTCTCTTCTCCTCTCTGGGTGTAATTCTGAAATGAACTCACAAAAACTAGCAAAAGCTTTCCAACTAATCCTCAGAATCATTTTTATTAATGAGGCCTCTATTTTCTTCAATTTTCCATTATTTTCCTTCAATTTCCTCCACACATGCAACCTATGACTTTTCACTTTCCTTTTCTCCTAATTTCCTTTATTTTCATAGATAAATGAGTGAAAATACTTTTTTTCTTTTTTAATGCCTTAGTAATCACCTTTTCCATTCTCCCCTTAGCCATAAACACATCCAGTGATTCCCACTACGATATTTTTCCAAAAATTCAAATCAAATAAGTGTGCCTTAACTGTAGTCTTATTTTTTCCTTTATTAAGTTTTATTATATGAAATGTTAACCCAGGTCTGTTACAGAACCACCCCCCTTGGGGAACATCATCCTTGGTGTTAAACCACACCTATACCTCAATAAAATCGCTGAAAAGAAAACATACTTCCCATCTAGTTTTTTAACACAGCTCGATGCAATATTTAGAATGAATAACCTGCTCAAAAGGAAAAACCATCATGATAACATGACAATATAACAACTGTAGCGCTTATTGGAGCTTTATAACTTAGCTCATGATGGTATTTACAATAGAAACCATACATAACTATATCCAAATACCAAAACTGATTTGCCTTAACCAACAAATAATGAAGGAAATATAGCATGCATCTGATCCACCATCTCCCATGTATCTTCTTAGGGCCCAAAGTGCTTCCATTGCACTTTAACTTGCTCTATGGCTCTGTTACTAAGCATGAGTTGTTTCCACTACAATATGCACTCAAGTTCTGGTTTGAATTATCCTTCTTTCTCAACCTATAATAAAGAAAAATAAATAACATGATAAATATCCTTTATATACCTTTTAAGTAATGAAACATGAAAAAAGTCATGGAATTTAATTATTGGAGGCAGTGCAAGTTGATAGGTCACTGGTCCAATCCTCTCAAGGATCTCAAAATTCCTTCAATGCAATCGTCCCAACTTGGCACATGATCCAATCCTCAAGGAGTTATTCTTGGGCTTGTTGTGAAAATACACATGCTCCCCAACATGAAACACCTTAAATTCTCTATGCTGGTTTGCATAACTTTTTTTCCTATTATGTGTTGCCTTTAGATTATTCTTTATAACCTGCATTTCCTATTCCATGTTTTCCAACATGTCCAATCCAATTAGTACCTTGTTCACCGGATCACTCCAGCTGATGGGAGTATTACAACTCTACCCATACATTGCCTTGAAAGGACTCATCCTTAATTACTCCTGATAACCATTTTTGTATGAAAAAATAACCAATGGAAACTACTCCTCCCATTTCCCTTGTTGGTGCATCAAATACATCCTCAAAATTTCCTCGAAGATACTGTTGACCCTCTCTATTTTTCCATTTGTTTGTGGGTGATAGGTTGTACTGAACGAAAAATATGTCCCCACAACCTATTCAAAATAACATCATGTAATCTCACAATCTCCCTGATGAAGACCTATGCCACCTCCCTAGAAAAATATGTAGTCTTCACCGGAATGAGGTAAGCCACCTTTCTCAACCTATAGACCACAACCATGATAGAATCATGTTGCCTCAGTTTCCTCGGAAGACCTGTAATAAAATCCATGGAAATGGCCTCCCATTTCCATTCGAGAATCAAAATAGGCTATAGTAGAACACATGGATGCTTGCATTTTGCTTTCACCTGTTATTAATATAAACTTATAGCCAGAAAATTTGATTATCCAAGTGGATATTGGTGTCAACCTGCCTATTCCACTTGGACCTCCACCATTGTTACTTTCAGTTTTTCAATTTCCTTAATTATAGCACACTTTACTATTTTTGAAAATTTTTCAGGTCATGAAATTCAAGAGTTGTTTTGGGGCCGTAAATGACATTTTTTGGAAAATGTGCAAATATAAGGCTTTGAATGATGCTTGAAAGAAAAAATTTTATCCCTCAAATATATGTTTCTAACGAGGTATTGTGCATTTTAACTAGAGATTGTATGAAAAATTTATGACCTCGAGAAGTTGATGTACCAATTTACCGTGACGAGGCCCACAGTTTTGGTGATTCATCTCTTACAGTAAGGCTTTTAGATGTTTAGGGTTTTCCATTTTTTTCTCAATAATATATATGCCTTTGGGCCTCATTGTATCATATTTTAGAGGCATGTAGCCAGCAAATCTCTTCTAAGAGATAAGTTGCCATCGCCTGAGATAATGTATCTCCATATGTTTGTAAGCATATTTGAGTTCTTTGATATTAATGAAAGGAAGAGGTATTTCTGTTGAATCTATGTATTTATGGTTATATATGTATTTTTTTGTGTTTTTGTCTAGGCTTGGATAAATGGTATCAAATTGGTCTACTCTTTCTCCATTTTCTTTCCATGTCCCCAACGAGGTTAGGGTATAAGGAGTTAGGGCTCAAACTAGTTGAACCTTTGCAAGACCAACCTCACAAATCCTGATGACTTCCCATGGCAAAAGAAAAGAAGGACAAGGGGGGCATGAGATCCTTTTAAAGTATTTCTCGAAGAAGCCCTTGAGTGACAGAGGAACGCGATGATGGAAAAATTCTCCAGATCCTTTAGTAGATTCCCACAGGAGAGATATCTCCATCCTGTAGTCACTCTGGATGTGCCACTCCATAAAGGTACAATTAAAATTTGAAATTCCCATATTTGAAGGCCAAATAGATGTAGGTGTTGTAGATATATGCTTAAATATGTTGGAAGGATATTTTTCAGTTCATGATTTTTCCAATAGGGAAAATATTAATTTTACGCTCCTCAAAGCCACCATCTATGTCAAGGACTACTGGGAAACCTAATGCGAACAGAGGGTTGAGAGATAACCCTCACTATTTTCGGTCGAACCCACCTAGAATTATTTCTGAGAATTCATCAAGGAATAGTATTACCCCATGCGGAGCTATGAGGAAAAGTACATACAATAGACTACTTTTCGGTAGTAAAGAGATGCAGATGTGCATGAGCTAACGAATCAATTCCGTACCCTATGCACAAATTTGGGTATCAAATATTCAGAGAAATGTCTGATTCTTAAGTAACGTAGTTTTTTTCCTAGAAATATGCAAGAAGAAATGGAGTTCCTCCACATCTCCTCGTTTGGTGCA